>CM025849.1:25453609-25554182 GCA_003952965.2 Morella rubra | reverse complement strand
AACCAGTCTGGACCGCTTAAGTGGTCCAGACCGGACCGCTTAACAGCAGACTGGACCGAAAATCCGGTCCTGACCGCATTCCGGTCCAAAAACCGGACCGGATTTCCGATCTTGCAGCCCTGTTGTCAAGCGTGTGAGGTGGACATCCTTCCATAGACTCACGCCGGCAACATGTTGGTCGGTATCCTTGAACAGACATGAACAGGACCACTGACATTGGCCCCATGCCGCGTGTCCAAAGCCAATCAGTAAAAGTTGACACATGTTGCGAGGGTATCTGTCGGAAGAGAAACGCAACAAAGGAGAGCAACCAACATTCGAGATTGTCCAGACCATCAGCTAGTGATGAAGAGGGAGGCTAGAGGCGTCGAAACTCCTCTTGCTGATCTGTTGGGGCGCACGACAATCATCATCAGGTGTGAAATAGAGAAGGATTTAGAGAGAGGAGCACTCTAGAACACAAATCGCGCGACATTGTTTCACCTTTAACACCATCAGTTATCAAATCAAGCTAGCCAATACACATTTTTGAGCTTCATATCTATTTTAACCAAAGCTTTTGTTTATGGGAGCATGGCTAATCAAGATTCTAAAGCACATAAGGAGTAGTATTATTGTATATGATACGAGCAATTAATTAGGACACCCATTTATTCAATGTGTGGCTAGTAATGATAGCATTTAAAGTTGCTACCTCTTTGGTCGGCATTTGCTAAACAATTGGCAGTCATAATGCGCGGCTTTAAATAGATTTTTGTGTACTTTTCTTTTCCCGGTACAAGAGGGTTTGGGGAACGATTAGTAACATTCTCATTTGTTGAAATTAACTACATTGGTTTATATGATTTTCAAAAAACAAAAATTCCCTTTTGAGAGACTTCATTCACTAGACCTTTATTCAGTAGGTACAATATACTACACAGCTATTTACTGTCGACTTGCCATTTGGAAAAAAAAAACCAAATATTTGAATTGCGAAGAACAATAGTTAGACTAAATGTATATAAACCTTAAATCATCCGAGAATACCTACTATTTTGTAACGCTCTGAATCTCGGCTGTAAGGGAGTTACTTTTATGCTTAAAATTAGTGAAAATCGGAGAAATTTTAAGGGTAAAGAAATAGTTAACAGAAAATACAGAATTCTTTATAACATAATCCAAATTTAAAAACTTAAAAACAATTGAATAAACATTTCCCTTAATTAATAAAAATATAAAAATCAAAACTGAAAACTCAGTCTAACAGAAAAGTCTAAGTCTTCTCTCAGTTACCAACCCACACACCATCTATCACGACTCTCGACACGCTCCTAAATATTATTTGAAAAGATAAGAGGTGGGTTTGATAACTTAGTAAATAAAATTATTATACCATGGTGCACTTCATAAGCCATATTTAAGAAGTAAAAAACAACAGATCTCAATTCAAAGACATATAACTATAACCGTAAAACAACTTTGATCTTTCTATAAAAATTCCTTTTGGCAATAAATATAGTTCACATTTACCATTGAGATAGAGTTGGGCAGTTGTTACTTAACTGGGGGCCAACCACTAACTAAGAACCTTATAAGGCTTACAAGTGTGCACTCGGACTCCCTTAAAAAATAAAACCAAAAATCCAATTGGGGTGTTCTTCCTCATATGTAGCATGAACATGGAATGACTACATCGCTCAAGGTTGTAAGGAACTTTTCGCCTCAGCAAGAAAAAATCTATACTAGGGAAATCATATGTTAACATATAGAAGAATTCTATGAAAACAATTGGTAAATCAGTTCAAATAACCATAGACATGAAGTGATCTATTTTATCATATACATATGAAATTTTTAGCAATAAATATGGTTCACATTTACCATTGAGACAGAGTTGTGCAGTTGTTACTTAACTACACTAAGCTTATATAGACTAAGGCTTACCATGTCCAAGTGTGGGTATTTCATGATGGGTGCACTCAATGGGTTGCAACCAATTGAAAACATCACATATCATGTAATAATCAATATTACATCATTCTTTGCTATGCACAAAACCATATAAATATATAAACAAATCGCATGAATTCTGTAACATATGGGGACATTAAAAGATTACACCAATGCATGCAAAAACATTTCATAACAATTTTACTGTAACATAACATTGGCATGAAATTCTCAAAATATCACCTCGAACTTTTAGAAAAATCTAGCATAATAACCCTGCTTGCGTTGATCTTCAGAATACTTGAACCCTTTATCAATTTAACCTGACGGTCTCAAGAAATTAGACTAGAAACATAAAAAATAATGATGCTTGATTTCTCTTTCTCCCACTCAATACACAATACAAGAGACTAACAAAGGAGTTATGAAAGACTAGATTGCAACCCTATTTAAAAGAATACATGATTGAGCTAGAATATTGCATGTTAGTACATCTAAAACTAATATAATATTAATTGTTTAATGTTTTAAATATTGGTTTTAGATTGAAAAATGGTTAAGAGGCATAAATTAAGTTATGCATTTAATTGTTTAATGAATTTAATTCATCATATGATCCCATGAGCTAATTAAATATTTTTTTGCAAGGTAATAAAATTAATTACTTTTTGAAGTTGCAGAGGACAAGGGACAGTCTACTGGGACACATGGCAGTGCAAGAGAGCCTCATTAATGGCAATGTTGTAATTCATTGGAGAAATGAAAGACTTAAATCTCAACTCTCTATTTCTCTTTTTGCTCACCCTTTCTTTTAACCTAGAAACCCTACATCTTATTCTGTTGCTCCCCACTTTTTCTAATCTCTCTTCTCCCTTTTTCTTCTCTCCTTAGTCGACATTTTCCCCATTCTCTCTCTCTCTCCCTTTATTTTCCAACCGTGACTCTAATCTCTCTCAATTTTTATTCTCTTTTTTTTTCTTTGTAACCCACTCTCTCTCTCTCCCCCCCCCCTCTTTTTCTCTCTTAGCAGCACCTCATTATCCTCTCTCCTTTTTTTCTCTTACCTCTGAGCTTATTTTTATTTTTCAGCCGCACCTCTCACTTGTTATCTCTTTTTTCCATTATTTTCTCTTTGCCAAAATCCTCTAATTTTTCTATCATTTTTCTAGATTTTTTTTTGTCTTTGCCGCTACTCTCTTTTCTCTCTCCCCCTTCTCACTTTTTCTTTTTCCTTTTCACTGTTCTCTTCCTTCTCTCATTTTTTCTACTTTGGCCGGATATCAGTCTCTCTCTCTCTCTCTCTCTCTCTCTCTCTCTCTCTCTCTCTCTCTTGTTCTCTTTTCTTCTATTTCTCATGGTTTCCAACATAAAGTTTTATTTTCAGTCATTTTTTCAGTTTCTAGATTAGTTTTTTATGCTTTATTATTCCAATTTCTTGTTTTTCAATTCCTAAGGTTTTTATTTAAGTTTCTCGCTTTTTAATTTTCTATAATTTCTATTTCAATTTGGATTATGTTCTTTTTTTTTTTTCTTTTAACTTGAATCTTGGATAGTAATAAGACGATATTATTTAATCCAAGAATCTTGTGCTCTTTTTTTTATTCCTTGTCATTTAATATCTGTCATTCAATTATTGTCATTTACTTATTGTCGTTTACTTTC
Organism: Morella rubra; assembly: GCA_003952965.2. Classification (NCBI taxonomy): domain Eukaryota; kingdom Viridiplantae; phylum Streptophyta; class Magnoliopsida; order Fagales; family Myricaceae; genus Morella; species Morella rubra. Next base: position 25,550,588 of record CM025849.1, on the reverse strand, counting down.
CGTCATTAATTTACCATTATTTTTTTTCTTCATTTACTTTAATGCATGTTATATTTTGAATTTACATTGTTGTGATGTTTTAATTTCTATACAAACTCTCCAAAATCAAAGTATATGAATCTAAACTATATTCATAAATGCTTGTATATTTTCTCTGTTTTTATGCAAGTTTGAAATTAGTCTATTTTTCCTAAGGAGACGATAAGCCCTTTTGGACTATTTACTACACGACATATCTCTTATACTTATGATAGCCTTTGTGCTGCTAATTTTAGAGTGAGTCAAGTTTTTGGTGCCGTTACTAGGGATTATTAGACTTAGTTTCAAACTTGTGATTTTCCTTTATTTTTATTTTTCTCATATCGTAAAAAAAAAAAAAAAAAAAAAAAAAAATCTCGAATTTTGAGTTACTTGATCTCTGTTGCATCTTTATTTTTTTTTTCTGCTGTATTGGTGAACCTCTGGTATTTGGACTGATGTTTGATAGCTTGGGTTAGAGACATTTCAAATAGATTATATAGAATTACACCTAGTACTAGTAGTTATATTCATAGCTAAGAGCCAGATAGTTCTTCTATCTCTTTTACAAGTGAGGATACTGAAAATTAATTTATACAATCCTTTTATAGAAGAGAATTTTAAAGAAGCTATGGATGCACCTGCACCATGCACTCTTAAATATTTTTTGTAGTGTGATTTAATTATTTCGTTCATTGTTCAACATACTATATTAGGCTTGTGAGTTATGATGTGTTGTTTTTAATTATGAGTAATTATGTACTATTATTGTTGATGGATGTGAATATTAATCTATTGTAATTGTAAAGATGGTTTTATATAAGATTTTCATTTATTATTATTTTACGTATTAAAAAATATATTTCGTAAATATCGTTCAATTGACCAACCAAGTAGTCCAACGGTAGTTGTAAAAAATGTTTGATCGTAAGTTTCATCGTCCAATCGGAAACAAATAAAATGCGAACATATTGTTAGATCGAAAAACTGATCGTCCTATTGGTAAGTCAAGCAATCGAACGGTAATGATAAAAAGTGTCATATCGCAAATTGCACCATTCGATCATCTACATAAACCGTTCGATCAGACTAGAGAGCACATCCAACTGTAAATGTGACACGATCAATTGTAAAACATAACACGTTCGATCAAAAATGTTAATCGTTTGATCATCCAAATACTCTCAACGAATGATCCTTTTTTTTTTTTGTTATTCGATCATTAATGTTACTTCGATTGATCACCGTTGTGAGTGTTCAATCATGGTTAGGGGTAGTTAACGGTAGTGTAGGTGATGGTTTGGCGAAAATCGCCACCGTCATCACAATTGACGAAATCACGTAATTGACACCGCCACCGGACCGCTAAGCATAATAACCGCCCTTGCCGGTGATGGTATTAACGGTAACGGTTATACGGTAACCGCTTAAACCGTATAACTGTTGGGCAAAAAAAAAAAAATTGGGCTTTTCCTTTTTTTTTCACTGTTTTGGTCTGTTTTTTTGGTTTTTTGGACCATTAAGACCATTTGATGCCTATATATAAGCAACAAATATAATCATTCAAATATCATAACCTGTTTAAATTTTCAACATAATATCATAATCATAATCATATCAAATATCATAATTTATTCAAACATAATATCATAATCATTAATAATCATAACAAATATAATAAGCTGTTAAAAAGTCCAACATAATATCATATTCAAACATAAAAGACTAAAGTCCAATAAAAGTGTCCAACAATGTGACATAAACCAACTAAAATATTCCAACAAAAGCCAACAAAAGTATGTCACATAATCAATAATCATCTCAAGTCTCAACTAGGGGTGGTTAACGGTAGTGTAGGTGACGGTTTGGCGAAAAACCGTCACCGTCACCGCAATTGACGGAATCACATATTTGACACCGCCACCGCACTGCTAAAGCACAATAACCGCCTTGCCGGTTACGGTACCAGTAGCGGTGACGGTTTTAGCAGTTAAAACCGCCACCGTCGGTGAAAATGAGCACCCCTAATCACGGTAAGGGATGATATATTGGGAAGGTACACCTTTTCTCTCTCCCCTGAATGCATTTGCATCAGAGTATTTGAGAAATGAAATACTAATTATTCTTGCGAAAATGGGTGCAGAATTGTGTCCAGAAAGCCTATAGATGTCTGGGCAGTTCGTCTAACCATTGGGACTTATTTTATAGATGGGAAATACTTCAAGTCCTTGGAACTTGATGAATGATTCAGAAGACTATAAGGTACTTTGAAGTGGAGCATTACTAGTCTAAAGATTTATGATATTTGTTCCAAATCTCTATGGTTATCTTCTGTTCATTCTTTAGAGGCTCATGACTCATGAGTCCCCTGTTTCCTCATAGCACCAATCAGTTACAATTAGATATTAGGGAGCCAGTTACACAGAATAGTTTTTTTGGGAACAAAAATGGAAAATCATTGACAAAATAATATGATTGCTAAAATTATGTCGCTCTTGGAGTTGAGCGTCGGAGTGTTTTCAGCCCATAGAAGGCCTAGTGTGGAGACATGGAAGAAGGTAGAATATGAATATTGCAACAAGACCGATTCCTCGGGTTTGGGCGGAATGCTGATTCATCATAAATACTCAAAGTGGAGGAACCTTTTCTGCCAAGTCATTTAGAGGGTCCTCTTTAGCTTCAAGAGCCTTTACTCTGCTCACTTTTCTACTTGACTTAAGTACTGCAAACAATAAAAAAGGGATATCTCGTAAAAACATTCAAATAAAGCAACGAAATTCCTTGAGCACTTTGTCATATGCTAGTCAATATTAACCATAGCATGTCAGTAGATCTCATAGTTCACTGCATATGAGCACATCGCGTGAATGAACCCCTCCACTAACAACGGCTGTCAATAATTTAGCGATTAAATTTCTCTTACGCGTCTTTTAGCGGAGTAGGTCCATCACTACTGAGAAGGCCGCATGCGGTTTCTTACCGAGAACGTGCGTGGCCAATTGTTGCGGACCAAGATCCACTACAAGAAACTTGCTCAGCAACGACGGAACCAGTCGTCACGGATAGTAGGTTTTTCCGTCAGCTTTTGTTTCTACCGACGTTATGCGGTGGTCGAACGTTCGTCGGTGATGCTTCGTCCGGATTGACTGTCAGCCACCTTTATTCTTCTTCGTCGGCAGAAAATGTCTACTCCGACCAGGTTTACCGTCGGGCAAAATAACTAGCACTAGTCGGGAGAAAGCTTTCACCAGCCCAACTTGGTCGGCGATGCCCCTTTAATGCCGACGTGAAGAATGGTGTGGTCGGAGTTATAGGTTTCCGTCGACGTGAGAATGGCATCGTTTTTGGTTCTGTCGACGTTCAACTTTCCGTCGTGGATGAAGCCGTAGAGGTGGCTTGTCGATAGATTTTCACTGACAAAGAAAAATACAAGTCGAGAATGACTTTCGTCGATGTGCAGAGGACGTCGTTGGTTTTTTCCGACAGAGACAAATTCATGTCAGCCAAGAATTTACTCAACGTGCAGAGGACGTCGATGTTTTTCACCGACGGAGACAAATTATAGTCGGTGAAAATTTGCTCGACGTGAGGAGGCCGTCGTTGGTTTTCACAGACGGAGAAAAATGTCAGTCGGCCAAACCCATCATCGACGGTAAGAGATTGTGTCGGCAGGTTCTGTTTTTTTCCTCCACGGTACTAATGAAGTCGTCGAGTTGGCCATCATTTACTTATCCATTGATTGATGAAGGATGGCAGATGGTTGTACACCCACTCCCAGAAAGTCTCACGTTTGCTTTCCTGCACTATCTTCATTCTGCGTTTGCCGGCTTTTCGCAGGGCGCATTTCCAGCAGACCACCTGCCCTGCTTTCCACGTTGTTTCCAAGGTTAACAAGTGTTGGGTTTGAACCATACAGTCCACACAATTTGTTCCCATCTTCGATCCGACTCTCATTGCACTTCAATCCAAAGCTCCAAGGAATGATGCGTTAATTGAAGAAAGTCGTGGCTGACATATTTGCTAAAGGTGTTTGGTGAGATTGGTGTTGGGTGCTGTACAATGAAGGAACTGACTTCCAGCCTCCTTCGCATCTCTTGGTGGAAGCGAGGTGCTCGTTAGCTCTTCCACATTACTCGAAGAAAGATTGGAAGTGAGGTGACGTGGATTAATTGTTATGTACAGGGTACATTTTGCTGACATGGTAGAGTTGCTGTTAAGGAGAAAGACAGAATCTTGACAGAAGAGTTCTTTTGTCAAAAATAAAAAATTAAAGTACCAAAATTTTTAAAATTGAAATTTAAGGATTAAAAAGTAAAATGTGTTACAATCTAAGGATTAAAATGACAATTTCCCTAAGATTTAAGAGAAAAACTTAAGGTATTGTCTCGAGCTTATATGTCACTGCTACTAAGAAAGTATTAACTAGAGAGGTACAAGAGGGATAATTATTAAAAAATACCACTTTTTGGTGAACTATTAAGGTGACAATTATTAACCTTATATGTCAGTGTTGTTCACCTTGCAGAAGATATTTTTTTATAAGCCACACTACACCACATTGTTCCATCATTCTCTTTGACTTATGTTGCAGGAAGATCCGATCCCCTTGTTGGTCCTTGTTCTTCAACGGCCGAAAATCTCACTTAATCAGCCAAAAGAATGAAGAAGATTTTAGAGACAAGTTGAGATGAAGACCACACCGCTGAGCATCTCATTAGGCATATAAAAAAACGAATTAACTTATTTTAATTTTTTGAATGTATAGATGTAAAACCATATTGAATTTTTGTATTTTATTTGTAGCAATTAAATAATTTATTCCATTAAAATTAAAATTAAAATTTTATGATTTCAAATAAATACCCTATACATGGACGTTCAATCATCAAATAGACCGTTCCATCGTCTACAATGGACCTTCTATCATCAACTAAATGTTCAATCATTTATGAAATTGACAATCAATTGCATATTTCATGATGAAAATTTTTGTCACAAAAAGTTGTTGTGACGGAAACAATTTCTTCATTAAAAGTGTTTGTGACAGAACTGACAACCACTGATGAAATTGTTTGTCACGAAAAGTTATTATGACAGAAATAATTTCGTCACTTAAATTTTTTGTAATGAAATTGCTGATCAATCGTCTACTTCGTGACAAACTTTTTTGTCACGAAAAGTTATTGTGATGGAAAAAACTTCATCACTAAAAATTTTTGTGAAGGAAACAAATTTGCCACTAAAACTTTTTTGTGACAAAATTCAAATTTTGTCACGAAAAATTTTAGTGACACTCTTTTGCTGATAGAGTCCATGATGAGATTTTGACTTCTGGTAATAAAAAAATTTCGTCACCAAAAGTCAAAATTTTTTTGTAGTGTTCTATCGTATGATGTGATGAGGTTCTAGCGAGTTATATTTAGCTAATTGTTTTGATCCATATATGAGACTTAAAGATTTACTGATACAATAATTAATGAGATTCCCCCATTTTTCTTTCTCTAGGGAAAACTAACACTTTCTATTAATCAATAAACGAGTAGCAAAACTGATCTCGTTATTGTTATCATTCATGTATATTGACCGGATTACATAGTTTCCTTTTTTACAATTTCTTTAAGACAACTAGACTTCTGGTTGGGAAACCATTCTATTGATGGGTTCTAAACTAAAAAATATCTCAAGTTTTACGGCTATTATCCATTGCATGAGCACAATTAGATAGAAGGCCGGGAAAGATCATCATTTTCGTGGTAAATTAAGGATTGTAATGTATTTGATTCAATATTAATATTTTAGAGATAATATGTAAAAGTGTTAAAATCTTTCTGAAGGGAAGGTAGATGTTTTACTAGAAACCATATTTTAGATTAAATAGTAAGTTTATATCATTCATAAACTTTGTGAGCACCATACTTTCACTAATTTTATGAACGACTTTTTCTAGTTCAACAATATTTCAACCTCCAAAGGAGATTAAAAAATAACTCAATTTACTTTTATGATCTTGCCAATGAGCCAACTTTCATTTGATAACTTGGGCATTTTATAAAAGTAGTGCTATGTCGTACGATCAAACAACTGCTGCATCAAACCAAAAAAACTGACAAAGAAAAATACAATTTTATTCCTTGTCATTTAATATTTGTCATTCAATTATTGTCATTTACTTATTGCCGTTTACTTTTCCGTCATTAATTTACCATTATTTTTTTTCTTCATTTACTTTAATGCATGTTATATTCTTAATTTACATTGTTGTGATGTTTTAATTTCTATACAAACTCTCCAAAATCAAAGTATATGAATCTAAACTATATTCAATAAATGCTTGTATATTTTCTTTGTTTTTATGCGAGTTTGAAATTAGTCTATTTTTCCTAAGGAGACGATCAAGCCCTTTTGGACTATTTACTACACGACATATCTCTTATACTTATGATAGCCTTTGTGCTGCTAATTTTAGAGTGAGTCAAGTTTTTGGTGCCGTTACTAGGGATTATTAGACTTAGTTTCAAACTTGTGATTTTCCTTTATTTTTATTTTTCTCATATCAAAAAAAAAAAAAAAGAATTTTGAGTTACTTGATCTCTGTTGCATCTTTATTTTTTTTTTGCTGTATTGGTGAACCTCTGGTATTTGGACTGATGTTTGATAGCTTGGGTTAGAGACATTTCAAATAGATTATATAGAATTACACCTAGTACTAGTAGTTATATTCATAGCTAAGAGCCAGATAGTTCTTCTATCTCTTTTACAAGTGAGGATACTGAAAATTAATTTATACAATCCTTTTGTAGAAGAGAATTTTAAAGAAGCTATGGATGCACCTGCACCATGCACTCTTAAATATTTTTTGTAGTGTGATTTAATTATTTCGTTCATTGTTCAACATACTATATTAGGCTTGTGAGTTATGATGTGTTGTTTTTAATTATGAGTAATTATGTACTATTATTGTTGATGGATGTGAATATTAATCTATTGTAATTGTAAAGATGGTTTTATATAAGATTTTCATTTATTATTATTTTACGTATTAAAAAATATATTTCGTAAATATCGTTCAATTGACCAACCAAGTAGTCCAACGGTAGTTGTAAAAAATGTTTGATCGTAAGTTTCATCGTCCAATCGGAAACAAATAAAATGCGAACATATTGTTAGATCGAAAAACTGATCGTCCTATTGGCAAGTCAAGCAATCAAACGGTAATGATAAAAAGTGTCATATCGCAAATTGCACCATTCGATCATCTACATAAACCGTTCGATCAGACTAGAGAGCACATCCAACTGTAAATGTGACACGATCAATTGTAAAACATAACACGTTCGATCAAAAATGTTAATCGTTTGATCATCCAAATACTCTCAACGAATGATCCTTTTTTTTTTTTTTTGTCACGTCGTAAGCAACAAATATAATCATTCAAATATCATAACCTGTTTAAATTTTCAACATAATATCATAATCAATAATCATATCAAATAGACAAATATCATAATTTATTCAAACATAATATCATAATCATTAATAATCATAACAAATATAATAAGCTGTCCAAAAGTCCAACATAATATCATATTCAAACATAAAAGACTAAAGTCCAATAAAAGTGTCCAACAATGTGACATAAACCAACTAAAATATTCCAACAAAAGCCAACAAAAGTATGTCACATAATCAATAATCATCTCAAGTCTCAACTAGGGGGGCTAACGGTAGTGTAGGTGACGGTTTGGCGAAAACCGTCACCGCAATTGACGGAATCACATATTTGACACCGCCACCGCACGCTAAAGCACAATAACCGCCCTTGCCGGTTACGGTACTGGTAGCGGTGACGGTTTTAGCAGTTAAAACCGCCACCGTCGGTGAAAATGAGCACCCCTAATCACGGTAAGGGATGATATATTGGGAAGGTACACCTTTTCTCTCTCCCCTGAATGCATTTGCATCAGAGTATTTGAGAAATGAAATACTAATTATTCTTGCGAAAATGGGTGCAGAATTGTGTCCAGAAAGCCTATAGATGTCTGGGCAGTTCGTCTAACCATTGGGACTTATTTCATAGATGGGAAATACTTCAAGTCCTTGGAACTTGATGAATGATTCAGAAGACTATAAGGTACTTTGAAGTGGAGCATTACTAGTCTAAAGATTTATGATATTTGTTCCAAATCTCTATGGTTATCTTCTGTTCATTCTTTAGAGGCTCATGACTCATGAGTCCCCTGTTTCCTCATAGCACCAATCAGTTACAATTAGATATTAGGGAGCCAGTTACACAGAATAGTTTTTTTGGGAACAAAAATGGAAAATCATTGACAAAATAATATGATTGCTAAAATTATGTCGCTCTTGGAGTTGAGCGTCGGAGTGTTTTCAGCCCATAGAAGGCCTAGTGTGGAGACATGGAAGAAGGTAGAATATGAATATTGCAACAAGACCGATTCCTCGGGTTTGGGCGGAATGCTGATTCATCATAAATACTCAAAGTGGAGGAACCTTTTCTGCCAAGTCATTTAGAGGGTCCTCTTTAGCTTCAAGAGCCTTTACTCTGCTCACTCTTCTACTTGACTTAAGTACTGCAAACAATAAAAAAGGGATATCTCGTAAAAACATTCAAATAAAGCAACGAAATTCCTTGAGCACTTTGTCATATGCTAGTCAATATTAACCATAGCATGTCAGTAGATCTCATAGTTCACTGCATATGAGCACATCGCGTGAATGAACCCCTCCACTAACAATGGCTGTCAATAATTTAGCGATTAAATTTCTCTTACGCGTCTTTTAGCGGAGTAGGTCCATCACTACTGAGAAGGCCGCATGCGGTTTCTTACCGAGAACATGCGTGGCCAATTGTTGCGGACCAAGATCCACTACAAGAAACTTGCTCAGCAACGACGGAACCAGTCGTCACGGATAGTAGGTTTTTCCGTCAGCTTTTGTTTCTACCGACGTTATGCGGTGGTCGAACGTTCGTCGGTGATGCTTCGTCCGGATTGACTGTCAGCCACCTTTATTCTTCTTCGTCGGCAGAAAATGTCTACTCCGACCAGGTTTACCGTCGGGCAAAATAACTAGCACTAGTCGGGAGAAAGCTTTCACCAGCCCAACTTGGTCGGCGATGCCCCTTTAATGCCGACGTGAAGAATGGTGTGGTCGGAGTTATAGGTTTCCGTCGACGTGAGAATGGCATCGTTTTTGGTTCTGTCGACGTTCAACTTTCCGTTCGTGGATGAAGCCGTAGAGGTGGCTTGTCGATAGATTTTCACTGACAAAGAAAAATACAAGTCGAGAATGACTTTCGTCGATGTGCAGAGGACGTCGTTGGTTTTTTCCGACAGAGACAAATTCATGTCAGCCAAGAATTTACTCAACGTGCAGAGGACGTCGATGTTTTTCACCGACGGAGACAAATTATAGTCGGTGAAAATTTGCTCGACGTGAGGAGGCCGTCGTTGGTTTTCACAGACGGAGAAAAATGTCAGTCGGCCAAACCCATCATCGACGGTAAGAGATTGTGTCGGCAGGTTCTGTTTTTTTCCTCCACGGTACTAATGAAGTCGTCGAGTTGGCCATCATTTACTTATCCATTGATTGATGAAGGATGGCAGATGGTTGTACACCCACTCCCAGAAAGTCTCACGTTTGCTTTCCTGCACTATCTTCATTCTGCGTTTGCCGGCTTTTCGCAGGGCGCATTTCCAGCAGACCACCTGCCCTGCTTTCCACGTTGTTTCCAAGGTTAACAAGTGTTGGGTTTGAACCATACAGTCCACACAATTTGTTCCCATCTTCGATCCGACTCTCATTGCACTTCAATCCAAAGCTCCCAAGGAATGATGCGTTAATTGAAGAAAGTCGTGGCTGACATATTTGCTAAAGGTGTTTGGTGAGATTGGTGTTGGGTGCTGTACAATGAAGGAACTGACTTCCAGCCTCCTTCGCATCTCTTGGTGGAAGCGAGGTGCTCGTTAGCTCTTCCACATTACTCGAAGAAAGATTGGAAGTGAGGTGACGTGGATTAATTGTTATGTACAGGGTACATTTTGCTGACATGGTAGAGTTGCTGTTAAGGAGAAAGACAGAATCTTGACAGAAGAGTTCTTTTGTCAAAAATAAAAAATTAAAGGACCAAAATTTTTAAAATTGAAATTTAAGGATTAAAAAGTAAAATGTGTTACAATCTAAGGATTAAAATGACAATTTTCCTAAGATTTAAGAGAAAAACTTAAGGTATTGTCTCGAGCTTATATGTCACTGCTACTAAGAAAGTATTAACTAGAGAGGTACAAGAGGGATAATTATTAAAAAATACCACTTTTTGGTGAACTATTAAGGTGACAATTATTAACCTTATATGTCAGTGTTGTTCACCTTGCAGAAGATATTTTTTTATAAGCCACACTACACCACATTGTTCCATCATTCTCTTTGACTTATGTTGCAGGAAGATCCGATCCCCTTGTTGGTCCTTGTTCTTCAACGGCCGAAAATCTCACTTAATCAGCAAAAGAATGAAGAAGATTTTAGAGACAAGTTGAGATGAAGACCACACCGCTGAGCATCTCATTAGGCATATAAAAAAACGAATTAACTTATTTTAATTTTTTGAATGTATAGATGTAAAACCATATTGAATTTTTGTATTTTATTTGTAGCAATTAAATAATTTATTCCATTAAAATTAAAATTAAAATTTTATGATTTCAAATAAATACCCTATACATGGACGTTCAATCATCAAATAGACCGTTCCATCGTCTACAATGGACCTTCTATCATCAACTAAATGTTCAATCATTTATGAAATTGACAATCAATTGCATATTTCATGATGAAATTTTTTGTCACAAAAAGTTGTTGTGACGGAAACAATTTCTTCATTAAAAGTGTTTGTGACAGAACTGACAACCACTGATGAAATTGTTTGTCACGAAAAGTTATTATGACAGAAATAATTTCGTCACTTAAATTTTTTGTAATGAAATTGCTGATCAATCGTCTACTTCGTGACAAACTTTTTTGTCACGAAAAGTTATTGTGATGGAAAAAACTTCATCACTAAAAATTTTTGTGAAGGAAACAAATTTGCCACTAAAACTTTTTTGTGACAAAATTCAAATTTTGTCACGAAAAATTTTTAGTGACACTCTTTTGCTGATAGAGTCCATGATGAGATTTTGACTTCTGGTAATAAAAAAATTTCGTCACCAAAAGTCAAAATTTTTTTGTAGTGTTCTATCGTATGATGTGATGAGGTTCTAGCGAGTTATATTTAGCTAATTGTTTTGATCCATATATGAGACTTAAAGATTTACTGATACAATAATTAATGAGATTCCCCCATTTTTCTTTCTCTAGGGAAAACTAACACTTTCTATTAATCAATAAACGAGTAGCAAAACTGATCTCGTTATTGTTATCATTCATGTATATTGACCGGATTACATAGTTTCCTTTTTTACAATTTCTTTAAGACAACTAGACTTCTGGTTGGGAAACCATTCTATTGATGGGTTCTAAACTAAAAAATATCTCAAGTTTTACGGCTATTATCCATTGCATGAGCACAATTAGATAGAAGGCCGGGAAAGATCATCATTTTCGTGGTAAATTAAGGATTGTAATGTATTTGATTCAATATTAATATTTTAGAGATAATATGTAAAAGTGTTAAAATCTTTCTGAAGGGAAGGTAGATGTTTTACTAGAAACCATATTTTAGATTAAATAGTAAGTTTATATCATTCATAAACTTTGTGAGCACCATACTTTCACTAATTTTATGAACGACTTTTTCTAGTTCAACAATATTTCAACCTCCAAAGGAGATTAAAAAATAACTCAATTTACTTTTATGATCTTGCCAATGAGCCAACTTTCATTTGATAACTTGGGCATTTTATAAAAGTAGTGCTATGTCGTACGATCAAACAACTGCTGCATCAAACCACTGGAGTCAAATACAATGGATTTTCTTACTATTATTAACAGGGGATTCGTAGATTGAAAAAACAATATGAAAATTTAACAACCATGAGAGAGACAAACAAAGAGTTTTCCCAAACTGGAATCGGGGGAGAGAAAAATGGAGGCTCTAAAATAGATGCGCCACCATCCAAGAGAGACAAAGAGATTACAACTTTGTAAGTCTTCTACGCAATTGGCCAAAAGACACAGCAGATTTCACATAGATTCTATCTTTTATGTCATCCATGAATCTAAAATATGCAAATCTCCAACGATTGTTGACAGCTAGAGGACCACAGACTCCCCAAAATCCTGTAATGAAGCCAAGCACCACGCTGATATGAAGCCATGGGACAACATGTCCATTTTCTTCATCATGAATGTCCTTGTCACCCTTGTTGCCAGTAATATGGGGGCATATATTTGGAAGTGGAGGGCCACAAAGTCCCGAATTGCCCTCATAATCAGAGGCATCGAAACTCTGGAGTTGTGTGCCTAATGGTATTGGTCCGTAGAGTTTATTGCTTGCAATTCTAAATTTATTCAAGAAATGTAAATTAGCCAATGATGCTGGTATCTCTCCAATCAACTGATTTGCAGAGAGGTCCAATATTTCCAAGTTTGTGAGTTCCACTATTTGGTATGGAATCTTGCCCGAGAGGTTGTTATAGCTAAGGTCTAATAATTGGAGCTGCTTCAAATGACCGATCTCGATGGGGATGCTGCCACTAAGGCTATTGTTCACCAGAGATATTACCCGTCCTAATTTGAAAGGAGAATTGTACTCGCGGACAGAGTCACTAACGTGACTTGGTAAATCCAAACAAGTATTATCTAGAGGTTGTTGGGATACTAATGCTGGTAATGCACAAAGTTCCTTTGGAAATTCCCCAAAAAGAGATTATCATCCAACTGTAAAAGAAGAGTTTGGAAGAGTCGACAACCAGCTAGGGATTGAACCCGTGATACGGTTGAGGCCAAGAGACAAGACTTCTAAATTTTTAAGCTTTGATAACCAAATAGGGAATTGACCGGACAGTTGGCAATTAGAAAGACTCAACAATCGGAGATTTGTGAAACCAGTAGAACTAACTATACTGGCATCAGTTGGCACTGCCTCTTGCAAAAAATTGCCTTTAAGAATGAGGATGTTGAGAGCCTTACAATGCATTAGAATCTTGATTGCCTTTGTGATGTTGGTTAACTTGCTTTCAGTAAGAGAAAGAAGAGTTAAAAATTTCAATTGAACCACATCAGTTCGGATTTCACCCTCTAGTCGGTTGTTGGAAAGTTGGATTGCTCTCAAAAACTTGCATGAGTAAAGACTTGCTGGGAAGTTACCAGTGAAGTCATTTGCTTCTAGGTCAAGTACAGCAAGTTGACTAAGGCCGGAGAAATTAAGGGTGGAGATCTCTCCTTCAAAAAAGTTTAATGCTAGCTTCAACTCTATGAGATTTGTGCAATTCATCAAAGATGGAGGCAAGGCACCTATGAAGGAGTTTTTGTGAAGGATCAGGTGCTCCAATTGTGAGAGCTTACCAATATTGCCGGGTAGCTTGCCACCAATGTTGTTACGATATAATTCAAGATTGACAAGTCTGGTAAGGTTCACGATGTCATTGCTAATGACTCCAGAAAGATTATTTGCAGGTAGGTAGATTTCTTTTAACCTTGTTGCACTATATATATCAGGTGGAAGTGGTCCTGAGAGAGAGTTGAAACCTACTCGAAAAACCTCTAGTTTTGAACATCCCCCTAGTTTGCTAGGAATTTGGCCACTGTAATGATTGAAAGAGAAATCAAGGACCTTGATAAAAGGTGAATTGATGCAGAGTGATGAGCCATTAGTTGAAAATAGAGATGATATATCTCCTTTTAGATTGTTGTTGCTGAAATCAACTATTTTGAGCTGATTCAAGAGTGAAAACAATCTGGTAGGAAGAAAACCTGAAAGTGAATTGTGGAGAGATTGAGATGTGAGAGATGTGTGAGGTTTGCAAGAAAAGGAGATATACTCCCCCAGAGACCTTTAGAAGGCAACCAAATGAGTTTAACTTGCCCTTTATGGTCACAAGAAATACCTTCCCACTGGCAACAATCAATGGAAGACCAATTTAATGGTGGGAAGGAGGTTTTGAATGGCAAGGACAAGAGAGAGATGCGATCATTTGATTGCATCCTTGATTTGCATAGAAATGTGTAAAGATTACCAAGGGGAAGAGGAGATAACAAGGCTTAAAGTCCGTCATGGTTTTTGTTTGATATCTCTTGCTAGAAGAAGCTGTAGGTATTTATATCATCACCAAGCAAATGAGAGAATATTGGGACATGCTCGGGAAGCGCTTGGCGTGTTAGACGGGATAGAGATTATAAATTTACATGAAATTTATACCTTTCACCCAACAGTGAATCGCGTACTCCCGCGTGCATAAGCTGTTTGCAGAAGACAGATGTTTATTAGTCTTCTTGGATATTTTACCTTTTAATTATGATCTGTTGTCGCCTGACGCCACATCTGTATAGATATATACACACACGTAAGAAAAAGAAAAAGAAAAAATAAAAGTAAAGTAGTTAATTTAGAAAGCAATTTTCTTCTTCAAGCATTTAGTGTCAACTTGTTGGTCCAAAACCTGATGATGGAAATGAGGATATTCTGAACAGTTATCTGCTCAACACTATCTTTCTAACACATATGTCCCTTTCGGTTGTTTAAACGTAAACGAAGTTAATATTTTCTCGTTCCCCGTCTACCACGCCGAAGACCCAAATTAACCACTGGCTGCAAATTTCTTGACTGACAACACCGTCATCACTGAAAATCCTGTCTTGTCTAATATTATCTCCCATACGAATCCCTTGAAAATTTTCTCCATTCTGTCCCATGTGCCAAGACTTTCATGTTCATCGCATTGGTCATCATGCACAGGCTTCCAGCCTGCGTCACTTTGGCTCCAATCGTCCAAGATGTGGAAATGTTGGCATTCAGTGTCAACAGTTATCTGCTCAACACTATCTTTCTACCACATATGTCCCTTTCGGTTGTTTAAAAGTAAACGAAGTTAATATTTTCTCGTTCCCGTCTACCCACCAAAGACCCAAATTAACCACTGGCTGCAAATTTCTTGACTGACAACACCGTCATCACCGAAAATCTGTCTTGTCTAATATTATCTCCCCTACGAATCCTGTGAAAAATTTCTACATTCTGTCCCATGTGCCAACTGTCACCATGTTCATCGCATTGGTCATCATGCATCGCATTGGTCATCATGCACAGGCTTCCAGGCGTCACTTTGGCTCCAATCGTCCAAGATGTGGAAATGTTGGCATGGAATTCAACACGGGGCATTCCTCGTCACCAGCGGCACCATCCGAGTTAACCACAAAATCAGGTAATGTCAAAAGATTAGTTAGTGCCCCAATCCACAAGGCATTCTTCAATATCATGATGCATGAGATTGACTAGTTTTTCTTTCTTTTCTTTTTTTTCTTTTTTTTTAAGAGTACTGCAACATTAACAGAGTCTCAGTGTTAGCAAACTTTGCAGCCTGATTATCGAATCGGGCAACCTTTTGTATGCAGAGACCCTGTTAAGAAAGCACACTGGTCTGAGAGTTTATTATTTGAAATAGTAACGGCTAAGCAATAGAATAGTTGAATCTGGAGATTTCCACATGCAGCAACAACAGAAAAGTTTATTATTTGAAAAGATCATCAAAATTTTTGGACAGGAAGAAATATCATCGTATCAAATCTGCTCATCTTGACATTTTAATTGCACAAAAAGTACATCAAGTAGACAACTCCTTGGTTCACCTTATACTATACACAAGTGTACAATGAAGAAGAATTATGAACCCTTCAATGAAGAGGACACTAGAAATTCAAAACAAAAAAAGGGAAATTGCCATTTGCCAATTTGGATGCTGATGAAGTGGAAACCTGGGCAGGTAACGGGCTTGGGACTCCCGTGGGAAATCAAATGAACTAGATATCTTTTTTTTTTCTTTATCTCGATGAAAATCTTTGAAGCAAACTAGAGAAATTTCATCTCTCTTTTTTAGGAGGAAATCTTATGCACGCTGGCCAACTTCAAGACAA
This sequence comes from Morella rubra, assembly GCA_003952965.2. Taxonomy (NCBI): domain Eukaryota; kingdom Viridiplantae; phylum Streptophyta; class Magnoliopsida; order Fagales; family Myricaceae; genus Morella; species Morella rubra. The sequence continues at coordinate 25,534,481 of CM025849.1, read as the reverse complement.
TTGCTGGCAGAGGATGTTCTTGAGATGCAATACCCATGGAGTTCCTAGCACTTGATAATTGAATCATTTTACTATCAACGTCATATATGCTAGAGTTAAAATTTCTTTAAAAACACATAATTTGCTTACAGACGTATGTTTTACATTTAATCAAAAAAACAAAAAAACAAAATCTACAGTAACCTTATTTTTCAAACTACCTACAGAAGGACAATCGTTTTGAAATATTGTCAACCCAGTGGGAGTACAGGGGCTTGTATTTATATTGGGCAAGCATTTTAAGGCGAATTAAATAGATTCAGGATAAAACTCTAAATAATAAGCTCCAACAACTATTTGGAAAAAAATAAATAGAATGTTAACTCCAACTAATATATACTGAATGACAAGCTTATGCAGTTAAACCAATATCCCAAGTAGTCACCTTTAATATGGTCAGCTTTGAAAAAGGCAGCACAGATGCCCGTGTTCACGAAGACTAATAAATAAATGAAAACGACCAAGATAAACACAAATGATTTTAATATTATATGAATGATATAGAAATCTTTGCTCATGTTTTTTGCAATTTTTGTACTTACGTCCATCTGCTTCTGGACAGTCTTTGGCCCAATATCTCCATAAAACTGGTCTTACTCCATCTCCAACCTCGACTATGGTGCAATTGAGTTGGCCCTCACATTCTCCTTCTCCAATGCCTCTCCACCTCCACTCTGTCTCGGCTTTCTCAGGCCATTATTCAAAGTCAACGGCTGACATATGGCTCTCTCGTCCATATAAGAGCCGTGAAATTCGCTGTCAGAGTCAATATATTCATTGTTTCATCCTAGATGATCGCCTCCTCAATTTCCTCTTCTTCTTCTTGTTGTTCTTCTTCTTCTCCTTCAATATCCTTCTCCCCGATATTTCCGAAATGATGTATGGTGTCCAATTCTGCGGGAGAAGGGTGAAAAAGAACGAAAGAAATTCATAATCAATGTTTAGATGTTGACTTGTGGCAAAAATCGCATTGCCTGTATAAAGATTTTCTCATAAACTCCGAGTACCTGTCCCACAATTTTTCTGTTCTTCAACCAATTCTGCAGCTGAACAAAGTAATTCTATGAGAGGAAATAGAGGATGGGAAAATATTTAGGGTGAATAAAGTGGGACTTTAAAGACGAATAAATTAGGATAAATGGTGGATTAATACCTGAATATGTCGAAGATGAGATCTTGGGCCAAACCTCACCTGTCCTTAGATCCGTGGCCTTCGCCTCTCAAAATTAATGTACTCTGAAATTTGCAAGAAAGAAACAATATGGGATTGAGAGCAGAAAAAATTGAAGGTGAAGTCCATTGAAATTTTAAGTACCCGTATAAGTAAAGGATGTCGGCAACATGCTTGTCAAGTTCAAAATCTGGGATGTGAGCAATCTCGGGCCAATCCTCGCCTATGCCTCTTTGCATCTTTTTGATAAGATTGGACAATAATCAATCCTCAGCTTCTGCAAGGACGTTAGTTGACACATTCCTTCAGGCAAGGATGTCAAGTTGAAGCAGCTCCTTACTGTGAACTCTTCAAGTGATATCCACTTGCGAATTCATTCTGGTATAGCCGTCAAGCTACGACAAGATACAATCTCAAGCCGTCGTAGAGCAGTAAGATACTGGAACCCCGACGGGAGAGACACCAATTTTGGAAGATTAAAAAATTCAAGATCGTGGAGGTTCTTAAGCCCTTACCATTGCATACAATCCCTGTCCTTGCCTAGATCAAGCTCAATGCAATTACGAAGTTGCAGTTTTTGAAGTGCAGTCAGGTGTTGTATACCGCGGGAGAGAGTCTTTAGTTTAGAACAAGCCAGTATCGACAAATCCTTGAGAGAAATGAGGTTCCGTAGCCCCTTCTCTGGCAGACATCGAAGATCCTCCATTTCATGTAGTTGTAGACTGGTCAATTTTGAGAGAGGAGTCGATGAAGAGGCGATAAGTGTAGGACAGGCAATTACTGTCGACCGGCTTTCTAGTGCTGCCACATTCATCGTCATTGTCTGTTGCATGGGCTTCCAGCTCGCAATTTTCAGTTCCAGTCGTTCAAGATGTGGAAATGTTGGCATGAAAGTCAACATTGGGCAAATAGCGATCGTTAAATCTGAAAGAAGAGGAAATGAAGGAAGTACAGGATCCATCCTCCTCCACCAACCCTTAAATTTCGGACAGCAATAGAGATAGATCTCCTTGAGGGATGGGAAGAACACATTTGGTATCAGAGAATTAGTGGAGATCATGTTATCACCACTATCCAATATATACTCCAAATCATTCAAGTATTCAAAAGAAAAACGGTTAAGTGACAGCAGTTGACTCAATTGTTCCAAATATCTCAATTTTGTGCAGAAATATTCTAATCTCACATAACATTAACAAGATTTGTGAGTGACAAAAGCCAATTCGGAAAGCCTCACGCCCCCATAATACTTCATAGACAGCTTTTTAAGATTCGAGTGAGGTTCCAAGCCTTCCAATTGGGTGTCATCGTCAACCATTTCTCCTCCAATGCGTGTCCACACAAGCTCCAATGTATGAAGATGTTGTTTATCCTTTAAATTGGCAGTCTTATATTCTGATTCAACATCTTTCCCGTGAACCAATCCCCTTATCTCTAACTTCCCCCTCAAGCCATTTAGCCTGTTCAGTTCATCTAAACCACCACTGTCACCCATGACACCACCATCCGGGTTAACCACAAACTGAGATAATGTCATCGGATTAGTCAAACAACCACATCCCTGAATCTCAAGATGCCTGAGATTGACTAATTTTTTAATATCTCTCGGCAATTCTTCAAGCCGCCAACAACCTGTGAGTCTTAGGTTGTGCAGATTTTGTAACCTAGTTATCGATCGATAAGGCAACTTTTTGATCCTTTCATTTTCAGAAAGATCAAGATACCTTAAACGCTTCAATTTAGAGATAGAAATAGGCACAACATCAAATACTTGACACTGTAGATCCAACGTGCGCAATAGCTTCAGATTTGAAAAAATTGCATTCAAAGTTGACTCAGTCACACACGTGGTTTCACTTTCAGAATGGCTGATTTTACCTTGAAAAAATAGTGTTCGCATCGAACCAATTTTGGACGATAAAGTTGGATCTGCAAGGACAAAATCCGTGTCCTCAATTGCAACATGACGAGTTTTTCTTTCAAGGAATTTATTTTTAGAATCCAATGTAACCAAAGAAGACCCTGACACTTTAACAGCAAGATCATGCATGAAGTCATGCATTTTGCATCCAACAATGTTACCAAACTCGTCCATTTGGATATCTTGGAAGAACAATCTCTAAATTAAATCCATAAAATACTCGTTAGCAATATCTTCCGAGCATTGATTTTGACTCGATGGCTTGACAAACCTTGTGCTATCCAAAGATTAGGAAGAATTGATTTATCAATCTTGTAATCCTTTGGAAATAAGCTACAATAAGCAAAGCAATTTTTCAAATATGATGGAAGACGATCATAGCTAAGCTTTATAGTTTCTACTATCTTCCTCCTGTTTCTTTTTGGAAGTTCATTGTTCCGGAAGATAGACAACTCTATTTCTAAATGTCTCGAGTACAGTAACCTTCTGATTATCCTGATTACAAATGGGACACCTTAACATTTTTTTACAATCTCCTTTCCAATTTCTAAGAATGAGAATAACGTTCCCACTATTCAAGACTTCTATCTAGCAATGTTGAAGTAGTACTAAGAGGGTAGAATGAAGATGAAGTGGGAGGCGTCGCCAACCTTTATAAGCCCCTGCCACTTGCATGTTAAATACATGCAAATATGAATTAATAAATTTAATTTAATGCACCTGGGCCAACTAAACCTTTGCTTAATCAACTAAAGGGAGTGGGTGTGCATGGGCAGTGTTAGGGCAGGGAAGGTTGCTTACGTACTCGCGTGATCAACAAAAGGGGATCAGATGAGTGGGCTGAACTATCAACAACCAATTGCGTACGAGTAATTACTGGGCAACCATCTTTAATTGTTTCGTCTTACAGACCAACCAAGTCTTTGTTTAATCGAGAAAATGAAGTTGGGAGAAGATGTCAGTGGTTCTTAGATAACTGGTCGTTGAATTGACTGGAGGTAATCAAGTGCTGCCGGAGCACGAAAGGACGTCAAGTACGTACTGATCTTATCAACAAATGGCACCTTCTTTAGTACGTACTCACAACCTCAAGTCAAGTAATCCACGACCTTTTATTTTACATAACAGAGAACATACAAAAAATTTCCCGATTTAGTCTACTTTCTTTTAATTTTTCTCGTAATTTGCAAAACCACATAAGATTTTGCAATTTTGATTCTTCAAATTCCCTCTGTAGGGCGAAGTATAAACCAAAAATCTCATTCCCAAAGTCGGGATTGACAGACAACAATCGACATGATTTGCTGTTCACAGAAAATCAAACATGAGTACACAAGACAATAGGGGTCCATCCAATAGCAGTAAACAATGTTTTTTTTTTTTTTTTAAAAAAAAAAACGTTTCGCTCTAATTAAACTATGATCTCTTCTTTTTTTTTAAAGAAAGTTTCGTTCTAATTCCTGAAATAGAATTTCTTTGCTTTTATTGAACATAGAAAATAGTATAAAAAGCATTCTTAAGATCAATTAATACGTATACTTTGAGCAAGATTAAAAAGTGACCAGAATTGCGCATTTCTCGTTGAGTGATCCCTTGTTTAATTTGATCATTTTAGCCGTGGGTTTGCACAAGTATTTTGATGTTACCGCCAACGGTATGCATGTCCATTGACTTCCACCGTGGTTTCTGGTGGGCGGGAAATCGTGCATCATGCAGGACCCCATGGACAACTCATTAGTCTCATTAAAAGGAAGGGGAAGATTGATATTATATGTACCCAATGACTCATAATACACTTGTAGTATTAAATACATTTTTCGGTAATTGACAATTGGGGTTATGATACTTTGCACTCTAAATTATGAATTTTGTTACATTTCGACGTCTCTCAATTATCATCTCTTTACACTTTATAGTACCATGCCAATAATTTAGGCGGAAAGTATTAATTTTTTTAGGAGAGTATAGATTTCTGTTCAGCAAAATGATGATTTTATCTTCACAATTTTTTTTGCCATTATATTTTTATAGAGGTAAAGTCATCATTTTACTAAATTAAAGTATTAATTTAAGTCGAAAAGAACAACGCACAGTATGAAGTCTATAAGAATGGTACTTCATAAGTGAAACATCACGAAATCAATAGTTTGAAGTGTAATGTGTCGTTACTGTAATAATCGAGGAGCGAAAGATAATAGAAAATTTTAATGAGAAATATGATAAAAGAACAAGTATCATTATTTATGATTCAATTCTAAAAATTGTTGACCTGTTTAGTTGACCTTTGGTTAGGTTGTACGGGTGGCGGATCATGGGAGGAGGTCACTAATTGGGCCAACTAAACCTTTCGATAGTTAACTAAAGGGAGTGGATGGATCAATGACTCGAAGGGAGCCGATCGGGCATTGGTAATGCAGAGAAGGTTCACAGTACGTAGGCGCCCATCCACTAGCAGTAAACACTATTTTTTTTTTTTTCCTTCTTTTCTTAGTGACCTTTGGGATGTCAACAATCTTGGGCCAATCTTCCCCTTCGTCTCTCTGGAATAAGATGGGGCATTCCCTAATTTTTAACCTCGGCAATCAGGTTAGGCGACGCATTCCCTCGTGCAATCTTGTCAAGCTACGGCATCTCTCAATTGTATAACTCGGGAGGGAGTCTCTATTACTTTGTCATAGCTTGATATGGACAAATGCTGGAGAGATCAACTGAGGCTCTGCAGCCCTCCTGCAGAGATTGTAAATCATGAATATATATATATAATGCAGTGACAGACTCTTCAAAAAATAATACCACAATAGATTCAAATCTTATGCAAAAATAGCTTCAATAACTATCCTCTTATATATATATATATGGCCAACCAAGAGGCAGAAAAATGGCACTTTCTCAACAGAGATCCCTGTTAAGGTATGACACTGGTCCTCCGATAGTTATTACGGCAAAGCAATAGGAAGGTTGAATTTAGAGATCCGCAGCAAAAACAACAAAAGTACATATTTTGAAAAATCATCAAAATTTATGGGTAGGAAGAAATCTCATCCGTGCAAATTAAATGTGCTGATCGTGAAATTTGAAATGTACAAAAAATTACATCAAGTAGACAGCTCATTGATTCACCTTATACTACACTATACAACAAAAGTGGACAATGAAGAAGAATTATTTACAATTCAATTTGATGCCAGAGAACACCAGAAAAAAAAACAAAACAAAAGAAAAAAAAGAAAAAGAAAAAAGATTAGCCTATTGCCAATTTGGGTGCTGATGAATTGGAAACCTGGGCAGGCAACCAGTGATACTCATCAAAAGAACTAGAGATCTTTTTTTCTTTATCTGAATGACACTTTTAATCACTACCCTATGACTGAATATTTGAAGTAAACCAAAGAAAATGTCATCTTTCTTTTACCAGGAAATCCTCATTCTTTGTATGCTGGCCAACTTCAAGACAATGATGGCAAACAATGTTCTTGGGACGCAATACCATGGAGTTCCAATGCACTTGATTGAATCATCCTATATATAGCTATCAACTTCATATATGCTCCAGCATGTGACCAAAATCTTTCCTGCAAGCAATTTGACACATGTGGTAGTGCTTGAGACATATGTTTTACATAAGCAGTAATTTATAAACGACAATAAATACGGCTATTTTAGTAAGTATCAATTACCTAAATTTTTACTCTAAAAGAAAGGACAACCTTTTTGGAATTGTTGAGCCAATCAGTTCACCGCTCTCTCACGTATATTGGTGATTTTTGTCATCTTACCTGAAAAGGTGAATCAAATGGAGTCAAGATAAAAAGCTCTAACATGGACCCTATATACAAGAATTATAAGAGTGTGTTAACTCCAAATAATATATACTGAATGACAAGTTTATGCAGTCAAATCAATATCCCAAGTTGGCATGCCTTTAATATTTGTAGGTTTCAAAAAGCAACAAGACAGATATGAATGTCGAAGCATATAACTATAAGAAAATAACTCTTTTGGTCTTCTTCATCTGAGAGCACTGTTTACTTGATATTTTAGCTTCAGTGTGAGAGCACTGAAGTAAGAAGACATCAAAGTGAAAGAATTATACCATGCACAAGATGAAGCTAACTTTGTTACGAAATTCCCCATTTAAAATTCTTAGTCATAGAGTAATTGAATTGAATCCCTAAACGTACAATTGGTTACCGAAAACCGTCGTAATTAGTTCTCCAGGGGTATGAAAAAAAACTACATGTAGAGTCTTGCAAAAAACAATGACAAAGATTTTCTCATTCTATTCTCTATTGAAAAGCAAAAAATTGCCTAAGATTTTCTCATAAACTCTAAATTCATGTCCCACAACTAGTTTCAAGTTGTTGAGCCAATAAGTTCACCGCTCGGTATATTGGTGATTTTTGTCATCTTACCTGAAAAGGTGAATCAAATGGAGTGATAAAAAGCTCTAACATGGACCCTATATAAAGAATTATAAGAGTGTGTTAACTCCAAATAATATATACTGAATGACAAGTTTATGCAGTCAAATCAATATCCCAAGTTGGCATGCCTTTAATATTTGTAGGTTTCAAAAAGCAACAAGACAGATATGAATGTCGAAGCATATAACTATAAGAAAATAACTCTTTTGGTCTTCTTCATCTGAGAGCACTGTTTACTTGATATTTTAGCTTCAGTGTGAGAGCACTGAAGTAAGAAGACATCAAAGTGAAAGAATTATACCATGCACAAGATGAAGCTAACTTTGTTACGAAATTCCCCATTTAAAATTCTTAGTCATACGAGCCAATTAAGTTGAATTGAATCCCTACAAAACAATTAGTTGGTACAATGGATAATGGGATTGGTAATCATTTTAGGCACCATATGAAAAAGAAAACCGTCGTAATTCGGCAGTTCTCTTAAGGGGTAATAGAACAGGGGTATAACATAAACAAAACAACACAAATGAAAAAAAACTACACGTGTAGAGTCTTGCAAAAAACAATGACAAAGATTTTCTCATAAACTCTAAAGATTCTCTATTGAGCTGTTTACTTGAAGCAAAAATTGCATTGCCTAAGATTTTCTCATAAACTCTAAATTCATGTCCCACAACTAGTGGTGGAACCGAACTCAAGTTAAGGGGGCAAACTTCTAAGGTGAAATGACAAAAAAAAATTTCCAACATAATACAAAACGTATCTTTGAGTTAAAATATCAAAAATTAAGAACTAAAAGCATTAAAAACATTGAAATACACGTACCCCCTCAACTAATCAAAATTAAGAATAATAACCTTCAACAATTCACAATTAACTAATCACAATACTAACAAGTATACAACTAGTAGGAAACAATTACCAAAAACCATTTAGAGAACAAACACCAAAAAGATAAATCAACGTCGGAGATTTCTTGCATTTCCCCTTTAAAGAATCCTACTCAATGCCCAGAGGTTTCAAGTATCGCATTAGTTGTTCTACATCTAGTGAGATAAAGTGATTCCCAATGAAATGACAAGAGGCAATATGCAAAAGACCATACCAATTTCCTAAAATTAACTTATTGATTGCTTTTAGCAAGAAACATATATACAAAACTTGACAGACTAGAGGGGAGGCGGCCGCCTCGACTTGACCCCTGCTAGGTCCGCCACTGCCCACAACATTTATGTTCTTCAACCATTTTTGCAGCTGAACAAAGTAATTCTGCTAGAGAGAAGAGAGAATCTTTAATGCAAAATAGCAAAGATTCCATCTTTCTTTCTTTTTTGGGAAATCCTCATTCCTCTACATATGCCAACCAACTTCGAGGCATTGATGATTTATAGCAGATGATGTTCCTGGGATGCAAAAGTACTTCTGGAATTCCAAGCACCTGGTTAAATCATCATGCTATGAACTTCATGTATGAGGAGGTAGTGCTTGAGAGTTGAGATCATGTTTTACATTAGTAGCAACCTAGAAAGAACATAAAACATACTTTTAAGAGAAAGTATTACCCTGGTCCTTAAGTTAAATCGGCTACGAAATTCCACCTTTAAAAGTCTTCGTCACAGGAGCCAAGTGAATTGAATTACGTCCCTGCCAAACAATTATTCCGTACACCATGAATCATGGAATTGACAACCATGCATGATCATGTGCTTTATAAGAAGTTGTGTAGATCAGGCCACTCATTCTGAGGACTTCCCTCTCACAAACTTTGATTGTTAAAATTTTAGGGTGTTGAGTTGGTGAAAAAGTGAAGAGAGATGATTTGAATGAGTTTTATTATATTTATTTGGAGTGAAAAGTAATGATTTGATGGGAAGAGTGAGAATTTTGGAAAGTTATTTTATTGGAGTGAAAATTTTGGGGCCCGAAATTTTTACTCTCAAACAGATGGTAAAGTCTCTCCCAGGTCTTGGTTTCACTGGTTTTGGAGTTCCTTTTGATAAAAAGATCACAACTTTAATGTATGAAACGTACGGATAACTTCCAATTGGTTTTTCATGCAAAACAATTACAATTGAGATAAAACAGATGACTAATTAGCTTTGAGAAATAAGCCCCCAGAGTTAGGCACCAAATGAAAAGAAAATCGTTGAAATTGGGCAGTGATCTTAAGGGTAACAGAACAGGGAATAACAAGAAAAAAAAAATGGAAGACAAAACAAAGGAGTGCAACAATGTGTGTAGAAGCATGCATAAATAATTTTGAAATTCGAAATAAATAATTGCCCAAAATTGTTGTCTATTGTAGTATGTAATCCTCAAATAGGCCTACCTTTTGGAATAAAGAATCAGATGATTGATGAGAAGATAAGTACAACAAGTGAAATGAAAGAGGCTAATTTAAAGACCTGGTACTTGATTACTGTAAGAATAATGCCCTACAAATCATTTGTCTGAATAATATTTATTTAGATATCACATATTTATATTTATTTATTGCTTAACATATTGTGACATAAGATGTAGGGCTGTTCAACCCCGATATAGGTGTCAGTTTTGGCCAAAACTGGCGCCTACACCTACACCATTAAGGGTAAAAATCATTAGCCATGGCGGTTTTGGTTAACCTACATTTATATTCATTTTTTTAGCATTTTACGCACTTGGCCCAATGTATTGGTCCACTGCTTAATGGCGGTTAGGGTCTTAACCCATCGTAGACTTGGGTCTTGGCATTAGTCGCACTTGGCCTCGAATTTTTTTCTACCTTAGAGCAAAATCTGTCATACCAAGATAAAGAGCTCCTGGAGAGGACATCCACCAAGATCTGACTGGGGTAAAGCCCTTAGGGGCGAATCTAAAGTAGAGGAGAGACTAAGAACATCGGAAAATCCCTAAGTCGATGGGTAACTCTACATAATACTTAAATACACCAAGTTATAATTTATAAAAATAAAAAATATTATTCAAAGTAATAACTAACAAAAGCAAAAATAAAATTACCCAAGTCAAGCATATAAGTTTGTGGATCTTTTGTCATATCAGAAGTCATGTCCTCTCCTCCATAATAAAGTCGCATCTCATCCAATTTTGAGCACAAATGAGACATTCTACAGTTTTTGGGGCCAATTAACTCCGAAAGGGATCCAAGACTTGATCTCAAGTGCTAAATACTGACTTTGAAGGTACACTGATAATAAAAATTGCAAACACGTCATGGGCTATGCGGGCAAGGATAGGATACTTAAGAAAGTTAAGCTTCCACCAAAACAAAATTTCAAATGAAGGAGCCTTTGATTCAACTGACTCTAATAAATACCTCTCCACCTCAGATTTGGGGTTTGAAATTTTGCTAGCAGTCCTTACAAAATCAAACTCATCACAATCCTCGCTATCCTCCAAAGTCACACTATCACTGTCGCCCACCTCCCCGAAACTACATGGTTGCCATTGTTATATTCCGTAAACAACTGTTCTAAAGTAGTCTTTGCATTTAATGTCATAACTTGGCCTTCCTATTCTCCCAATACTTTCTTAAACCAATAATTCAGGACAACCATCTTGTTTCTTAGATCAAGCAACGCTTCAACAAATAATAGTCTATTCGCTATCACTAAATCACCCTAATACTTGTTATACTTTGTTTTCATGCGGGATGCATATCCTTAAGCAAAGTATCATTACTAGAAGAATACTTGTCCAAATGCTATGTATCTTAGCCAACTCCTCTAAGTAAACATTAGTTGTAGACACATTTGATCGCGACATTCTTATTGTTACTTCATAAAATAATTTCAAGAACTTTACAAAGTGGTGGATGTACTCCCAATCATCAAGTGTGGGGGGATCTAATCTTCTTCTCCCATGCCCCTCTTCACCCAAATACTATATAAAGTGTCCATCCTCCTCCAACATCAACTTAAATACCTCCTGATACTTCAAATCACATCCAACATCAAATAAGTTGAGTTCCAACGAGTGGTAACATCAAGAGTAAAAAATTGAGTAAATGTAATCCCTTTAAACTTAACACATTCTTTAAACTTGTCTAACCTTTGAGGTGATGATTTAACATACTTAATCATATTCTAAACCCTAGCAACTAACTTATTAGCATCTTTCAACCCTTCATACACAATCAAATTCAAAATATGTACGCAACATCTCAAGTATAGGAATTCATGGCCACAAACAATCCTCCCTACATCTAGAGCATCTTTTGCAATTCCTCCTCTTTAAATGGTCAATGGCAGTGTCATTAGAGGAGGCATTGTCAACTGTTATTGTAAGGATCCTTTGTATCCCCAATCATACATACAGTCTTCTAGTTCCATAGCAATATTAGTCCCCTTATGATATTGCACCCTCCTAAAAGATAAAATTCTCTTCTGCAAGGTCCAATTAACATTGATGAAGTGTTTAGTCACACACATATAATTAAAAATTTAGAATTAATGTCCAAGTGTCTGTGGTAAAAGACACTCTATACCATTCGTTTGAATCAGATACTTCAACTTATCCTTATCCTTCACCTTCAAATAAAGTTTCATATAAAGCCTCATAATTGTTATCCTAGATGGCATCTTAAACCTATGCTCTAGATAATCAATTAAACTCCTAAATCATGTTTCTAAACCACAATAAAAGGCATCTCATCAACAATTATCATCCTAGCAATCAGATCTTTAATAGTCTTCTCACAAAACTTAGGTGTCACCCCCATTGTTCTCAACATCATGAGTCAAAACATCTGCCCAACATCTAATTGACCCTCTTTCTTTCTCTTGAAATATGACAAAGTTGTGATGTTGCCATAACCCGATGTCCCATTCTTGTGATGAGCCATAAAATTTTTTTACAATAATTACATTTTGCTTTAGGTGGATCAGAGTTAGGTACCTTGGTGTAGTGCAGCCATACATTAAAAGGTTCGAGTTTTTCCTTTTTTGGGTTCAGGTCATGGTGGTCGTCCACTTGCATCGCCTCCAGCCATTGGCCCCACTGTCTTATAATCCGGAGTGAACCCAATAGCCGGACACGACACTAAGGGTGACATAGCAATAGCACTACCAGATGTGGCTGTAGGTGACTGTGATTATTGTGTTGGAGTGTCCATCTGTAAACAAAAATCGCCTAAAAATTAACAACCCAACAATAGTAGCTCAAGAATAATCTGTTATTAGTTACACAAATGAACCTTTGTTGGCATAAATCTTAAATTACTTCTATACAAAAATGACTACAAAGTCCATGAAAAATATGTCAAGCGCTGCCTTTGCTTTCATAAACATATCATCTTCTCTTCCGTAAAGAAAAGGTCCACAAGAAAAATCTGTTATTAAGGGGAAGCACACGTCAAAATGGCAGGAAAACTAATTTTTCAGCAAACATTATAAGCTCTTATCATCTCTTGCTAGGATTTCTTAGGCTTTTGGAAACGGCCAGTGGAGCCAATGCCCATTCCCCCAACCCCTTCCCTTCGAGCACCATGAATTTTGTTATATCACAACTACTTTTCGAGACTTAAAAGAAAATTGAATATATAAAGATATATAATTATGATGTTCCACAAATCATTGTTATCCTTGCAAGTAGATTCATGGCCAAAATTGAGTTCATTATAAGCGGATTAATCCACAAAATCAAGAAGCCCTTAACTTGATCACAAGTTATTTAGAACTAATGGAACATTCAGGAATTACTAGCAAAACAAACAAGAATAAAAAAAGAATAAATATATTATTCATCATACCGGAATAACTTACTGCATTGGCAGCTGTTTTCTATCAGCAAGATAACGAGGCGTGTAGACTAAACAAGCCAATCTCCATTTTTTTTTTTTTAGGGGGGAAAAGGGCTCAAATTCAGCTTGGTTCGACTTTTTATGAATTCAAGTTTCATTCAAACTCACCCACCCAATACATATCATTCTGCTCCTCACTCCCTTAGTGTAACAAAGATTAGAGAATAGGAATAATGTTTTCTCCTTGGACTTGTAATCCCTAAACCCATCTTAACCTGCATAGATGCTGTCTTTACCAATTTATTAACTAATGAAGATTGACAATGCGAGTCATTTCTGCCAGTGCCAAGGCACTTGGCTATTACCAAACTTGCATTCACTCATGAACTAGTCCAACCTACTCAGTACTAAAACTTGTACAGAAATTCATAGCAATTTACCATTCCATTAAATGCAGTTACAGCTAATCCGCAACAGGAAGAAAATACTATAGAGTGCAGTGAACCAGCGGCAACAAGAACAAAAAAAATTAAAACCCTAAAAATTACAAACAAATAGGGAAAAGTTAATGTGATGGAGAGGAGAAAATGAGAGTACCTGTAGTACTGGTCAACGATGGGAGGTGTAGCCGATGTGGTGGTCTGTGAATAGTGGCTGTGCGCAGGGAGTTTGCCGTATGGAAAGGAAGGGGAGGGAGAGAGAGGCTATCGATGTTAAGGGGGGCGACTGTGAAGATTCAAAGACTGAAGAAGAAATGAGAATTAGAAATTTGGCAGGCTAGGAAGGGTATTAAACGACGTAGTTTCTCATTAAAAGAAACTACGTCATTCAATATATAAATAAATAAAACCTGTTTTATCGATACCCGAGAACTCGAGAACTAGTAAACCCACCTAGTTTTCCAATATTTAAACCACCGATACAGGCACCAGTTAGCCTGGGTACCGGGAACCCGATGCCGATGCCGATTCCACCGGATCTTACCGGTGGCTTTGAACACCCCTAATAAGATGTTACATACATATTATTGAGTGGCATTGTAGAATAAGTCATGTCAATGATAAATAAATCAAAGGTAAGAAGTATGACTCTTCAGTTCTTTGTTTACTTGATATTTTGTTCTAGACAAGGTACATATTAATGTATGATAAGTCTACACACGTTGTACCTCTATTTAATAGGATGATGGAGTTTCTATGGATTGGCTTCATTCTATCGCCAATTCGTTAGAAATTTTAGCACAATTTCAACACCTTTGACGAAAGAATTTCCTCCTTTTTTTTTCTAAGCGAAGAGTTTCCTACTTGTAAAAGAATTTCCTCCTTTTTACTTAACTTCGAAATGATTTTTGAAGTACGATTCAATTGCCGTTAGCCAACTAATGAAGAAGTGTCCACGTGGCCTGGAAAGAGAAGAATATAAAACTATCTTATACAACTTTCAAATTCAATTTAAGTTTAAAATACATTACCTTTTATTTATATATCATTTTTTATGTTTTAATAATTTTGTCTTGGAAGGGCATTTGATCATTATGTATGTGGTTTAAAAGCCAAATCAAATAGAAGGCAAGAATTGATTGTTTTTGAAAATATGGATGAAATAAAATATTTTCGAACTTGAGGGAGGCTTACTGATTTTTGTCCATAGATATGGGGCCCACTAGAATGTTCCCCCAAAAGAAAATTTGGCTTATTGAAAATTTGAGCTTATTTTGTTTTTTTAGAAAATAATAGAGTTTTTACAATTGACTTGAAAAATTACAAATTTTGTTTTACAAGCAAAAAATGGACCCTTAATGAAATCTATGAGAGGCATAAGTACAACAAATTATCATAGTAAAGTACTCTATACAATTTCTCTAAAATCGCTACATATTTAATTTACTGATCACTTAAATACGACATGTGACAGTTGATTACATATAATGTAGCATTAATGAATTACATTGTATAATTTAACTCAACTAGTTAAAAAGAAATTAAATATCCCGCTGCCATAACTCAATAAATCAAAATTACATTTTTCAATATTTAATTAATTCAAAGTTATATGCTTCTTTATAAAAAGATATTTCCCGCCAATTTCTTCCAATAAATTTACATTTGTTTATATAATTATATATATATATATATATATATATATATAAGAGTAGCGATGCTATAAATGGCTTACTATATATATATATATCCACCACCGCGCACTACCATGTGAAGTGTTGGATTACAATTTCTTTAGATTTTATATATCTATATCTAAACAGCTGTGTTTGGATGGGCAAAAAAAATTTCTAATGAATTTTTTTTTGTTGGAGTTAGTATAAATTCTTTTAGGATTGGTAAACAGGTTGTTGGTGTTTGTAAAAGTTATTAGAATTTATAAAATAATTGTTAGACTTTGTAAAAAAAAAAAAAAGTATTAAAGTTGGTGAAAAAATGACTGTGAAGCATCCAAACAAGTAATGCTTTTAGGGTTTTGTGTTGATTTTTATGTGGTTTTATTACAGTGAGTAAATAGTATTTATGTGATAGAATTGTTTAATATTGGTTAATTTAGGGGTTATAAATTTATAAGATATTTTTTATAAAATGCTTATGGAATCTTGTGAAAGAAAATGCAAAATTATTTTATTAGAATTTTTTGATTTTAGTTCTTTTTGAGTTTTGTGTTCATTTTTATGGAGTTTTGTTAAAGTAAGAGATAGTATAATTTACTAATATCTGATAATTTTTAATACAGAGTTGAAAAAGATAAAAAAAATAAATAGAAAAAAAATAAATGACTGTACCACCCCTTCATAGGGAGGCATCTTTTGGTTGAATGTGACATGACACTCTATCAAGGTCTTGTTTGATATTAGATTTGATTAGTCTACTACTTCTTGGTGTATGGCTAGATCTCAAACTGGTCCTAGAGTTTATTACATTCTATATTAGTCTCAAGAGAATCTTTGTGTCATAGAATGTTCATTTCATTAATTGGATTGGCTCCGTTAAAGAATAAATTTCATTTGGTTAATAGGAAGATATAACCAACAATCACAAGCATCCAAGTATCTCTAAGTAGGGCTGTGCATAGGCAGTGCCAGTGGCAGTTATGGCCTCCACCAACACCGGCACTGCCCATGTCAATTTTCGTAAAATTCCAACCGCTACCGGCACTGCCGTTTACTAATGTCTAGCGTTATCGGTTGTAACAATACTAGGTAGCAGTTAACAAGCCGCGAGAGAGAGAATGAGAGAGCCGTAAGAGAGTCGAGAGGGAGAGAGATAGGTGAGAGAGAGGTGAGGAGAATGGGAGAAAAAGGTGAGAAGGAGAGAGAGCAAGAGATAGAGAGAAAATTACCTAAATAATTATGGAAAAAGTTTTAAAATTACCTAAATGGTTTAAAAATCTTATAGAATCATAGTACCCAACTACCTTATATCTTTCCAAATACATTAGGATCTTCTTTTTCTTTTCTCTTTCTTTTTTTTTTGGCAAATACATTAGGATCAATTACAAATTAAAGGTACAGATTTCTAAATTTATTATGATTAATTACAAAATAAAATGCCCCTCATATCTTTCCAAATACATTAGGACCAATTAAAAATAAAAAGTCAAGATTTCCAAATTCATTATAATCAATTACAAAATAAAATGCACTTTAATGAATTTTCAAATATATTATGATCAATTATGAAATAAAAAGCTCATTAAGTTGGACGAAATAAAATTCTCATTAATGGTTTTCCAAATACATTAATTATGAAATAAAAAGTCAACTAATAAATTTTCAAATACATTATGATCAATTGTGAAATAAAATATCCATTAATTAATAAGTTAGCTATATTCAAAGACACCATTAATATTCATTAATGACTGTTTTAAAATTATTCTTCAAAATGGGAGATAGGTAGTTTTCAATCTAAATTTGATTTTGTTAGTTATCTTCAATTTGAATTTAAATTTGAATTCCTGCATCTCTCTCTTTAAATGCAAATTTGGAATTGTTTAGGTAATATGGGGAGAATTTTTAGGTGTCTTTTCATTTAAAATTAATTTTGTTGAGTCTTCTATTTTAATTTGAACTAGAATTCCGGCAAGTCTCTCTATGCAAATTAAAGAATTGTAGATGTGATAGGGAGGGGATTTTTAGGAATCATTTGTGCTTGATTTTCTATTCTCCTTCCTCTCTCTCCCACTACCTCTCTCTCTCTCTTTCCTTCTCTCTCTCACCTCTCCATCTCTCTCCCCCTCTCTCTTCTCTAGGGTCCTTTATTGGACACTAATCCTAAGGCTTGTCGCTCTTGTGATGTCATTCAGTCTTTTGTCTTGAGTATTTCCTCCCACACATAGAACTGATCTCTTTATCTCTGTGAAATGCTTGTTTGCTTATTGAGAACTATTTGAAAATGCAAGTGTGTTTAAAAATCTTTTTCCTGACTTCATAATAAGTTGTGGCATTTGAGTTTGAATGGTAGTTGATGTCAGTTGAACTTTTGTTCCTAGAATGTCTAGCTCATTGTCTTTCACTTTCTTTGCTAAGAGACTAAAAAAAAGTTAGTTTGAGGGTGTGACTGAGCTAGAATATTGCATGTTTAGTACATCTAAAACTAATATATTGTTAATTGTTTAATGTTATAAATATTGATTTTAGATGGAAAAATGGTTAAGAGGCATAAATCTAAATTGTGCATTTAATTGTTGAATTTATAAGACTTTAGATTTATTTTATTGCACATGCAATTTTTCTCATCTTTAGCTTACTTGTACTTAAGTTATACCGTGTCTAGATACATTCTAAAATCATTATTTTATCATTTGCACTATAATTATTAGCATTGTAATTATTTTATGAATTTAATTTTTTCATATTTTAACTAATTAAGTATTTTTGTGCAAGGTGCTAAAATTAATTGTCTTCTAGACTCGCAAACAACAACAACAGTCTATTAGGACACATGGCAGAGCAAGAGGGATTCATTGATGCAAATAAACAAATTTTTATTCACTCTCCTTTTCTATTTAACTTAGCAAACCCTACATCTTATTCTCCTCCTCCCTACTTTTTCTAACCTAGCCTCATTTTTCCTATTTTTTCTCCCTCTCCCTTTTTCTTCTCTCCTTGGCAGACTCTTTCCCTATTTATTCTCTCTTTTTCCTTTTCGCAAATGGCACTATTTCTATCTCTCTATTTTATTTTTCTAGTAGCACTTTTTCTTTCTCTCCTCTCTCTTTGCCGCACAAACACTTCTCTCTCCATGTTTTCTTTCTTTTTTCTCTCCTTTATTTTTTACCTAGCTACACCTCTCCTCTCTCAATTCTCTCCTTTCTTTTTCTCTTCTAGACGCACCTTTCTCTCTACTCTCTCTCTTCTTTTCTCTTTCCTCCAATATTCTTGCTTGTCTAAAACCCCATTTTTTCTCTCTATTTTTTTTTAAAAAAAAAGTTATGCTTTATTCTTTTATCTCTTTTCTCCCTCAATTTTCTCCCTTAGCCGACACTCTCTCTTCTCCTATTTTTTCTACTTTGGCAGAATATCACTTTCTCTCTCTTTTTTCTCTTCTATTTTATCACGGTTTCCAACATCAAGTTTTATTTTTCAATCATTATTTCAGTTTCTAGACTAGTTTTTTTATGCTCTATTATTTCAATTCTTAGGATTTAGATGTAAGTTTCTTGCTCTTTAATTTATTGTAATTTCTATTTCAATTTTGGATTATGCTCTCGTCTCTTGCAACTTGAATCTTGAGTTGTAATAAGACAATATTATTTAATCCAAGAATCTTATGCTCTTTTTTTATTCTTTTTTATTTAATTATTGTCATTTAATTATTGTTGTTTACTTTCCGTCTTTTTTTTACCGTTGTTTATGTTTTCTCATTTACTTTATGTATGTTATATTCTCTTTGTTTTGTTTTTTTTTATGCAAGTTTGAAATTAATCTATTTTTCCTAAGAAGACGAT
The DNA here is from genome assembly GCA_003952965.2 of Morella rubra. NCBI lineage: Eukaryota > Viridiplantae > Streptophyta > Magnoliopsida > Fagales > Myricaceae > Morella > Morella rubra. The sequence goes on along the minus strand of CM025849.1, from coordinate 25,515,231 downwards.
CTGGCCTTTTAACTAATTATTACACAACAGAATTCCTGGATAGCGCAAAGAGTGAGTTAACTGATGAACAATCCTATCTCCAAGTCACTCTGAAGTACATTGTCTTTACAAAAGACCTATATGGCATGGTGTTACCAAGTTGACCAAGTTGACGGATTGATCACTTTATTGCCACAAAAGATCCATCAAAGATTAGTATATAACAAAATAAACCATAAGGACTAATTTAGAATTTGGCCGCACAAGAACTACCGAGACTAATTATGTGGACAAGAGAGGGGACTCAAATTTTTTTTTCGAAGGGACGAACAAGTATAGAAATTGAGAAATATTTTTCATTCCGGCGTGCAGCCTAATTCTACAGCCTAGCGTAGTCCAACAACCAAACACCACGGAGTCGCCTCTGACTTTTTTCTTTTTTCGGTCTTTTTTATTGGGCGACTGCCTCTGACTAACAGCGCAGAATTCGGCCCAGCGGATCTTTTGCAAAATTGCAGTCCTTCGTATGAATTTTGAGTTCTAAACAAATGCTAATGCCACGACGTTTTCTGTTTTGCCGCCTTTCCTTCGTTTCTCTGAAATTCACCTCTATGCCTACTGCAAATCAAGTACCGGCGCTGAATTTCGCCTTTGGTGCTCTCCGCCCTTAAAATACGCGCTCCCCCCTTTTCAGAAACTTGCTCGTCACACTTCTCAAACTTCACCTCCGTCCTCCACTTCTCTTCTGCGAGTCCGTTTTCTCCGCCCACTCTTGAACTCTCTTGCTCTCTCTGAACTCTTCCTCAATTTTCAGCTTCATCCGGTAAGCCTTTTCTCACTTATCACTCTTCTCCTAGTTGAGATTTAGCTTCAACAGGTTAAACCGATGTTTACCTGAAAAATTTTGCAGTCGCCGAAACCCTAGAGTGAACTCCGAGCTAGGTTCTATCTCCCTGACTTGGCGCTTTTGTTCTTTGGCTCGAATTTTCCGATACAGACTTTTCGGTGTGAAAATTGGGTTAGTTTTTGTGTCCAATTGACGAGCTCGTGCTCTAAACTCAGAGCTGTAGCCCTTGATTGTGTTCTAGCTTTGTTTGGTTGCTCTGTAGATTTAGTTTTCCAGTGTGGAAGCAGAAATTGTGTCGGTTTTTGGGTTTGGGAATCATGAGAAGTAATTATGAAGCGCTGGTTTGCTCTAGTGTAGTTTGTTTAGCATTTCTGAAGTATGTCTCCGCTTGGGGTGCTATAATTGCCTTGAAGTTTTCCTGATTTACTGATATAACAGTGAAGGTCTTGGCATTGTTTGGTTAGCGAGTAGTTACCTGTATCTAAAAGCAAGTGCGGTCAAATGCTTGTTAAGTACCTGTAAAAAAAATAGTTCCACCGTCCCTAACTATGGTGGCGTTTGTTTAGCGTTTAAGTTCTTTGTTGGTTTTAGTGTACTAATGGGCTTGACATGCCAAGTTAAATATTTCTGAATTGCTTATCAAATGTTAGCTTCGCTTACATCATACGCTGGGTTGGGTATCCTAACTTTTGGGCTGCTGAGAGTCAGTGGTTTTTTTGCCTCTGTATTTAAATAAACAGCAGTCTGATGGTTATCCTTTCACATGCTCATGCAGAGGTTGGATGATCTGCTGATTTCAGCATGTATATAAAGCAGGTAGTACTTATATGAAGTTTTTCTTTTTAGATGCCACTTTCAGTTATTTTTATTTACCAGATATCTTTTTGACTTCTGCGGTTAAAAATTTAGGTTGTAATTGAAGGGTTTAAGAGCTACAGAGAACAAGTTGCCACTGAGCCTTTCAGTTCAAAAATTAATTGCGTTGGTAATGTCATTCTTCCATATAATAACTTTCCTGCAATTGCTCAATATTACAGTTGTTGTGAGTATCTTCTTTATAGTTCTTCTACTTCTATATGATTTGAGAAATGTAGAATTTAGGTCCTGTAGAAAGTGATTGGCATTCATGATTATGTTGCTGAGGTGAACCACTTGCCATATTTCTATGTTCTTAATATTTTAGTATCAACGTTCAAGAATGACACTGTTACAGGGTAAATTATGTAATTATGCCTACTAATATGTATGTGGTTCTATTTGAATGACAATCATATATCGTGACCACATGTAATGTCTTATATAAACAATTTAGCAGTGAGCGACTTTTAAAAGACAAAGCTTTTGGCATATATCACCAGCTTATGGAAAATGAAATTGAGGGTGATAATGGAAGCATGCAGAGAAACATAAAGCGTTTTGTGCAGAAACATTTGTACTTATTGCCAGAATTGATTATCTAGCTTGTGGGTGGGTTTCAATGCCAAGCAAGGAGTCTTAGGAAACAGTTCAAATCATGGAGTGATTATTTTGTCCTTTCATTTGAATCCTACTGCTGCTCAATTGCATTTTTTCTTCTAAGGGCACCACTAATTTATCTAGAAGAACCTGTGAACTCTAGCTCAAATGGTGCTTACATCCCTTCTAAGACTAAGACTGATGGTGGAGGTAAGGTGGTAGATTCAAAAGTATGCATATGTATGTTAATGACGAGGGAAAATCTGTCTAAAATCATGTGTCGTATGATAGTCACGTGTTATTGGAATATTAGTATATGCATTAAAGTGATGTATTTGAATGTTGTTCATCAGTATTTTTCTTTTAACTCTCTGTTTGACTATGTTCTCTCCAGTTGGTGCCAATGGATCAGGGAAAACAAACTTTTTCCATGGTAAGTGATGGCTACCTGGTTTTTGTCACCTTTTCCTTTCTGTTTACTGATGATTTTGTTGCAGAAAACATAGATTTCGGTATCCAAGGCTTATGTATATATATTGCTTTTTACAGCAATCCGGTTCGTACTGAGTGATCTTTTCCAGAACCTACGCAGTGAGGATAGGCATGCACTGCTCCATGTAAGTTTGATCACATTTGCTTCATTATCAAGCAATGAGGTTGAGTTGTTCTATGATCAAATTGTTTCAGGTTTAACATGTCTTTTGTATCATTATGGAACAGGAAGGTGCAGGGCACCAAGTTTTATCTGCATTTGTGGAGATTGTGTTTGACAATTCTGACAATCGAATCCCGGTAACTCTTTGTAATGCAAAATTTCACTTGGAGGAGGGATAATGGTTGAACCACGTTGTTTTGTTTAGATCCTAGTTAGCTTAGGTTTACTTTATTGCAGTTTTGCTTGTGAATCCAAATGTTTACTATAGATTGCACTGCATTTCTTTGCTAAAGAAGTTGGTGCGTGACACTGGTATACATGTTAGGTTTAGACGATTACCCTTGCTTGTGCTTCTGTACTCTGATGCATATCCACTGGGAAGTTGGTTTGGTAATTTGGAATAAGTCAAGAAAACATTAATGATATGTTGGGAGTTTTTGGTAAAGAATCCATTTATAAGATTCTTCTCTTCTTGGGTTGTGTCATAGTTTCCTTTGTTAATGGAGAGTTGACCCAGTCTCTATTGCATTCTAAAGCTTGAGTGCTATCGGAGATTGGTTGAGGGTAGTTTATAATGGATTGAAAGAAGCTGATTTCATTACTAGCTGTCTAGTGCTCTGTATGTAACATTTTAGGATATATATAGCATATTTTCATATGTCCTGATCATTTTTTACTACTGTAACTGCCTCTTGTTTCTGTTTATTGTTCTCACTTGTACTGATCCCTTATGTTGCTTGTTAGATTTGAGCTTTAGATAATGAAACAAAGATTTGGAGTTCAAACACAGTAAATCAAGTTATTCTCACTTGTCACTATTATATATTTGGTGTGCGTTATTTGAACTCATCATAGTGCTTTATTGACTGGAATGTTGATTTTTTTCCAAAAGCTGAATTCTTCTCTTTAGATTTTCTTTTTGCACGAGTGGAAGGCATATAGAAAGAAAAATTAGAATCAAATATATAGAAAGGCATAATTTGCTTACCCTTCTATGTAAACCCCATTTACTATGTCCATTTGTCTGTATGTGCTTAAAACATGTTGTTGCTTAACTAGATGTAACAATCACCTAAAGCTCTGATTAGTGGTAAAATAGTGGGATGCTTTTTGAAGATTGAAGAGACTAGGTGCTAGACTAAAGATTTAGAAGTTTAATTTCCTCACATGCCAAGCTAAACAAAAGAATTAAGTTGATTGCATTCATCATCTAGTGAAAATTTTCACATTATTCCCATTGGATCCGTCTATTTATATTCTAAGGGCATGTTCGTTTGCAAAAATATTTAGAATACAATAGGATTCAATAAAATTTACAAAACGAACATCCAAAATCTTAAAAATTTCATACACAAACACCGATAACTTTTACACAATCTCCAATAACTTTTCACACAAACTTCAATATTTTTAAAAAAAAAATTATAACAAATATTTCTCTCCATACTTTTTCACCTAACTCCAATATTTTTTTATTAAACAATTACATTAATCATCTCTCTCTACATCTTTTTACAAACTCCAAAAAAAATTAAATATCTTTAAAACTTTTCACCATTCTTTACCCAAAAACTTATAAAACTCCAATCTACATAAATATTCACAATTCTATCAAATCCTAAAAATCTTACAATTTTTTACAAATCAAACATCCCCTAAGTTCTGAGCATTATGTGGGTTGGATACCTTGTTTTGGATGCATATTACATTTGCACCAGTTTGTGGTACTCAATTCCATATAACATCAATAGCTTATAGCTTAAGCTAAATATGTTGGTACCATCATGCGATATTACATTATTATTGTTACAGAGCCTATTTAAATGCTTATTGCCGTGCATCCAAACGCCCGCTGGGGAAAAAATTGTCACTGTCAACCCCTTCTTTTTTCCCTTTTTTTTTTCGGTTTTGTTCTGAAACACACTTGACCGAGGTATGTCAGATGCTACCTTATATGGCTGTTGTTTGTGCTGTATATTAGTACACTTTTTCATCTTTTCTCAGGTTGACAAGGAGGAAGTGCGCTTGCGTCGAACCATTGGTTTGAAAAAGGATGAGTATTTCTTAGATGGAAAGCACATTACGTGAGTATTGAATGTTGTTGGAGAAGCCCCTTTTTCTTTAATTCCTCATGGATGTGTTTATCAGCATCTTGCCCTTGCTGTTGAATGGTGTAGCCTAAACTGCGTCACATGGTTTTCAGGAAAACCGAAGTTATGAATTTATTGGAAAGTGCTGGGTTCTCTCGCTCAAATCCTTACTATGTTGTGCAGCAAGGAAAGGTAATTAGTGACGTTTCTACGGAATTGAATTGCACTGTTTTCATTTCATTTTGCTTTACGATTCATGCAGCACATGCTTATTTTCTGTGATTATGTGTTTCCCTCCCTGATTATATCCAGTACGATTCATGCAGCACATGCTTATTTTCTGTGATTATGTGTTTCCCTCCCTGATTATATCCGGATTGTTTCATAGATAGCATCGTTGACATTGATGAAGGACTCTGAACGACTGGATTTACTAAAGGAAATTGGTGGCACTCGAGTTTATGAGGAGAGACGCCGAGAAAGTTTGAAAATTATGCAAGAAACAGGTAGTCATTTCTTTCAGTCTTCCTTTATGGGTGTAGATATGGGTATATGATACACCCTCATTTCTTTTTCTTCTTTTAATCAGGAAACAAAAGAAAGCAAATAATACAAGTTGTTCAGTACTTGGATGAGAGATTGAAGGAACTGGATGAAGAGAAAGAGGAACTTAGAAAATATCAGCAACTTGACAAGCAGCGCAAATCACTAGAATATACTATTTACGACAAGGAACTTCATGATGCTCGGCAAAAACTGGCCGAGGTCAGTTAATTTTAGATGCTTGGATCTGTAATGTTTGCTTCATTCCTGCTTTTGTCCTTAGAAAGAATTGTACTTTTTGTTTACTTATTTGTTTGGATATTTCAAAGGTACATGCTTGTCTGATGACAACTCGCATTAGAAGATGAAGTTGAAGAGTTAGCTGTGATAAATAGTTAACCTGATTCCTTCAGGCCATCTCTTTTTTGTTTTGGTGTTTTTTGTGTTTGTTGAACACCGTTAATTTTTTCTGAGCCTAGAACAAAGAAGGCCATTGTATCAGAAATTTCATTTTTGACAACCCAAAACCAAATGGTTATGGAGGTAACTCTAATTTTAAAATCCACAAAACATATAAATGGAAGTTCCCACATGACAATACCGAGCAACTAGTGGCCATAATTATGATTAACAGCACATCAATCCTTGTAAATCAAACCATAATGGATCCATGCTTTCATGTTTTAAAAACTTTTTTTGGTCTCAAAATCAATTTCTCATGAAAGCATAATTTTTCCCCTTAAAATTCTTTTCAATCCCCAATAAAAATTTTCCTTCTCATCGTCAACCTTTTTTTTTTCGGTGACAAAAAAACACAAAGCCCCATAAACAATTCTTTTCACAAAAACTTTCCTTCCAAACATACTCCAAGAGAATCTATTTCAAAATTTTCTCTTTCTAATCATCTTTCTTTGGGCCTCACAATTGTTACAAACTACAAAACAATACATCTCAAACAAATTTTCTTCACCATTTCAAAAAATGTTTTCAAAACACGCAACCAAACATAGCATAGATCCCAAGTTCTTTTCCAAGGAGTACTAGTTATTTCTAGATGGGAGTTCTAGTTCTTTCAAAGTAGGAGCTGCAATTAGTTTCTTATTTCAGAATTACAAAGTGCATTTATGTGATGTCCTAGCTTGACAAGGAAACTTCTCCCATTATTAGGTATGGTAGGAACTTCCACTATTCCTAGCTCCATTTAAAATATTAGCATAGGTGGTGGGTCTGAGTACCATATTTGGGATTTGATTTTAGGTTATTTTTCTAGAGAGAAGGTAGCTTCTAAAATTCAAATTTGATGTAATACCAATATGTTTTTTATTCTTATTGTTCTCTTTTCATGAAATGAAATTTGTTTCTAAGATAGAAAACCGATGATGTCTTATGTAAGCGTGACGCTTATGTCATGTCTTCAATACTTCTTGTTTTTAAGTGTCACTTTAAGTTCAATTGCAACCATGATGTTTTGCATGCTATTTTCAGAAATTTAGTGCATTATGTGTGATAACCCTATCGATATTGGTTGCTGCATCCATTTTTCCAAAAGCTGAATTCTTCTCTTAAAAAAGTCAAGATTTCCAAATTCATTATAATCAATTACAAAATAAAATGCACTTTAATGAATTTTCAAATATATTATGATCAATTATGAAATAAAAGCTCATTAAGTTGGACGAAATAAATTCTCATTAATGGCAAATAGATTAATATGAAATAAAAAGTCAACTAATAAATCTTAAATACAATTATGATCAATTGTGAAATAAATATCATTAATTAATAAGTTAAGTCTATATGTCAAAGACACCATTAATATTCATTAGTGATGTTTTAAAATTATTCTTCAATAATGGGAGATAGGTGAGTTTTCAATCTAAATTTGATTGTTGTTAGAGGTTATCCTTCTATTTGAATTCCTGCATCTCTCTGTTTAAATGAAATTTGGTAATTGTTTAGGTATATGGGAGAATTTTTAGGTGTCTTTTCATTTAAAATTAATTTTGTTGAGTCTTCTATTTTAATTTGAACTAGAATTCCGGCAAGTCTCTCTATGCAAATTAAAGAATTGTAGATGTGATAGGGAGGGGATTTTTAGGAATCATTTGTGCTTGATTTTCTATTCTCTCTTCCTCTCTCTCCACTACCTCTCTCTCTCTTTTCCTTCCTCTCTCTCACCTTCCATCTCTCTTCTCTCTAATCTCTTTCTCTTAGTATTAGGACACATAATAACTAAGGCTCTGTCGCTCATGTCATTATTCTTTTGTCTTGAGTATTTCCTCCCACACATAAAACTGATCTCTTTATCTCTGTGAGATGCTTGTTTGGTGAGAACTATTTGAAAATGCAAGTGTGTTTAAAAAATCTTTTTCTGACTTTCATAATAAGTTGTGGCAATTTGAGTTTGATATGGTTTTTGATGTCAGTTGAACTTTTGTTCCTAGAATGTCTAGTCTCATTGTCTTTCACTTTCTTTGCTAAGAGACTATAAAAAAGTTAGTTTGAGGGTGTGACTGAGCTAGAATATTGCATGTTTAGTACTTAAAAACTAATATATTGTTAATTGTTTAATGTTATTAATATTGATTTGTAGATGGAAAAAATGGTTAAAGAGGCAGGAAATCTAAATTGTGCATTTTTGTTGAATTTATAATTTAGATTTATGTTTATTGTACATAATTGAAATTTTTCTCATCTTTAGCCTACTTGTACTTAAGTTATGCCGTGTTTTACATTCTAAAATCATTATTTTATCATTTGCACTATAATTATTAGCATTGTAATTATTTTTATGAATTTATATTTTCATATAATTTTGACTAATTAAGTATTTTGTGCAAGGGTGCTAAAATTAAGTTGTCTTTCTAGATTTCGCAAACAATCACTATCTATTGGAGGGACGACATGGGCAGAGCTGAGGTTCATTGATGCAAATAAACTCAAATTTTTTCACTCTCCTTTTCTATTTAACTTAGCCTACATCTTATTTCTATACTTTTTCTAACCTAGCCTATTTTTCCTATTTTTTCTCATCTCTTCTTTTTCTTCTCTCCTTGACTCTTCCCCTATTTATTCTCTCTTTTTCCTTTTCGCAAATGGCACTATTTCTATCTCTCTATTTTATTTTTCTAGTAGCATTTCTCTCTTTGAATACACTTCTCTCTCCATTTTTTTCTTTCTCTTTTTTCTTCTTTATTTTTTACCTAGCTACACCCTCCTCTCTCAATTCTCTCCTTTCTTTTCTCTTCTAGACGCACCTTTCTCTCTACTCTCTCTCTCTTTCTCTTTCCTCCAATATTCTTGCTTGTCTAAAACCCCATTTTTTCTCTCTATTTTTTTTTTAAAAAAAAAGTTATGCTTTATTCTTTTATCTCTTTTCTCCCTCAATTTTCTCCCTTAGCCGACACTCTCTCTTCTCCTATTTTTTCTACCTTAGCCAATTATCTCTCTCTCTCTCTTTTTTTTATTCTATTTTTCATGGTTTCACATCAAGTTTTATTTTTCAATCATTATTTCAGTTTCTAGACTAGTTTTTTTATGCTCTATTATTTCAATTCTTAGGATTTAGATGTAAGTTTCTTGCTCTTTAATTTATTGTAATTTCTATTTCAATTTTGGATTATGCTCTCGTCTCTTGCAACTTGAATCTTGAGTTGTAATAAGACAATATTATTTAATCCAAGAATCTTATGCTCTTTTTTTATTCTTTTTTTTTAATTATTGTCATTTAATTATTGTTGTTTACTTTCCGTCTTTTTTTTACCGTTGTTTATGTTTTCTCATTTACTTTATGTATGTTATATTCTCTTTGTTTTGTTTTTTTTTATGCAAGTTTGAAATTAATCTATTTTTCCTAAGAAAACGATCTGGCCTTTTAACTAATTATTACACAACAGAATTCCTGGATAGCGCAAAGAGTGAGTTAACTGATGAACAATCCTATCTCCAAGTCACTCTGAAGTACATTGTCTTTACAAAAGACCTATATGGCATGGTGTTACCAAGTTGACCAAGTTGACGGATTGATCACTTTATTGCCACAAAAGATCCATCAAAGATTAGTATATAACAAAATAAACCATAAGGACTAATTTAGAATTTGGCCGCACAAGAACTACCGAGACTAATTATGTGGACAAGAGAGGGGACTCAAATTTTTTTTTCGAAGGGACGAACAAGTATAGAAATTGAGAAATATTTTTCATTCCGGCGTGCAGCCTAATTCTACAGCCTAGCGTAGTCCAACAACCAAACACCACGGAGTCGCCTCTGACTTTTTTCTTTTTTCGGTCTTTTTTATTGGGCGACTGCCTCTGACTAACAGCGCAGAATTCGGCCCAGCGGATCTTTTGCAAAATTGCAGTCCTTTGTATGAATTTTGAGTTCTAAACAAATGCTAATGCCACGACGTTTTCTGTTTTGCCGCCTTTCCTTCGTTTCTCTGAAATTACCTCTATGCCTACTGCAAATCAAGTACCGGCGCTGAATTTCGCCTTTGGTGCTCTCCGCCCTTAAAATACGCGCTCCCCCCTTTTCAGAAACTTGCTCGTCACACTTCTCAAACTTCACCTCCGTCCTCCACTTCTCTTCTGCGAGTCCGTTTTCTCCGCCCACTCTTGAACTCTCTTGCTCTCTCTGAACTCTTCCTCAATTTTCAGCTTCATCCGGTAAGCCTTTTCTCACTTATCACTCTTCTCCTAGTTGAGATTTAGCTTCAACAGGTTAAACCGATGTTTACCTGAAAAATTTTGCAGTCGCCGAAACCCTAGAGTGAACTCCGAGCTAGGTTCTATCTCCCTGACTTGGCGCTTTTGTTCTTTGGCTCGAATTTTCCGATACAGACTTTTCGGTGTGAAAATTGGGTTAGGTTTTGTGTCCAATTGACGAGCTCGTGCTCTAAACTCAGAGCTGTAGCCCTTGATTGTGTTCTAGCTTTGTTTGGTTGCTCTGTAGATTTAGTTTTCCAGTGTGGAAGCAGAAATTGTGTCGGTTTTTGGGTTTGGGAATCATGAGAAGTAATTATGAAGCGCTGGTTTGCTCTAGTGTAGTTTGTTTAGCATTTCTGAAGTATGTCTCCGCTTGGGGTGCTATAATTGCCTTGAAGTTTTCCTGATTTACTGATATAACAGTGAAGGTCTTGGCATTGTTTGGTTAGCGAGTAGTTACCTGTATCTAAAAGCAAGTGCGGTCAAATGCTTGTTAAGTACCTGTAAAAAAAATAGTTCCACCGTCCCTAACTATGGTGGCGTTTGTTTAGCGTTTAAGTTCTTTGTTGGTTTTAGTGTACTAATGGGCTTGACATGCCAAGTTAAATATTTCTGAATTGCTTATCAAATGTTAGCTTCGCTTACATCATACGCTGGGTTGGGTATCCTAACTTTTGGGCTGCTGAGAGTCAGTGGTTTTTTTGCCTCTGTATTTAAATAAACAGCAGTCTGATGGTTATCCTTTCACATGCTCATGCAGAGGTTGGATGATCTGCTGATTTCAGCATGTATATAAAGCAGGTAGTACTTATATGAAGTTTTTCTTTTTAGATGCCACTTTCAGTTATTTTTATTTACCAGATATCTTTTTGACTTCTGCGGTTAAAAATTTAGGTTGTAATTGAAGGGTTTAAGAGCTACAGAGAACAAGTTGCCACTGAGCCTTTCAGTTCAAAAATTAATTGCGTTGGTAATGTCATTCTTCCATATAATAACTTTCCTGCAATTGCTCAATATTACAGTTGTTGTGAGTATCTTCTTTATAGTTCTTCTACTTCTATATGATTTGAGAAATGTAGAATTTAGGTCCTGTAGAAAGTGATTGGCATTCATGATTATGTTGCTGAGGTGAACCACTTGCCATATTTCTATGTTCTTAATATTTTAGTATCAACGTTCAAGAATGACACTGTTACAGGGTAAATTATGTAATTATGCCTACTAATATGTATGTGGTTCTATTTGAATGACAATCATATATCGTGACCACATGTAATGTCTTATATAAACAATTTAGCAGTGAGCGACTTTTAAAAGACAAAGCTTTTGGCATATATCACCAGCTTATGGAAAATGAAATTGAGGGTGATAATGGAAGCATGCAGAGAAACATAAAGCGTTTTGTGCAGAAACATTTGTACTTATTGCCAGAATTGATTATCTAGCTTGTGGGTGGGTTTCAATGCCAAGCAAGGAGTCTTAGGAAACAGTTCAAATCATGGAGTGATTATTTTGTCCTTTCATTTGAATCCTACTGCTGCTCAATTGCATTTTTTCTTTAAGGGCACCACTTAATTTATCTAGAAGAACTGTGAACTCTAGCTCAAAATGGTGCTTACATCTTCTAAGACTGAGGTGGAGGGAGGTGGTAGATTCAAAAGTATGCATATGTATGTTAGCGACGAGGGAGATCTGTCTAAAATCATGTGTCGTATGATAGTCACGTGTTATTGGAATATTAGTATATGCATTAAAGTGATGTATTTGCATGTTGTTCATCAGTATTTTTCTTTTAACTCTCTGTTTGACTATGTTCTCTCCAGTTGGTGCCAATGGATCAGGGAAAACAAACTTTTTCATGGTAAGTGATGGCTACCTGGTTTTTGTCACCTTTTCCTTTCTGTTTACTGATGATTTTGTTGCAGAAAACATAGATTTCGGTATCCAAGGCTTATGTATATATATTGCTTTTTACAGCAATCCGGTTCGTACTGAGTGATCTTTTCCAGAACCTACGCAGTGAGGATAGGCATGCACTGCTCCATGTAAGTTTGATCACATTTGCTTCATTATCAAGCAATGAGGTTGAGTTGTTCTATGATCAAATTGTTTCAGGTTTAACATGTCTTTTGTATCATTATGGAACAGGAAGGTGCAGGGCACCAAGTTTTATCTGCATTTGTGGAGATTGTGTTTGAAATTCTGACAATCGAATGTTGAATGCTTGGTAAGGGTAGCCTAGAACTGACTCTACTGGTTCGTGGACTATCTCCGGACAGAATATTTTCAGCTTTCTGTACGTTATTTGAAATGACAGAACGAAAACATTTGATGCCTTCCTCATAGTTCATTCACTGTCTAGTTTTTGCTTTCTTTTTTTGGGCATTATATATCAGATTATGATTCTTAAGCTCTTGAGGTAGGAGTTGTTTTATCTGGGTTTTGCTTATATAATGAGACACGAAGAGAAGCAGCGTCTTCTAATATATATTAAGTGAAAGGGAAGGTATTGAAAAAAAAAAGTTGAAAGGAGGTAATTATTGATTTTGGAATCGCATACACCTTTGAGCATGCTCTTCATTTCCATGCAATTTCTTACACCTGACGCTGAGGCCATCTGGTTATGCCAGCTCTGGCTTACGTACGTCCTTATCTACAGATTGCTAGGTCGAAGCTGCTGCACGTGTATCTCAAAAACTGGTTACTGGCTTATTAAGTTATTACGTGGAAATTTGAATTTCTAAGTCATGAGCTACATGCCGTCGTGGATTAATATTAGTGCCCGGACTTTTCTTTTTAAAGAGTATTTAATAACTTTTTAAAGTTCTCTCCGTTTCTGTCCCCTATATATATGTTCCATGAAAAACGTACAGATCCAGAAGTCCAACTGAAATATTGGTGAGGAAAATATGAATGCATATATAAAGCATTCAAAAGGCCTAACAGGAGATCATAGAATAATAAAATTCAGGGTTGAAAGATCTTCCTGCTGAAACCAATCTGAGATATACTGGTTTGGGTCCCTTTCAAAGCGGTATATGGAATCTTTGGGTGATGCAGTCTCCTCTAGATTTAAGCATTCACTTTGAACGTGCTAGCTCTCCAAAATATTTTAGGTTTTAAGTAAATTAAATTCTTTTCGATCTAGATATTTCGTACAGTTGACCAATACTCTAAAATTGATCCAAATTTTCATACTCTTCGAATGCAAATGGATACACACTGATGATGCCGAGAACTGCTTGGACACTGCAATGAGCGGATGATCCACAAACGGTACCGGATTCCCAATATGCGAACCTGTAAAAGAAGCAAGGAGGTGGCACCGGGGAGGGACTCTCCTATGCTTAAGTGAGAAATTAATTAAGATTGTGTCTCCTAAGAGGATATTGAATACCTAGTCTGATATTAACATACATACCTTTTTCTCTTTTTGGCTCTGGAACACATGATTAGGCGAGATCAGAGATGAGACACGACCCTGGCGAATTTCCCTGACTTGCCTGAGAAGTTTCCGTACCTGCTCCAGTTAAAAAGTTTAATGAGATTAGGACATGGTATAATCATATAAATATTTAGTTCAGTACAATTTTTAAAGCTGCCTCACGTGTATTTACGAATTGTACTTTGACAAAGTTACGAAGATTTTGGTCCGAAAATCCAAAGTTGCTGATTATATACCTCAAGGTAAAAGGTCAGTCAATCTAAATTGGATAAGATTCTAGTTTTTCCACGTACTCACTCTGGTTTATAAAGAGCCAAAAAAAAAAAAAGAATAAAATTTTCCTGCTTTTGTAAGAAAATGAAAATCTGAAACAGCTCCCGTGTGCATTGCTTCATTTGAATACCGGTGGGACGCTTCAGATCATGATCTCCAGCTTGCTGCCAAACAATTTCACGTGTATATATATATTCTATCTAGAAATTGTCCGTAATGTGAATGATTTCTTGATCAGCTCGGGACGGGCTATTAGGATACCTTGACAAGGAGCCATATTTGCACATGGTCTTAATGGCGATCCCCTAAGTTCTGATACACCCTGGGTTTGGTCTACCTGGATGATCAGGAATTACAAAAGAATTGCAATAATACAAGTTGTGTGGTGGATGATCGATTCCATGGACACAATAGCTTAAGCTATATATAAAATGCGAGATAAGAGGAACTTAGAATAATTTATGCCACGCAACTTTTTCCCTTTTTTTTTTTCGGTTTGCAGCTTAAGGCTTAAATTCTGTTTTTGTACTTATATATACACTTATATCTTTTTTCAGGTTGGGCGGAAGTTACGACGAACCATTAAGGAACAGTATTTCTTAGAGGAAATGCCATTACTCAGGATGGGGCATCTAAAGTGTTTGGGGTAGCTGACTGGTCCCAAGAAGTTATAGGTAAAGTGTTACTCGTATTTTATGTTGTGAGGTGCTTGGATCTGTACTGTTTTGATTTGCTTCTTATGTTTCCTGCTGTTTGTCCTAAAGTAGAACATGAATTGTTTATTTTACTTTGTTGTTTATGTGTTTCCCTCCCTGATATTTCAAAGATCGTACATGCTTGTTTCTGATAGATACAACTCGCATTGACATTGATGAGATGGAAGCATGAGAGAGCTACGCTGAAAAGATAAACAGGTAGTCATTTCTTAGACCTTAGATATGGGTATATGATTCCTGGTCAGGCCATCTCTGTTGTTTGTACTTGGATGAGTGAGATTTTTGGATGAAGAGAAAGAGGAAGAAATGATTTGTAAATCACGAAATATAATTTACCGTTACTTCATTTATTTCGCTCGCGGTCATTTATTTGCCTAGAACTTAAAAGAATTGGTACCACTTTGTTATCATGCTTTTTGAAACTTTAAAAGATGACATTGTTTAGTTACATTTGCTTGGTTTACCCATTGAAATTTCATTTTTTAACAAATGGTTATGGAGGTAACTCTAATTTTAAAATCCACAAAACATATAAATGGAAGTTCCCACATGACAATACCGAGCAACTAGTGGCCATAATTATGATTAACAGCACATCAATCCTTGTAAATCAAACCATAATGGATCCATGCTTTCATGTTTTAAAAACTTTTTTTGGTCTCAAAATCAATTTCTCATGAAAGCATAATTTTTCCCCTTAAAATTCTTTTCAATCCCCAATAAAAATTTTCCTTCTCATCGTCAACCTTTTTTTTTTCGGTGACAAAAAAACACAAAGCCCCATAAACAATTCTTTTCACAAAAACTTTCCTTCCAAACATACTCCAAGAGAATATATTTCAAAATTTTCTCTTTCTAATCATCTTTCTTTGGGCCTCACAATTGTTACAAACTACAAAACAATACATCTCAAACAAATTTTCTTCACCATTTCAAAAAATGTTTTCAAAACACGCAACCAAACATAGCATAGATCCCAAGTTCTTTTCCAAGGAGTACTAGTTATTTCTAGATGGGAGTTCTAGTTCTTTCAAAGTAGGAGCTGCAATTAGTTTCTTATTTCAGAATTACAAAGTGCATTTATGTGATGTCCTAGCTTGACAAGGAAACTTCTCCCATTATTAGGTATGGTAGGAACTTCCACTATTCCTAGCTCCATTTAAAATATTAGCATAGGTGGTGGGTCTGAGTACCATATTTGGGATTTGATTTTAGGTTATTTTTCTAGAGAGAAGGTAGCTTCTAAAATTCAAATTTGATGTAATACCAATATGTTTTTTATTCTTATTGTTCTCTTTTCATGAAATGAAATTTGTTTCTAAGATAGAAAACCGATGATGTCTTATGTAAGCGTGACGCTTATGTCATGTCTTCAATACTTCTTGTTTTTAAGTGTCACTTTAAGTTCAATTGCAACCATGATGTTTTGCATGCTATTTTCAGAAATTTAGTGCATTATGTGTGATAACCCTATCGATATTGGTTGCTGCATCCATGCTCTGAACGAGTTACACGTTCACCCTAGTACATGTTCCTTGTCACTGGGGGTATCTAATACAATATGTTTTTTATTCTTGGGTTTTCTGTGAAATTTGTTTCTAAGATAGAAAACCGATGATGTCTTATGTAAGCGTGACGCTTATGTCATGTCTTCAATACTTCTTGTTTTTAAGTGTCACTTTAAGTTCAATTGCAACCATGATGTTTTGCATGCTATTTTCAGAAATTTAGTGCATTATGTGTGATAACCCTATCGATATTGGTTGCTGCATCCATGCTCTGAACGAGTTACACGTTCACCCTAGTACATGTTCCTTGTCACTGGGGGTATCTCACATGGGCGGGGCATTTTGTAACATTTCTGATTGGTTGTCTTGTCTTTCTAATAAGTTGTTTAGTGGTTGGCATGTTGACTCGTATACATAGGGGTGTTTGTTTGCCAAAATTTCGAATATTCCCGAAATTTGGGAATCTTTACTTTATTGAGATTTATTGGGGTTTGTGAAAGGTAAAGTGTGTATGTGTAAAAGTTAAAATTTTGGAATGTTTGTTTTACTGGAAATTTCCATGCCCTAAAATATTGGGAAAACAAACGGTACCATAATGAGTTGGTTTATATCAAGTTAGTGTGTGCTGACCAGATATGAACGTCTAAATCCAAATGTACAGAGAGTGCATGAACATGTACAAGATGTACATAGAATAAGGCTTGATATCAGCCAGTCACACTCTTAACAGAAATGAATTAGACATGCTTGTAAATATGCCAAAATTCTTTCAAGGACCCAAGCATGTCGAGAACATGATAATTTGTGCATACATGCCGCTGGTTCATAGCCGTAGTCTAATGCAAATTGCTTTTGAATGGTGACGATCTTTTTTCTTTGGCATTCAGGTGAGTTATTAATGAGAAGAATGTCTCAAAGTATCCCCTATTTTACCGTTGCCTGGTAGAAGTACAACATTTCTTCTACTGGACTCAGTTGTCATGAGGCTTACTTCTGGAAAGAAAATAAATGAAAATGGAAAGAAAACATAGTTTACTTTCGGGGTGGTGTGTTTTCTAGCAAAAGAAAAAAATTAAGGGGAAGTTCGTTTTCTAAAAAATTGTAAGATTTTTAGGGATTTTTTTGAAATTGTGAATATTTATGTAGATTAGATTTTTATAGGTTTTTTGTGTAAAGATTGTTGAAAAGTTTTAGAGTGTGGAATTGGCAAAGAATGTGAAGCAGTGGAATGTAAAGATCATCTCGGTCAGTGTTGTTTCACTTGGGCTGGTTCTTAGTTTTGATGTTATCTGTATCAGAAGTTATGTTCTAGTGAGTCTGTGTTTTCCAGTGAGGCTTCTCTAGTAGTAGTTGTTTGCCCTCTGTTTCGCTTCTATTTTCAATGGGCTTCTCTCGCTGTTTTAGAATAGAAGCTAAGGAGTTTCAGGTGACCGTGAGTGATGGTGGTTTAGTTAAGGTGACTGAATGGAGTCGTAAGAGTTACAGTTCGATTTCATTAGGGAGATTTGGAGCTGTTTGGCTGGTTAACTTGGCCAGTAAGCTGATGGTGGCAGATGCTGCTCGCCCCTTCGTCTTGAAATTCAATGAAGCGTCTCGTGCGTTCTTTTCCAGTGAGGCTTCTCTAGTAGTAGTTGTCTGCCCTCTGTTCCCAAGGAAGGAGCTTTTAATGTTTTTTCGGTTGGGGGATGCGTGGGTGACAGTTATTGTGTCAAAACATTTTTATAAGAGGCTTTTTGATTTAAAACTGGAGTTGGATCGTCTCTTTAATTCAGTGGGCTTTTTGGGCCTTTCTGACTTAGAGGTGGGGGGTTTCAGTTGTAAGGACTGTGGGGCTGGGCTTAAGGGGTCAGCGGGCCGGTGTGAGTTGGTAGGGGGAGCTTTAGGTTCAGGGTCTATTGGGGAGTTTGGACTAGGTGCTATTGGGCTGGGGTCCCCAAGTCTTGGGCTGGTCCATGCTGACGACAATTCTGGGCAAGCTGGCGGTGTGGTGGATCCGGTTAGGCCTGGGTCTCCTGACCCAGTGTCTATTGTGGATTCTGTCGAGGGCTTTCCTAGCATCGCGAATCCCTTCCCCAGGCTGCAACCGGAGCTTGCGTCATCATCGGTCTTGTTCACGGTATGAGTTGCCGACACCGGAGGTGGGGCTCGTTGGCGAATCTGTTCAAGAAAGGTCTCCTCCAAGTGGCCCGGTTGTAGTGAGTTCTCCTATTTTCTCATCTCAGTCAATTGAGGAAGTAGGGATTGTCGGAATGTCGTTAGCACCGGAGGACTGTTGTGCAGGGGGCTCGTCTGAGTTTATGTTTTCTCCTCAGCGAGGTTTTGTTGAATTCTCCAATTTTCCAGGGACGGGGCAGGTTAGGTATTCTTCCCCTGCGGTTGTGGATGAGTCAGCTCCGGTTGACTCTGCGTTGGAGACGTTGCCATTCTTTGATCTCCACAATTTGTTTGAGGGAGAAGGGGCCACAGTTTCTATTTCGACAACACCTATGGAGTGCTTTCACGTTGATAAGGAGAAGTCTGTAGTGGTCAAGGATGATAATTCAGGGGCTCTTGTTGTGTGTCATGGGGAATCTTCTTTGTCTGAGCCTCCAGTTTTGCAACCAAATTTAGAAGGGGTCTCGGGAGGGGAGGTGATGGGAGAGATGCAGCTTGTGTTTTATCGGGTTACGGATCTTGGCCCTCAGATTCATTCTTCTGAGTCCTTGAGTTCAAATTGGGTTCTCAATTTGGTTAACTCTATTAGGCAAGTGGTTGTGGTTTCTTGTAGGGGCCAGAAGGAGCAATTGATGACGTTGTTTGCTAACTTGGAGAAGGAAAAAGTTTAGATTGGTATCAAATCTCCTTGTAAATCAGGCGGTAGATGCCTTAGAGAGCTTAAGGGCCTGAGTTCTACTATTAATTATGAGGGGAAGACTTATGTTTCGAGGAAGAGTAGGAAGGAAGGAAGCGCAGAAATCATTATGAAACCAAAAATTATTAGTTGGAATGTAAGGGGGCTCAACAATAGAGTGTAATGTTGTAGAATTGGAAATTTATTGAGGGGTTAGAAGCCTGATTTGGTTTGTCTTCAGGAAACGAAGTTGATGATTGTCTCTGGGGCTATCATTAGGAGTCTTTTGTGGGGTGGGGGGGGGGGGGGGGGACCCATGTTGGTTGGTGTTGTTTAGAGGCGGATGGTGCTTTAGGGGGTATTTTGCTTCTTTGGGACTCGAGGGTTCTTGAGTTGGTGGAGTCCTGCGTTGGTAGTTTTTCTATTTCCTATCATTTTGAAGAATGTTGACAATGGGTTCTTTTGGGGTTTCTCTGGGGTCTATGGCCCCAATGACGATTATAAAAGGAGTTTCTTGTGGGGGGAATTGGTTGGGATGATGGAGTGGTGAACTTTACCTTGGTGTATTGGGGGGGATTTCAATGTTTCTCGCTTTCCGAGTGAACGTTCGGGGTCAGAGGGGTTTAGCAATGCTATGAGAGTGTTCACGGAATTTATTGATAAGAATCAGTTGATCGACTCTTCTTTGTTGGGAGGTTAGCTCAATCGTGGTCTAGGATTGATCGTTTTCTTTTCAATCCTAGTTAGGAGTCTTTGTTCTTGGAGGTTTCCCAGAAGCGCTTGCCTCGCTTGTATTCGGATCATTTTCCAATTATCTTAGAGAGTAGTATTGTGGGTAGAGGTAAAAAGCCCTTTAGGGTTGAGAACATGTGGCTCAAGGCTGATGGGATCGTTGAGAAGGTTGGGATGTGGTGGAGGTCTTATGTCTTTGATAGCTCTCTTAGTTTTGTGCTTGATTCTAAATTGAAGGCGCTAAAGAGGGATATCATAACTTGGAATCAAGAGATTTTCGGGGATGTTGCCGCGAGGAAGTCTTCGTTGTTTAATGAATTATCATCTCTTGATGCTTTGGATGAGGGTGGGCCGATTGATAAGGAAGGTAAAGCTAGGAAGCTGGAAGTCTCAGGGGAGTTAAATCTCTTGATTGATATGGAGGAGACTTGTTGGAGGCAAAAGTCTAGAGCTCTCTAGCTCAAAGATGGTGATAGATGCACCGAGTTCATGCATCGGGTGGCAAATTCTAATAGGAAGGTGAATTCTATTTCTATGATGGAAGTTGATGGGGAACTTGTGGAGGATCCTGAGCGTATTTTAGATGAGATTGTTCGGTTCCATAGCTCTATATATTAGGAGCCTTACTCTTGGAGACCTTTGTTGGACGACTTGAGGTTTGACTCGATTACTAGGGAGGAAGCGGATTGGCTTGAGAGACCTTTTGATGAAGATGAGGTAACTGGCGTTGTGAGGAGTCTCAATGGTAATAAAGCTCCCGATCCGGATGGTTTTTCCTTGGCTTTCTATCAATCTTGTTGGGATGTTATCAAGGGAGACGTTCTTTCCATGTTTAATGAGTTTGTCCAGGTCGGGAAATTTGTTAGAAGTCTCAATGCCACTTTTATTGTATTGATTCCTAAGAAGCATGGAGCGGTGAAGCTTAAGGACTTCCGTCCTATTAGTCTTGTGGGTGGGGTTTACAAAATTTTAACGAAAGTGCTGGCTAATCGGCTGAAGTTGGTTTTGGATAACATCATATCGCCTTCCCAAAGTGCCTTCGTTAGGGGTAGACAGATTTTGGATGTGGTTCTTATAGCAAGCAAGTGCATTGACTCCAGGTTCTGTTCTAATATTCTTGGTATGCTTTGCAAGCTTGATATACATAAGGCTTACAATCACATTAATTGGAGCTTCCTTCTTTACTTGTTACGGAGGTACAGTTTTGGTGATAAATGGTGTCGATGGATTGAGTTATGCATCTCTATTCGCTATTGTTAGATACTCAGTGATGGTGAATGGATCCCCTAAAGGTTTTTTTAGTGGTTCGCGTGGTTTGCGCCAAGGTGATCACCTATCACCTTTTTTGTTTGTTATTGTTATGGAAGCTATGAGTAGGATGTTGAACAAGTTAGTTGAGGTTGGATCTACTTTGGGGTTCTCTGTTGGTAGTGGGGGGATGCGTATTTCTCATCTGCAAGATACTCTTGTTTTGTGCGGGGCGAAGGCAAGTCAGTTTCGTAATCTCCATTGCCTATTGCTTTGTTTTAAGGCGGTGTTGGGCTGAAAATTAATCTTTCCAAATCCGAAACTATTCCTATAGGTGAGGTGGGTGATGTTCAGGCCTTAGCTGATATTATGGGTTGTAGAGCCTCTTCTTTGCCCATAACGTATCTTGGCATGCCTTTGGGTGCTCGGTTCAAAAGTATTCATATTTGGAACGACATTATTGAGCGAATTGAAAAGAAGTTGGCTGGATGGAAGCGTAGCTATCTTTCGAAGGGTGGTCGTCTCACCTTAATCAAGTCTACTCTTGCTAATCTCCCAACTTATTTTTTGTCTCTTTTCCCTATTCCTTCGGTTGTGGCTTGCAGATTAGAGAAGTTAAAAAGGGACTTTTTATGGGGCAGCAACGAAAACGAGTTTAAGTTCCATTTGATTAAGTGGGAGAAGGTTTGCTGCCCTATTAGACATGGTGGGCAGGGTATTAGGCGATTGAACCTTTTCAACAAGGCTTTGCTTGGTAAGTGGTTGTGGCGATTTGCTTTCAAATGCGATAGTTCGTGGAAGAATGTTGTTGTAGATAAGTTTGGGAGTGACGTGGGTACGTGGGTGGGTGGAGGACCCTTCAGAGGAGAGCGATTTATGGTTTTAGCCTTCGGCAGTTTATTAGCAAAGGATGGGACACTTTCAGTCAAAACATTTGGTTCGAGGTGGGGCGCGGTAATTGTGTTTGTTTTTGGACTGATCATTGGTGTGGGGAGAGACCCTTGAGGTTCGTTTTCCCATCCCTCTATGCCTTGGCTAGAGATAGGGGTGCTATGGTGGCTGATTATTAGGTGGAGAATTCTGGTTTGAGTGCCTGGGATATTCAGTTTCTGAGGGCAGCAAACGATTGGGAAGTGGAGGTGTTGTCGACCTTCTTCTCTCTTCTTTATTCTAAGGCCTTGAGGAGTGGGGCTGAAGATAAGATGAGATGGACGGGTAGCAAGAATGGATTATTTTCGGTGAAATCGATGTATGCGACTCTTTCTTGCAGCCCTTATGTATCGTTTCCATAGAAGCCGATTTGGAAGTCTTTTGTCCCTATGAGAGTTTACTTTTTTGTGTGGGAATTTGCCCATGGAAGAATTGACCATCGACAGTCTGAGAAAACGGGGTCTCTATTTACTTGATTGGTGCTTTCTTTGTAGGTGCAGTGGGGAATCCGTGGATCATATTTTTCTTCATTGTGCTGTTGCTAAGGGATTGTGGTCTCATGTGTTCAGCATTTCAAATTTTTGTTGGATTATGCCTTCAAGGGTGGAGGTGATGTGTTGCTGGAAGAGGAAGTTCAATAACCCTCTTGCTTTGAGGGTGTGGATGATGATTCCTTTGTGCA
Source organism: Morella rubra (assembly GCA_003952965.2). Lineage (NCBI taxonomy): Eukaryota > Viridiplantae > Streptophyta > Magnoliopsida > Fagales > Myricaceae > Morella > Morella rubra. Next base: position 25,492,592 of record CM025849.1, on the reverse strand, counting down.
TTTGGTGGGTTATTTGGAGGGAGAGGAATGATAGATGTTTCAAGAATACCTTTTTGTCTTTAGAAGGGTTAAAGGGAAAATCGTTGAGTACACTTTTTCATTGGGTCAATGCTGTGTTGGGCAGTCCTTTTTATGATGTTTCTGATTTTATTAGCTTTTTAGCTTGTATGAATTAGGTTTTCAGTATAGCTCTTTGTACTGTTACCTCCTTTTGGTTTGCAATATAGCTTTTCTTACTTATCAAAAAAAAAAGTTTTAAAGATATTTAATTTTTATTGAAGTTTGTAAAAAAGTGTAGAAATGATTTAATGTAATTTTTTAATAAAAAAATATTGGAGTTAGGTAGAAAATTATAGAGAGAGAAGATTTGTTAGAATTTTTATTTGAAAAGATATTGGAATTTGGTTTGTGAAGTTTGTGTAAAAGGTATTGGTGTTTGTGTAGGATTTTTTGAGATTTTGGATGTTTATTTTGCAAATTTTTTTTGAATACATTATATTCTAGACGAACATGCCTTAAATTGACTTCGTGAATGTGACTGATAGCCAAGATGCTTTGCTTTTGTAGTATGAGAACCTTTTTCAGCTGCTTCTACTACCTTAAGTCTCTTTCTAATGACTTGGGCACTGCACTACAAAAAATTGTTCCTCACAGTTCTACAGCAGTGGTTTGTTAAACTCCTTTTTCAGTGTTTCTTGTTAGGATATCAAATTAACATTCCATTCAGGATCTTGGTGTACTGATCTCTTTTATTTATTCATGTGCAAATTGTAATCTTATTCAACATTTAGTCTTTGATGTTGAAGGTTATACAATTCTCTTTCTGGTTCCAGGTCGAAGAGGCACGGAATAAAGTTTCTGAAACATCGACGAAGATGTATAACAGTGTGCTGGATGCGCATGAAAAGTCTAAGGACTTGGAGGAGACATTGAAAGACCTAACAAAAGAAGTTCAAGGTTTGACCAAAGAGAAAGAAGCTGTAGAAAAGCGACGAACAGAAGCAATAAAGAAGCACACAGAACTTGAGCTTGATGTCAAAGACCTACAAGAGAAGATGGCTGGGAATAACCGAGCAAAAGTATTATTATGTTCAATTGCTCTCCATATTCTATACATGTAACAAATGCTGCAAATAATGATTCTAAACTTTCGTGGTTCAGGAGGATGCTGTGAGACAGCTTGAGAATCTACAGAAAGAAATTCAGGACTCCATGGATGAGCTTGATAGAATGCGACCTTTTTACGAGAATCAAGTCATAATAGAAAAGGAAATAACGAAGGGGTACGTCTAGGGTGGTTAGATGATGGATGTTCTTCATTATCTATGCCAACTATCACATGGTCATATTCGTGTTTGTCTTCATTGAGCATTCAATCTGTTAAGTTCTCGTAATATAAGTCTATAATGTGAGTTTGTGCATTTGGATACCAAAATGGTGAACGGCAGTGGCCTCCTATAGGCAAAAATGGGCTCGTTTGGCCCAATCCTCATAGTTGAAACAAATCTCTCTTTAGTTGCACCACTCCAGCCCCTGCACCTCGTTTATGCAAACCACAATGTTTTTGTATATGTCTACTTAATGCATTGTTGTCATTCTGATGATACTTGAGACTAAATGTGCTGTCAAGTCAGTAACAAAGCCCTTTTATCCTTTTTTTCTCTTCCATTTCCACAAACATTCCTAAAGGTCTTCTGCTGGACATCCTTTTGCTTCTCTAACTCTGGCATAGCAGTAGTATTCATATGATAATGTATCTTTATTATATCAAGTGAGCCATGATGATTGAACTTAATCCGTGCTGCGACAGAATTTAGTTGTTAATACATTTTCCTTGCATGATTGTTACATGCAGAATAATGGAGCGTGAGAAGCAGCTTAGCATTCTGTATCAGAAACAAGGTCGTGCTACCCAGTTTTCGAGTAAAGCTGCTCGTGACAAATGGCTTCAAAGGGAAATTGATGATCTTGAACGAGTGCTTTCCTCAAACTTGGTTCAGGTAAGTGTTCCTAGTGATTTGTTCTAGTAAATTAGAATGCAAGGGCTTCTTGGTGCAATAGGATTAGGAATGCCTTGATTGAAGTGGTTGAAGCCTTTGTACTGTTACAAAAACACAAGTAGTTCCAGAAGATAAAAGTGGATTCTGTACTTCGAAAGTTGTTGAACGTTGAGAAGTGGTAGAATGTTCCTATTTGATTTTTGAGCCGGCAAGTTGATGAAGTGATTGGTAGTCGTTTTTTATTTCTCTTTCATGGAAATTCTTTCACTTTTTCTGTGTAATTACATCAGATTTTTTCTTACTGCATCTTCCTGATTGTTGGCAGTCTCATTCTTCTGCCTTTTTGTACATTTTACAACTATTATGCTGTGTTATCGATGGCAATGATGCTTGTTATCATTCGGAGAAATCAGGACCAGACATCCATGATCCATAATTTGACTTCTCTGTACTACCTTACTTTCAGCTCTCAAACTCTCTCTTGCATGGCCTACAAGTTCCTTTCTTTCCTTTATTAATTAGTGGGTGAATAAAAATTGCCCATGGGTTATAAAATTTAATGTTCTTGTCTGTTCTTTTTTTCTTTTCCTTTTTTCTAAGCTTATTTTCTTGTCTTCTATTTTTGGGTGCAGGAGGAAAAACTTCAGGAAGAAATTCGCCGGCTTGATGCTGAGTTAAAAGAGCGGGATGTCTATATTGAGAGTCGCAGAACTGAAATTGCTACTTTAGAATCCCTTATCTCCCAGTCTCGTCAAGGGTTTAGTCATCATAAAGCTCAGAGAGACAAGCTGCAAAATGAGCGGAAGTAAGATCTTTTTCACTTTTGAGTATGACTGAGGTTATTACAAGACTCCAATATGTTTAAAGTGGATAATGTGGTAGGTGCTTGTGGGGCAAAGAAAGTGAACTTACTTCTGAAATCGACAAGATGAGAACTGAAGTTGAGAAGGCAGAAAAGAGCCTTGATCATGCGACTCCTGGTGTGAGTAATTGCATTTGGTGCTGTTTTACATTGTTGTTCACTGAACAAGGTTGTCAAAATGCCAGGGAAACCTCCATACAGGTTTTGCAGAATTAGTTATTTATCATGGGTGGCACCATCTAATGAGTCCTTTTTGAGGCTGGAACTTTACCTGCAAAAGGAAGTGGTATAAAAAGACTAAGAGCCATCATGCATTTTACAAATTTATACTGCAGACTTATGTTAGTGCAAGTTTTCAAGTGATGTAAAAGTCTTGAAACTTGAATCTTACTCAATCCAGCTATGTAAAATGGCTGAAACCACAAATAGAGATTGTTTGGTGACGATATAAATGGCACACAGCAGTTTGCTCTGCTTAATATGCAGTGTCTCATTTAGTTGCTTTCAAAGGTAAATTGCAATCCACAGGGTATTGACATCGGACTTCAAGATACATATGATCGTATATAGGCTGCTGAGCATGATAGGATTTCTTTGTTTCCTCCATCATTATTGTGTTTGAAAAAGATTGGGTTGTAAGGTTTATGAGTATCCTAATTTGCATGTGTAACTGATATTTCATGACATTCCTATAATTTCCTACCGTTGAAGTATCAGCTTCTTTTATTTGATAGATGGATCCTGATAAAAGTCATATTGGTGAAAGCTAAGGTTTCTTAAAGGAGTACATGAGAACATGCATTAGATTGAAGAGATTGATAGAATTAATTATATGTTAGTACAAAGTGACACGGTTGTGCTATTCCAATATACTGCAGACAACGTTAATTTCATTAATTTCTATTTCTATGGTTATTGTTGGATGGTATCAGTTGAGTTGGTGAGACTTGATTTGAAGTCCATCCTAACCTGGATGTTTTGGGGGATATTTTGGGGTCTAGACTGTTCAGGCTAACTAAATAGAACTAAATACTTCCCAAAACGGGAAAAATAAAAATAACACTAGAACTAATAATGTGGAGTTTATGCTTACTAAACAAATTGAGATGTGGGAATAGTAAGACTTGTGGCCAAGAGATTACCTAATAGTGATCAATTTAGTAAAGTGTTTGGTAATTCATGAGAATGGGGAGACTGAGGACAAACCCATAGATTCGAAATGAGAGTTTGGTATTGTCAAGGCGCATTAGAAGAATCTTGTGACTCTAGAGTGTCTAGGTTGAACAAAAAGTTCTGCAGAACTGCTGTTAGAAACCCCCCCCCCCCAAAAAAAAAAAAAAAAAAAACAAAAAATGCACTCTGGCTTAGAATTGTTGCGGTTGAAACGACGTGAAATGATCTTAGAGGAATAAAAATCTTGAGATAGATGTGTTGGAATACCAGGAAAAGATAAGAAATGAAAACGTCTAGTCAAAAATAAGGTTCCCCCCTGTTGAAGAAAGGAAGACATGGATCACGAAAAATGTTTTCTTCATGCGTAACAGAGAAGGATCAATGCAGCGGTAAGAAAAAGAGTGACCTAATTTGAGTTGATAAGTGAAAATAGGGAAAGGAGGCCTAAGAGATGGCTAGAGTTGTGAACACACTATGATTTTAGAATAGTTGCAAGGATCCATAAAGCTGACCCTGATTCAATCCAATTAAGGTTGATAGTGAGTCATCTCAATCTCTATCAAACATTTCTTTTTTTTTTTTTTAAATATGAATTTTGTTTCCCTTCTCAAGTACATTTCAAATCAGAAAAGTAATACATGATGCTAAAATTCTCCTGAAGCCTATTTTAAATTTGAACATACTGAGTGACAGACTTTCGACTCTATTTAATGTGTGTTTATTATTTGTATCATTATTGCAGTCCAATCTTATAGTTTTTCATATTCTTTAATCCTCTCTCTCAATTTGCCCTTCTTAATGCAAAAGGCTCTCTGACTGGAACCTAGTTCTTTTCATTAAGGAAGTGTTGTGTTTGTGTTTGTTTCATTAATGAACAGGATGTGAGGAGAGGGCTGAAAACAGTCAAGTACATCTGCAAAGAGTATGACATTCGTGGGGTATTTGGTCCAATTATTGAGTTGCTTGATTGCGACGATAGGTTTTTCACTGCGGTTGAAGTTACTGCTGGAAATAGGTATTTGCATTTTTTCTCCCTCAGAGCTGATAAGATTCCCTTTTTTTGTCCCCATGTCACCCAAGCTGCATGTTATTCTAATGTTTTTGAGCGCCTAATGTAGGTAGTGGTGTCATAAACCTTGCCGTGTGCATTCCATCGTTGAAGAAGAATTATTTAACATGTGTTTTTGTTTTACAGCTTATTTCATGTGGTGGTCGAAAATGATGAAATATCCACAAAGATAATTAAGCACCTTAATTCATTGAAAGGTGGGCGTGTTACTTTTATACCTCTGAACAGGGTGAGGGCTCCTCATATATCTTACCCACAGAGTTCTGATGTTGTACCCTTGTTGAAGAAATTGAAGTTTTCTCCCAATTATACTCCAGCATTTGCACAGGTTAGCATCTGCATTGGTTCTGTACCTTGTCAGAAACAGTCATGTTTTGGATATGCGTGTAATATAACACCACTTAGAATTTTACTTGATGGATTCCTAAAAGTTTGATCATTATTCACTTAGGTTTTTCATGGAGCACCAATCATTTAGTCATTCACGTGTAATCGAGCTGTGGGAGGTTGTTTGTTCGTGTTAAGCCTGTCTTTTGAATATTGTGATCTTGATTTGGAAGTAATTCACTATCTAGTTAGGTTACTCATACATTAGAAACATCATAATATTGGACTTTTAAGTTCAATTCAGCTTATCATTATTTTCCTTAACTAAGATAAAATATTTATTCAGTAGTATAGCTTCTTCGGACGTTAGAATTGTTCAGTTGGATAACTTCTTCTTGCTTCGGAAAAGAGTACACAGGCTGGAATGCTTACCATAACAACTGTATATAGATGTATTTCAGTACTATAAAGTGTTGACCGTTGATAATATCATCTCTCCTCCGGGGAAATGATAAATGTCCTTTGACCTTGCTTTCTTTTCACCTAGGTTTTTGCGAGGACAGTGATTTGCCGAGATTTGGATGTGGCCACCAGGGTGGCTCGCACTGATGGTCTGGACTGCATAACTTTGGAAGGTCAGTATAGAAATACAATGTATTATTGTTGCAAAAACTTTGGTCAGACTCTTTTGTCTTCACAATTTAAAAACTCAATTCTATAACAGGTGATCAAGTCAGCAAGAAAGGTGGTATGACTGGTGGATTTTATGATCACAGACGATCGAAATTGAAGTTTATGAATATGATTGTGCGGAATAAAAATTCTCTGAACATGAAGGAAAAAGAGCTGGAAGAAGTTAGAAATATGCTTCAAGATATCCTTTTGGCATATACTTCTCTCTTGTTTTCATCTGCTTTGCTTCCATCTAGCTTTTTATTTTTTCTTCCAATTGTAGTACTTGTAGCTACTTCTGCTTCAATTAGATCATGATGAGTGTTGAAGCACTACCATCACAGCCTATTTCTCATCATGATCAAGCAAAATTGGATGCTCCTGCCTAGTTTCTATATTGGAGGATCCATTGTTAATGTTATAGCTGAACAATTGTTTTGTCTCAAAGGAGTGACAACCCAATACCAGTTGAGACCAATATCAACGAATCATATCGTGCTCAATGTTCTATTTTGGGAGACATTATTCAAAAAACTGTTGCTAGCAAAATTAAAGCCATCAAACTGTGAAAATCAGATTTTGTGTGAAAGGGGTGACAACCCCATGCCAATTGAGACCTTTATTAACGAAGAATATTGAGCTCAATGTTCTATTTTGGGAGACATTATTCACAAAACTGTTGCTAGCAAAATTAAAGCCATCAAACTGTGAAAACCAGATTATTACTAGATGTCATTCCCGAAGTTACTGTTCTTCATGATCATGAATGATTTCCTATCTTACATGCCCTTTGTTTTGCTTAGTTAATCTTACACATAGATCAGAAGATTACAGAACTTGTTTCTGAGCAGCAGAAAACTGAGGCGAAGAGGACTCATGACAAGTCAGAATTAGAACAGCTTAAACAGGACATCACAAATGCTAATAAGCAGAAACAGTTGATTACAAAAGCTCTTGAGAATAAGGTACTTTAGGACCTTTTGGTTACTTTATGTGGCTTGTGTTGGTTAAAGTTAGTTGGTGATGGTTGCTTGAATTTAATTTTTTGTTCATTTTACTCAGATTCTTGTCACTTGTTTGTAGGAGAAGTCGCTTGCAGATGTCCGGACTCAGATTGATCAACTTAGAGCCAGTATGGCAATGAAACGGGCTGAAATGGGCACAGAGCTCATTGATCACTTGACGCCTGAGGAAAAAAATCTTCTATCACGATTGAACCCTGAAATTGCAGATCTTAAAGAGAAGCTTATTACCTGCAAGACGGAACGTATTGAGGTTTCTGAAATACACTTCTAATGCCTCTATCTCATTTATGTCTTTTGCTTTTTATGTTTTCTCTCATTACTGTGCAGCTTTATTGGTGTGAACATTGCGCATCAATTTTGGTTTGAATCACTATGTGTGTATATTTCAATTGATAGACTGAAGCAAGAAAAGCAGAGCTTGAAACCAATCTAACAACTAACCTTAAGAGGCGGAAGCAAGAGTTGGAGGCCATTATATCGTCTGCAGAGACTGAGACTTTGCTTGGCGAAGCTGAATTAAAGAGGCAGGAATTAAGCGATGCGAAATTATTGGTTGAGGATGCAACACAGCAACTTCAAAGTAAGGGCTTCAGATTTCCTCCACCACATTTCCTATTCAGTGTTTGAATTTATGGTTCCATGGTTTAACTGAATTCTGCTCCTTAGGTGTTTCTGAACGTATTGATGACCGAACAAAGGAACTAAGAATGAAAAAAGACGAAAAGAATAAGTTGAAGGTAGTTTCTTTACTGGTTGATTGTTGATTAAGGTTCCAGTTGTTTGCATGAATTGGTTGTCATTTGTATCTGTTGCTGCTGCTAAGATGATTACTTCTTGATGCAGACTTTGGAGGATGAGTATGAGAGGACACTCCAGGATGAAGCCAAAGAATTAGAACAACTATTAAGTAAAAGGAATATTCTTTTCGCTAAACAAGAGGAGTACTCAAAGAAAATCAGAGAATTGGGTCCACTGTCATCTGATGCGTTCGAAATGTATTACTACTGTTGTTGTCACTTTTTTTGTTTCCTTTTGAACATGTTTCTAAAGTGAATAGACCATTCATGTCACAATTTCCAAATTGAAAAACCTCTTAAGTAACCAAAAATAAAAAATAAAAATAAAAACCTCTTAAGTAGAAAAGAAGCGAAAATAACAATAACCTAAAACGAAGCCAAAGAAACAAAGCATGAGATGGAAAAAAAAAATTGCAAAAGAATGGGAAAAGAAAAGCGAAAAAAAAGTGGTTCTATTTTCTGTTTTTCCTTTTTTGTTTTCTTGTTAGCCTTATGTTTTCTTCTTTTGGCTTTGTTTTTTGTTATTTGGTCTTCACATGTGTCTTCATTTTGCTGATTGGGCTTTTTAATGTTAAAAATTGTGTTTCATTGTTTTCTGTTTTCATCTGGAAAGAGAAGTGCTATGTCAGCTACTTCTGTCATTTAAGTGGACATTTTTGGGGAACAGACTGAGAGGAGCTTTTTTTGATAAAAAGTTTGGCCAATCTGAGATTTAGAGTTTTCTAGGGTCGAAATTATGTTGGTGATCAAGATTTATTTCAACCTCTTGGTTTCTCTTGTTTTTGTTTTTTTGGTCTTTCAAGCTAGATGTTATTTCTTCTGATTTTTAATTTAAAATATCCTTTATATTGCATGTTTTTAATGTGATATCAATATCCGGTTCTGGATTTGTTTCGTATTTAGGCCTTAAATTTTATTGATATTTTTGTTTATCTGTAATCATCTTGAGCAGTCTTTGGGTCTTTGTTATTAGGGTGATTTGGCCTATTCTCTTATATTGTTGCTGTTTCAAAATAGATAGAGTGCTACAGGAGTTCCTTGTATTTGGCCTATTCTCTTATATTGTTGCTGTTTCAAAATAGATAGGTGCTACAGGAGTTCCGAAAATGTATTATGTGACGAAAATGTATATGGTGTATTTGGCCTATTCTCTTATATTGTTGCTGTTTCAAAATAGATAGAGTGCTACAGGAGTTCCGAAAATGTTGCTGTTTCAAAATAGATAGAGTGCTACAGGAGTTCCGAAAATGTATATATGTGTGTGTGATGAAAATGTATATGTAGTCCATTTTCATACTCACTTTAAATTTAGTCCAATTAGATGGATGATACTCATATTTAGTCCAATTAATGTGGTTGTTATGCATTTTAGTGTGTGTGTGTGTGTGTGTCCATTTTCATACTCACTTTAAATTTAGTCCAATTAGATGTGGATTTTTTGCAAAATTTAACTCAACTTAGTCTTCTTCAGGGCATTTTAGAAAACTTATATTTGTTTTGTTTGTGGAAAAGGAGTGCATCTCTAAATTTGCACATATCTTGCTATATTGGGAGTATGTGTTATTCAAGTATGATTTTCACTGGTACAAGGGATGGATCAGCATAAGCTATGCTAATTGACTGGTCATGGTTGCATTCTCTACCCTGTTTTTTCATGTTTCAGTTACAGAAACTTACTCCATATTGGAAACAATAATTTTAGGTATAAGCGGAGGAGCATCAAAGAACTGCACAAGATGCTGCACAGGTGCACTGAGCAACTGCAACAATTCAGTCATGTAAACAAGAAAGCACTTGACCAGTATATAAATTTCACTGAGCAACGGGAAGAACTCCAGAAGAGGCAAGCTGAACTAGACGCAGGTGATGAGGTATATTTTTCTGGCATTCCTTCTGTTAAATTGAGTGAACAGTGTTAAGTTAGATAGCCATGATATTTAACTTGCTGATGTGGCATATGGAAGTGGAGGAAAATAGGCCTCATGAGCTGAAAGTTCTAAGTAATCAGTATGTTCTACTTAACTAATTTTTTTTTTTTATAAGTATTCTACATAACTAAATTATAAGAAACACAACATCAATTTTTTTCCCTCTCTCCTCCTAGCAGTACAAATTGTAACTACTCAACAAACAATTCCATTTTTCTGATGGCTAACTGCCCAACCCTAGCTCATGCCTGAAGCTCATCAGGATTTGTTCTGAAGAGCCTCTGCGCATAGTTTTTGGGTAGCAGAAATCAACAAACTGTGACGAATAGCACTTCGGAAGAGTACAAGCAGTAGAGGGAAGACCACTAGCTTGATGATGCTGTCTGATTTTGGGGGATTCATTTGGTACATCTCAGAGTAAGACAATGGAGAGCACAGAAGTGCATAGTGCCATTGGTGGTGGAGATAATAAGGCTGGGAACATCTTCTTGAGAACAATCATATAGAGTTGGGATAAGGGAGATGGAATCCATCAGAATTTTAAAATAGGTTTACAAGAGAGATGATGACGAAGAGGGAGTGAGCAAAGGAAGACCCATTTCTGTGTTTCTATTTAACTAACATGCAAAATGGTATGCTTATTATTTTCTTCTTGTCGGTGTTACCGTGAGGTGCATGCCACCTGGACTAGTTGTCCATGTCAACAATTTTAGCCTCATCTTGCATGTGACTTAGCTCAATTTAATCTTATTGACAGGAACTGATGATCTTTGACCAATGTTAAAATTGAAGGGCAACTTTTTTGCAAATTGAATGTCCAGACTGCATGAAAATAAAAGAATTATTGGAAGCTGGAGGATCACAAGTGTGCTTTACCTTGTATTTAACTTATTGTTGTGTGTGAACTTAAGATAGGCTTTTCCCAACTCTCTGCAGAAAATCAGGGAACTTATATCGGTTTTAGATCAGCGTAAAGATGAATCAATTGAACGTACCTTTAAAGGTGTTGCTAGGCACTTTCGTGAAGTCTTTTCTGAACTCGTGCTAGGCGGCCATGGCCATCTGGTTATGATGAAGAAAAAGGTATGTAGTATCGTTCAGCTCTTTCTGCTTCTGTATTAGCTCTATTCCTGATGCCAGTAAATTGAAATGTTCTAGTTTCTAGTCTTGAGAATTTTTTTCCTGCTTTTGGAAAAAGAAATGGATGGGTGTGACATTTTATCATCAAACACACAGGCTTGAACTAGGCCATGCATATTGGGTTGAGCTCAATCTAATATGGAAGACCATAGGATCTTCACTGCAATTTGAAGGAGCCAGTGCTTTTGGCTCACCTTATTTCAACCTTTCACATTTAGAAGTTTTGCAAGGTAGACCTATTAGGCACGTGCTGTGTAGTTTGGGAGTGATTTATGGCCAAGGATTTCTAGAAGTTCTCTGTCTGAATGTGAATAGGTTTTTCAGTATCTTATCAAGGTTAGCTGTGCATTATCATCTTTCTTTGATGTATCTGATTTCTAGGGAATGGCATTCTTCCCTGAATTGGTGTATTAGGCTGCATTGTGCCTATTTTTTTCATTGGTTTTTGCTTTTAATGTGTCTCTGTGTTTCCTTTCTTTCCACATTATCAGTAATTGTTTTCTGTATCTTCAGCTGTTCTTGTCATTCAATCCTCTTGTTATATTCTCACTTTTGTGCTTCAGAAAGAGTGAAATTTCTCTCATTTCATTGGCCCAAACTGTCACTCCTGAGTTATGAAAAAATCATTAAAAAATTACTATAGGAGTTTTTTGTGCTAGAAGAGTTGTAGCTTTCTTGAATTGTGCGGCACCTTAATTTAGGGCCTATCTTTTTCAGAGGTGAGAACTTTTTTTCTTAATTAATGCTGTCATAGTAGCTGGTTTTTGACGTTTTCCAAGAGGAAGGCAATGAAGGAAACCTCATCTTTTATGGTCTAGTCACTTTTCCTTATGAATTTTTCTTTCTCTAATGGAAGGAGGCCATTCTTGAGGTTCATCATTGATTTCATATTTTACTATTTCTTATAGGATGGCGATCAGGGTGATGATGATCTTGATGAGGATGGGCCTCGTGAAGCAGATTTGGAGGGAAGGGTCGAGAAATACATTGGTGTGAAAGTGAAGGCATGTATCTTGCACACGTTTTTCTTTCCTTAAAGTGAAAGGCAACAAGATAATAATAAGAATAAGAATAATTGTTTGTACAGAAAAAAAAACATGTACTTATATGGATGTTTAAACAATAAATTTGGAAAAATAAGGAAATATAAGGTGGCTGAGATTTTTAAGAGTGCAATCAACATTCAACAAGTGGGTGACATCAGCTCGTGAAGTCAATTTCTGCTCATATTATTTAGCGAGGAATTTTTATAGTTCTTTGTTTTCTCTTTTCATTTCAGTTCCACTTTATTCATTATATACTGGTTGGTATACTGTAATAGGAGGGGTGGTAGGTATAGATGCCATTAAGCTCTATAGGGGACTTGAACGGGCAAGGTTTTTAATTTCAGTGAGTGAAATTTTCAAGTTCAACTTCCATTTTTAAAATCTCAGAGCGGATAGGAAAAAAGTCTTGACAAACTCTAGCTGTTGTTAATTGAAACAAACATCCCTATAATGTCTTGAATTTGAATGGGAACTGTTTTAACCATTTATCTGTTTTATCTAACTTGCCTTCAGTTCCTATTTCATGTTTCAGCCGATGGATTTAGGCCTAGCCTAATTTCTTTTCTTTTCCTATGCATTTTATTTTCATACTTTTCCTTGATGAACTCTGCGAATTTTTCACAGCTTGTCAAAATGTTATGCTACCTAAACGTTTGTTTACCTAGCCTTAAGGAGAAGGTCATTGATGGTTTCGAGGGGGTAGTCTGTGTTCTTTAACCCCCTCAGACTGATACTTCATATGGAACGCAGCCACAGAGGCTAACTTTGGGAACTGACATCCTAAATTGTCACCTTTTTTTGTGATGTGCACTCAATGGTGGCATTGTAACTAGGTTTCAGCTTAAGGGGGGTTAAGTTAGTTTTCCCTTTGTGTTTTTTTGGGTTGGTGGAGGGGGCAGTAAATATTGAAAAAGGATATCTCTCTCTCTCTCTCTTCTTCCCTCCACTGGGTCTTTCACATCTGTGTCTGCCATTCTTTGTAGAGCTGTGAGGCTTACAACCTCAACTGACAGCATCTCCTCTTTTGATGAATAATTCTTTGGATGTATGATGGCAATTTGTCTGCCAGGTTTCTTTTACCGGTCAAGGGGAGACACAGTCAATGAAGCAATTATCTGGGGGTCAGAAAACTGTCGTTGCCCTCACACTTATATTCGCCATACAGCGATGTGATCCTGCTCCCTTTTATCTTTTTGACGAGATAGACGCAGCATTGGATCCTCAGTATAGAACTGCCGTTGGAAGTATCCTCTTTGTTATGTTAGCTATGTGCTTCCATTTATGTAACTCTTAGACTAGTTAATGTTTGATATCTTAGACTAGTATATAAACATTTCACTCCACCTTTGGCTGCCATTTATGTAACTCTGCTCAGGTCAAAAGGATACCAGAAGTCACTTTCAGGCTTCATTGTAGAAAAAGTTTTATCCCTGATGGCTTATGGTCAATGCATGACTGCATATGAATATGTGCCCATAAAATCAGATATATGCATAGGAAACCCATATCAAAACTTTAATGGTAGATCCTTGCATATTAAAGGAACTAAATACTGTTGTTGCCTGTTTTAAGCTTGGTTTTAGCCAATAGTATGAGCTATATTGCTGGTACATCCTTAAACTTGTTTGGTAGATATGATACGTCGCCTGGCAGACATGGCAAACACTCAATTCATAACAACCACCTTTCGTCCAGAGCTTGTGAAAGTTGCTGACAAGATATATGGGGTGACACACAAGAACAGAGTGAGCCATGTCGACGTTGTCACCAAGGAAGACGCATTGGACTTTATTGAGCACGACCAATCGCACAATACTGATTAAGGTCTTTACTTTTGCTCTAATTTTTTTTGCAACCCTTTTATGAGTTGGCCCATCTTTTTATGAGGCATTGACTGATGTTTGATGAGCTTAGTGAGGTACACCTGCTATCAAATTAATTGAGATATGTGTGTTTGTGCTCTCAATATGGTATTTGCATGTTGGTATGTGCAGCCAAGTTCCTTGAAGTACTGATCTATCTTTGGAAGCTGTCAAATGCGCTTGTGCTGCTGCTGCTGCTTTTTAAGAGGGACAAACGCTGGGCAGATCAAAATAGAGCCAGTGCTCTGGACTCTTTGAAATTTGATGCACAACACTGTACAGAGCTAAACATCTCCTTGGTATCATGTTGTTACCCACTTTTTACAAACCATGATTTATAATCAAATGGAAATGAAGTTAGAAGTTAGAAGTTGGAGAAAGATACTGAATGCTGTTGATATATTTTGTTCATGTAAATATATTAATGATGGGTGTCACGGATTTCTGGACTTCTAGCAAGTTGTTCCTTTTTTGGTCAAAATTAGGAAGGCTTGGATTCAGGTTTAAGCTGTGGTTGATAGGATTTCTGTGAGCTGCTGCTGTGGTATTGGCATAAATACTGCTCGAGGCTCAATGGATTTTGCGAGCAGGAGATTTTGGTGTCTCTGCACCGCATTCCCAAGACGCACCTCTTTCCCAGCTATTGTAGACACAGGAGTGTGGCCCTCTCCATTTTCGCTCGGAGCATTCTTCTCCAAGTCCTCAAATTAGCTTTGCCTTAAACAAGCTTTGTATCTCTCGATGGCATCCACGAGCACTTAAAGAGCTTCTTCATCATCTTCTTCTTCTTTAACCTCCAGATGAAAACACGAAGTTTTCCTAAGTTTCTACGGCGAAGATCTGCGTAAAGGTTTTACTGGTCATCCATATGCTGCTTTGAAACGAAAAGCCATTATTGTCTTCAAGAAATAATCAAATTAAATCGTAGTCTTAAAAGCAATACAATAATTCATGTACACAGTCGTTATCTTACAAAACTATGTTTCTTCCAAGTGGTGCTTGATTGAACTTACGGAGAGGATCAAATTCATGAGAGGAATAGGATTAACAATTTCGCCTATTTTCTATTATGTAGATCCTCGTGATGTACAAAATCAGAAAACTTTTACTGAGCCTGAACATGACCCCAGAATGACACAACAATGATAGAACAGTGGAAAACTGCTTTGAAACAAGTGGGGTCTATCTCTGGATGGGATTTACATGAGATGTAACATTTAGGTTTTTCTGACAGAAATAACTCAGGAGAAACTCGGGGGTGTTTTTGTGCAGCAAGTTATGACAATGATAACAATTTCAACAAACAATCAAACTAAATCATAGGAACAAAAATAGCTTGTTTTTTTTAACTTTGTTGAACAACATTTGTATCGTACGACAGCTCAAGTGCTACCCTTCTAACTGTTTTGAACACCTCATTAAAGAAGCTTCCGGTTATTTTGCAACGACAGAAGCATATTTATTTTCTTTTCTTTTCCTTTCCTTTTCCTTTGCCTTTCTTCCTCCCTTTCTTTCTCAGGGAAAAGATTTATGCTTTGTACGCTAGATTTGTGGCAAATCAATAAAAGAAAAAATAGGCCACATGACATACTCTTAATAGTCGAATTTTGACACACGTGCAATACCTATTGATTTCCATGATAATCTCTTTAAATGGTTTACAAAGTGTAAACCTGTAGATAGTTTTGGATATAATGATTCAAGTTTGATAATTTATTGTACAAATTATAAACTGCATGATAGTTGGAGGGTAAAAAAAATATAATCTTTTCTTACGATGAACAAACAAATTAAACCTTATCTACATTAAGACATGACAAACTAAATAGCTCCCATTTCTTTGTTAAACAAAACTAAACATTCTACATAACTGAATGTTTCGGCTCTTTGTACCTAATAGAATCTCCTGACCAAAAAATAATGAACTTGGTATGGGATTGGATGAAATTCAGTTTATAGGGATTTATGAGATGGGTGGTATCGGTAAGACGACTCTGCATGCAAAAGTTATTTAAGATAGAGTTTCTTATTAATTTGAAGCAACCAGTTTTATTAGTTCTATATGAGAAAAAAACTGAAAGGCACAATATGGTCTCTTTATAAAACTAACTTATTTCTGATGTTTTCAAAGCAAAAGAGATAAAAATCTCGGATGTTCATGGGAGAATCAATGTGATAGGAAATAGAATGTCGAATAGAAAGTTTTTATTGCTCTCGATGATGTGAATGGAGAAACACAGTTAGAGACATTAGTAGGAAGATACAACTGGTTTGGTCTAGGGAGTAGGATTATTGTAACAAACAGAGATAATCATTTATTAAAAGGCCTTGTGGATTATATCTATGAGGCTAAGCTGATAAACAATGATGAAGCTTTGACGCTCTTTAGTTTGTTAGCCTTCAAGGAACCTCATCCTGATACAAAACTATGCGAATTTGTCTAAGGGTTTTATATCTTACGCTCAAAGCCTTCCTTTAGTTCTTAAAGTTTTGGGTTCTTTTTTGTTTGGTAGAACAACAGATGCATGAAAAAAATGCTTTGGATCAACTAAAAGCAAAACCAGTCAAAGAAATATTGGATGTACTTGAAATAGGTTTTAATGGACTCGAAGATTCACAGAAAAAATTGCACTTGGACATTGCATGTTTCTTTAAAGGAGAGGTCCTAAATAATGTACTAATGGAAATACTCGAAACCTTGGGCTACTATTCTGGTACCAATATTGATGTTTTTCTCATGGAAAAATCCCTTATAACTATTTCATGAGTGAGACAATTGCAAATGCATCCTTTGTTACAAGAAATAGTTCGGTGTAAATTTCCCAAAGAGCTTGGCCAACATTGTAGATTGTGGCATTATGAGGATATCCTTCATGTGTTGAAGAATAACTCTGTAAGTGAATTGGTCAAGACAATAAGGCAGACCAATAACACTGCAAAAGTTTATCTCAAGTCCATCCATCAATTGGAGTTCTCAGATGGCCTAAAAAATTTAATCTTGGTCATTGTGGGAGACTTAAAAGCCTCTTCCAAACAGGATTAGCTTGGACGCTGTTCAAAATTTAAAAACTCCCCAGTGGGAAATAGGACATCTTTATTGAATGGATTTAAATTGCTGCGAAAGCCTTTCAACTCTTCTGAGCGGTATTTGCAGTATGCATGAAAGCTACAGTTAAATTTTTCCAAAAGACTTAAAAGGAACTTCTGCCACCGTCTTTTGAGAGCAGTGAAGCTTGAAGGTATTGTAACAGAGCCCTTATTCCTGTGGGCCCCTGTAGTCCCTCTTCTTGGGCCAATTGGATTTTGGGCCTTCATGCCAGCTTGCTGATTTCTGGAAGGCCGGAATAATTGGATTGGATGTAATAGCTGCAGCATCAGTGGTACTTCTACTAAAAATTATAGGCAAGAAATATCAAAAGTGTATTAATTCCACACCGGAAAAATAAAAAGATACAGATCTTTTATTTCATATTTTATAGAAAATATTTTATTTTTATTTTTTATTTTAATTTTATTTGGGAAGGGCATTTCGTTTATTCTCCGACTTATTAAAACTTGAGGGGCATTTTGTCTGGTACAATGAGCCTTTTTGCCCGCTTTTCTCAATAAGACTATTAGTTTTATTGAGCTTAATCGATCCGGGCCCAATTGATTGGACGGGGCTCAATTTTGGTATCATCGAGGTGCATTTTAGCTCTTCAACTAAGCTTTTACAACACAATGTTAGAATAATTGGACTAACCAAAGCTTTGATTTAGTATCATTTCTTAAGAATCTGACATAGGGGAGTAATATATAAACTGCACTCTACGAATTAGCTCATGGAGAATGGAAATAGAAAATTCCAAGCTAGTTCTTGGTAGCTTTTGTTGTCAAGCCAAAGCCAAATGGGAAAAGAGGGTCATAATGTGGATCGCCAACATTCATTGGGAGCTGATCCACTGTCTTGAACCACGTCCGTGCAAGCTTGCCCGTGAATCCGTAATCGCCGAACAGTAGGTCGGCAACGCCTTGGCCTTCAGTTCCAGGGAGCCAAGCAGCCACAAGCGCATCAATTGTTTCCAGGTATGGCTGGATCACGACAGGGCGGCCAGAAAACAACAACGCATTTGATGGCTCCACACACGTTCTTGATAGTGCTGGGACCAGGTTCTGGTATAGACAGATTGAAGCTGTCGCCGTACATTTCTGCATATGGGGGCTCACCCACAACAACAATGGCGTAGGAGAATTTCTGAGACTTGACAAACTCTGCATCAGGATTCTCACTGTAGACAACCTCGGTAGTAGGATCAACCGTGTTATGCACGGCATTTACGATTGTAGTGCCTGTTGATGCAAATGTTGGACCATCAAACAAACTGTAAAAGTTAAATCATGCAGGTTGGTTTTAAAGAGGGTACAAGTTTGTACGATGATGGGTGTCTTCCAGAGTTCCAGTGATTCAAATAGTAAAATTTCTCACTTTCCATGTTGCAGGAGGATGGCTTGCCAACGCAATCTTGAACATGAGAGAATTCACATCCAATTGGTAAAAAGTTAACGTACCAATTGTAAGATCATTGCCTTGAAGACCCTGCCATGTGATCGTCCAGCCTCCGCATTGATAGCCCAAGTTATCAGCATGACTTCCTGCGACCAGTATCTTTGCTGTTTTCTTGGGAAGGGGAAGCAAGGGCTTGTTAGCAGATTTTCCATTCTTTAGTAGCACAAGTGATTTTCTTACAGCCTCCCTTGCCAATTCCCTGTGCTCCTGCTCAGGCAAGGTATTTGATTATAGCAAAGCAAAAACAAACAACAAACATGGTGAAAGAGTATTGAAGTTTTCTTAAGAAGGTTGAGAACAGACCTGACTACCAAGTTGGTTTACCAGGCTGAGATCAGCTAGTGGATTCTCAAAGAGACCCATAATAAATTTAATCCTCAAGATTCTCTTCACAGCATCATCAATTCTGCTCATGGGTATGATATTGTTCTTCACTTGATTGGTTAGAGCATCAATGAATTCAGTGAAGGCATATGGAACCATGATCTGAGAGACATAGAAAGATACATTAGAGATCCAAAAAAAATACAGAAATGAAAAACATGTGTGAGCTCTCAAGGAACACGAAGCTGAATTTGAAGATCGCAAAATGACAAGTTCTAGACCACAATAAATGTCAGACTGACCATGTCAATTCCAGCACCAACGCCAGCTTCAACAGAGTACGAATAGTTAGCATGGGGAGGGGAGGTAATCCTGTCAATACCCTGCCAATCTGAGATGACAAAACCCTGAAACACATCGAAAGAAACTCGTTATGTTGCCGTCACTCAGATGACCAATTTGAGGATCAGACTAAATAACAATTTTGCTACCTTGAACTTTAGCTTGTCCTTTAGGAAACCAGTGACAAGATCACGATTAGCATGCATCTTCTCCCCATTCCAGCTTGAGTATGATACCATAACTGTCGCAACACCCTTATTGATGGAGTTATAGTAAGCGGGCATGTGAATGCTGAACAATCCCTTTGAATTGATCACAGTGTTGTTCTCATCGATGCCCAAGGTCGTACCACCATCTCCCACAAAGTGCTTAGCACAGGCTGCAACCTTTTGCCTAGCAAATGCAATCAACAAATCAGGTGAAATTATTCCAGGAAGGTTTTAAATTAATACATTTATGTGCTCAAAAAACTGCAAATAATATACTATTCCGAAAGGGGGGTCCATGCATGGAGGGATAGATGATCCATGAATAAGCAATGATCCCAACCTGGAATGCTATTTCTTTTAATGGTTAACTTCAGATGCCATCATCTAGAGACAGACAGACAATAAAACTTGTGTATGCAGCAGCAAAAATGTCAACCATGGAGCCTAGTACATAAATTGGAATAGGGGAACGGGGTTGGCAGAATATGCTTTATGGTTACAGTGATTCTCCAATCAAGCTAAAATCAGAACCGTGAAAAAGGGTATGTAATGAGTATTTTCAAATTTCATCCGTTATAATATTTAGACAAGCATTGCACGCCACCGGATTGAGACCTAAAATTATCCCAAAGAAACTATTCATGCACAATGTGATACTAAAGCAATATCCGGATTGAGACCTAAAATTATCCCAAAGAAACTATTCATGCACAATGTGATACTAAAGCAATATATGCAGAGGATGTTGGCCCTTGACAGACACCAAAAATCGAGGGAAACCACTTACTTCTCTGCTGTTTGTGGGGTTGTAAAAAAAGCTAAATCATTTCTAACAAATGAGAATTTGAAAGTTTGTTTGTTATAAGAGTTTAGCAAAAGGAAAAGCACGTGTGATCATATAAGCATAAACGCTATGATCCTGAACACGTACTAAAGCAGAGCACTACAGGACAAAGACAAGGGCAACAAATTTTTCCACGTTTGAATCAATCAGGTTTTAAGACTTTTTTACCAATTCTTGTGCCCAGGAATGGTCCATATTGGAGCTCAAACAGTGATTCGATTTGAATTATTCAAGGAAAAATAATATAGCCAGCTAATAATGGACCCAGATTAAAGCAAAAAGACAGAGTAGGAATTTCTCAAAAGGGTTCTTACTTTCCACCAACAAAGGGAACACCCTTTCGAGATTTCGCAGGTATGTCTCCTTGCAAACCGGGTATAATCTCAGTCATTGCTTGAACAATCTTAGGGTCCTCGCTATAACTTTCATAGCACCGACCCCATCTTGGGTCTCTGCAGACCTGTAAAGACAAAAGCAGAGACAACAAACGTTACGACATAACAGCTCTTTTTTTTTCTTTTTTTTTTCTTTCTTAGGGAGTTTTGACAGCTAAAAGCATATCCACCGTTTTATTACCGCAATACACGGAGCAAATGCATAAGGAATCCCTGTTGCTCTAACTTCTAGCGCCGTTGCATCTCCAATCTTCTTGATAAGTTGAGGATCCCTACAAGAAAATGATTCATATTAAATCTAACTTCAAAACTTTGCTGGGGACACTCTCATGCTTTATTCTGCAAGCTGCTATTAAATTAGTATCTACGGGAAATTCAGCAAAAAAATAGCTTCCTGGTTGAATCAATCGGACTAATGCGAGAAGGCGTTAGCTGCATCAGGATGCTTATTTATACTTGCCTGGTCACACCAAGCCCAACATTGTGAGGGAAAATGGTGGCATTGTAGACATTGTTGTGGCCGTGAACTGCATCAATCCCATATATCATCGGAATCCCAAGACGGCTGGATAGAGACCCCTTTTGTATCTCATTCACCATGTTGATCCAAGCCTCGGCTGAGGCCTTGGGTGCCGGTACACTTCCTCCACCACTCAAAACACTTCCTGCATGCCCAACCCATATCACACGCCCATTTACTCAACGCCACATATTGTGTGCAAATCCCAACATTGACAGAAAAGAAGAACATGTACATATTCAGTTGGAATAAATTGGGTATCATGAACATTTTAGAGATTTGTCAGTGACATTTGGTTACCAATGAAGTACTGCTTCATTACATCCGGTGTGGCAACACTGCGTTCGATCTGTACCATTTGGCCAATCTTTTCAGCAAGCGTCATTCGCTTCATGAGGTCTTTGATTCTACAGCCCAGTGGTTGTTTTGGGTCTTTGTATTTCATGTAATCTGCTTCAGTAAGAACTGCTAAGCAGCATAATAGCAGGAAACCCATGATGTGTATTGAGAATCTCCCCATTTCTGCAGAGACCCAAGTCGGTCTTTCTGTTTGCAATCTGGATGATGAACAGAAACAGAAAGGTGAAAAACTCAACTAAGACATTTACTAGCAATGATGAAGACGTGAAAATGCATCAGACAGGTAGAAACTGTGATTGATGTACAAACATTACATGAAGCGGAGAGAGAACGAGAGTCATAAATACGTTAGATTGGTCTGGAAATATCGAAGTGTAATAAATGCACAGAAGAGGCATTTCAAATGTGAGCATTAATCGTTGGAAAGATGGAAGGAAACACAGACAATTAAAGTAGAAGAGAAGAAGAAGAAAGCTTCGAACTTACTGGCCGAAAAAAAAAAGAGGGACTGTAGTCTGTACACAGCCCCCGTCCAGCTGTCACACACGAAGAGCAAACTCACTGTGAGAAAGAAAGAGGAAGTTGGAGGAGAAGATACTTCTTCCCTTTCTCTCCTTTTGCTATACTAATGCCTAGCAGGAATGCAGGTGCTTTGACAGGGAAACACTGGGCCGTAAGACAATGAAAAAAGCTGCCTAAGAGGCTGCTATTTATAGGAAACTCAATACTAAACTTTTCTCCTACTTCAAAAGTTGGAATATTTTATTCTTTACTCAAAGGTGAAAGGACGCGTCAGGCTGGGTGAGTTCTTCTGGGTGGAATTTTCTAAAAAGCCAGCAATCCAGCAATGGCGATCCAGACATCAATTGTGACCGGGGGATGGGGGTCGAGTTCATACACTGTAGTTCATGGTCAGTGTGAAGAGCCGTCTTACGTTACCTAAACTAGTCAAAAACCATTGATGTGCTTCCTTGTTTCCTTCATTCGTTGGTTTTTACCTCTACACGGTGCTGTGATTGTATTAGCTCTGAATTGTGTACCCCTAATACCAAGTCGACCATCACAACTGAGGGGTTTTAAAAAAAAAATGGTAAAAGAACACCGCAATCGCATGACATAGAATATGATCCAACGCACAAAATGGTTAGGACAACCATACTTACATCAGGGTATGATTTATCTGCACACATCTTCACATCCACTCATTTGTCAAGTAGTCTATGGGGGTCAAAAAAAAAGAAGTCTATTGGGGGTTAATTTTTTTTTCTTTTTTTTTTCTCTAAACTTTACCCTCATTTGAAACTATGGCACAACTTGTAATTTATTTTTTGAAACTATAATTTTCTTATAATTGATTACTTTAATTACTTTAATTTTCTTTTTTTACAACGTGATGCATCAATGAAATCTAACTGTTGAAATTGTGTCACATATCTTATTTAAAGAAAATAATTATTTGAAGGAATTAATTATAAGAAATAATATAACAGTTTAAATAATAAACTCTTATAGTTTCCTTTTTCTTGAATTTTTTTTCGTTTTATCCTACACAAATTTCAAAAATATTAATTTATTATTTGACAGGATATTAAAGAAAAAGAGGAGAAGAAGTTTCCTAAAATAAGTCATTCAACGTGATTTTTTTTTTCTTCTGGAAAAATATGGTAGCACCCTGCACCCACCCGTGCTTTTTCAGCATTTGGTTTTAGACCTAACTTTTAATTTTGTAAATTTAATACTCTATTTTTTCTATTTCTAAAATCTAAGACCTCTTTCAATTTTTTTTTTAACTAATTTTTGCTCAAAAATTGTGACCTCCCCCTCTAATAATATGTGAAGGGCCATGTGGAGGTCATCTCTCTTCATATAATAAAAAAAATTAAAAAAATATTAAAAAAATGAATAAAGAGAGAAATAGGCTCACAATAAAAGATTAAAAAAAAATTTCAAGTTCTACATCTCTCTTATTTTTCTTTATTGTTAATACACGTGAAAGACATGTGTCCTTCCACGTGGCCCTCCACGTGGGATGTAGGACTATATCCTTATTTTACTCAACAGTAGTTGAAATATCACAATGATCTCAAAATTTAGAAGATGAAACTCATGTCTTAAATTTAGAAAATTAAAAAGTCAGGTCTTAAATCTTTCTGATTTTAGATGGTGTACTTGTAAAATAAAAATAAGCTCTCTCCTCTTAAATCATTTTTCTATTAATAATAATAATAAAAAAAAAAACTTAATTGCACCCAGGGGCCCTGACATATACTAAGGTTGCAAATGAGTGGTAACGTTTTAACAAATAGACTTTTGAAGTAGAGTTTAAGTTAAATCAAGGTTCCTCCATCCATTTTCCGTCAGTCTCGTTAATGGTCATTGTTGACAAAACTTTAAAATATACGTCATAATGAATTAAAAAGCATCACCTGTCCAATTAAAACGTCAATGTCACATTTACGCTAAGTGTCTGCCAGCTCACCGCACTTGGTTAAAAATAAATTAATTAATTAATAAGACGAAGTCGTTCTTCCCATTGCAAACACCTAGCATAGTTGTGGCATTGATGTTTTTAATTGAACAAGTGGCGTTTTCTAATTCGCTATGATATGGATTTTAAAGTTCTATCAACAATGACCGTTAGGCAACGAGAAATGGACGGAGGGTCAATTTGACTTAAAATTCTACTTCAAGGGTCTATTTGTTGAAAACGTTACCTCAATGACTCATTTGCAACCTTCATTACTTCGTATACCTTAGAGCCTTGGGTGTAATTAAACAAAAAAAAAAATATCATTCAAATTATCTCTCCACTTTTTCATAATTCTTATAAATCAAATGTCACCTTAGAATTAGAAACAAATATATATATATATATCACTTTAGTAGAATGCAAAGAAAATCTTAGACATTTCTCTATTTTCACGTTTTTAGACTAGCATCTTTTGTAATTTTCTATCTTAAATTGTATCATGTAATTCAGAAAAAAATATACATGACAAATAGATTGTATTGTAAGGTTCATGTAATTTAAAAATTTTATATAAATAAAATTGAATACTGTAAAATTTATTTATGTGTTTATATATTTCTTTAATATAATAGATACAATATAAATTGAAAATTATAAAGAATCCTCGCCTTCTTCCCAAAACCCACGTACAATATTATAGCATGCGTTTAGAATCCAAGAACTCTAATCTACCGCAAGTAAAAATTAAAAAGCTGGCAGCTTAATCCGAAAACCAGAAGGATTTTGGCTCCGTCTGGATTGATTACTTAAAGAGGATTCTACCTAGCGGCTGATCAGAATGGCACATATAACAATGCAGAAAAGACAAAAGAGGACGCTTTTTTAAACCCTGATTCCAAACGGCCACATTTTTTGAAAAAAGTCAAGATTTTAACGTTGGGGGGACATGCTTTTTATAAAACGAGGATCAGTACCAATTAGGTCGGCGATTGCTCTTTTGCACCAAACAAAGAGTTTTATGGGAGTAGCTGTTAGAAACAACCACTTTTTAAGGGGATAGTTCCGGAACTGTCCCAGGACTCGGTGACTGAAGTTCCTGCTGTCGCACGTGGCCAGGAAATTCAAATTTTGGGCGTGTTATCCGACAAAGATTTTCTGTTTTTTTTTTTTGTCATTTGCAAGATTTTTTTAAGCAATTGAGGGTAGGTTTGTTTGTAAATTTTAAAGAGGTTAAAATTTTAAAATATTAATTAAATAAAAAATTAAAAGTAAATTATTTTTAATATAATTATATAAAATAATATAATTTAATAAAAAAATTATATTTTATAACTTTTTTATTATATTAAAATTATAATTAAATGTAAAATTCTAAAAAGTGTGTAAAATTTCGGTGCAGAAACCATATAAATATTACAGAGCAATTCCCTTCTATTACAAGCTCAGATACAATAAAATCACAATTCAAAAGAAAGTTTCATTAATTATATGTCAGTTTCTCAGGAAACTAAAAAATAAATAATTTTTATTAGAAGCAGAAAGCTTTAGAAAGCAAACTCAAAAAGAGATGACCTCGATGAATATCTATGCATTGTATTAATTGGACTTTCTCTACATATAGCTATATACGTATAGAGCTAAAGCGAAAGGAAAATAAACTTCTGTTACAAAAAGAATACTAACAAATATGATGTTAGTAAATATTATAACAAACTCTTTCCAAAGTGTAAATAAGATTTCCTAACTAATACGAGTATTCTTTCCAGTGAAATAGTACAAGAAAAAGGAACTGTACCAAACAAATTTTTGGCCACCAATTCTCAACTTTTCAATTTCTACCCTATTAACTTCTCCTAAAACTAAAGCTACAATAATACACCAGAGCGCAAAAAGGAAGGTTATATGCTCCCCAATGGCATTCTCTCCCCCACACATTTCCGAGTTTGCGGAACACTCTTTCTATTGATTTTTTACCTGCTATAGAAAAGGAAAAGGTGAAAACTCTGTTCTTCATAGTTTTAAGGAGAAGAACAGAGTTTTCGTTTCTTTTGTCCAAGGCTGATTTATCTATTACAAGTCCTAGTCCAGTAATCGTTCAACTTCTAAACTCAGAGTCTGTCGGGAAAAATCCCAAGAAACATTACCAAAAAGCTTTCCTTTGTTGCCAGACCATTCTCTCTCTTTTGTTAACGTACTTAAACTTCATTTCCATGTTTTTTATGATCTTTGTTGGCTCAGTTATTCGCAATTAACATCAAGGATGTCTGTTATATCAAGCTCTGCCTTCTCCTAGAACGTGTTCCTTATGTCTTTGTGTAGTTTTTGATATGCTTGTTTTGGTATGGCAGCATTCAGAGAGGGGTTCCCTAGAGAAGAGAGCCAAATTAAACCCTTCTTCAGAGGAGGGAGAGGTCTAAAAGTCCTCTCAATGCTAGGTGCCTAGCAAATATCCTTAGTTAAAATGCTCTCCTTGGGAGATGTTTAGTTAAAATATTGGCTTAAATGCACTTTATGTCCCCTTATATGCGTGAATTACAGACATACCCATTTAGTAATAAAGTCAATTTTTATACCTTTGAAGTAAATCTTGAATTTACAATATGCCATTCTCATCTATTTGCAGTTTGAAGATTTAACAGTAAATGCTGACGTATCAAAATTAACCACATTTCAGTATATATGATTGTCTTCTGAGCCTACAAATACCAATTTGGTTGCTTAATCAGTTGTCACATCACCCATTCTTGTCAGCATTTTTTTTAAACTAGAAACTTAAGTTGGGTGTTCAGCTCCCCCAGCAGGAACAAAAAAAAAAAAAAAAACCAACAAATTTCCTTCCTTCCTTCTCCCCCAGCGCTTGTCCTTCCCCCGCCGATGCACATCTCTGCCCTAACTCTCTTCCGAAATCCTCCTCCCACTCCCAAGATTCGATCCCTTCATTTCAGGTGGGCAATTAAAATATCGAGTTGTAATATAGCAATTTCATTGCCAATAACTATCCGAAAGTGGAACGTTCCTGAAGCCAGGGAAGATAGGAGTATGTTTGCTCTGTTCGATGTACTCCAATGATCCAAATTTCCAGCTACAGAATATCATGTGTAATTTCAACAATTTATGGCACTAGCGTGTATGAAAGTTTTAGGTATTTTATTTAATTATTACAATTGGTTTTCGAGAATATGCAGAGGAAAGAGAGATCATATTTTCATATTGTAGATGTAAGGGGCTTTAGTTTAATACTGGACTATCAACACTGCATATAAAGTTCAAGTGATTACCAGGGATGATTCTCAAGTATAAAATTACAGCCATCAGCCACAATTATCAAGACCAAAAATTGAGCACACAGCTTTACTCTTTGTACTAAGTATTGGTGAACGACATGAAGGCAGCTTGCTTGTGCTCTGCTTCCTGTGTGGCAGCTCTGTACAGAAACTTCCCAGGAAATCTCGCTTCTCAATTCTTTATCAATGGTCTCACAGAAAGTTAGGTTTCTTTGTTGTTGTTGTATGTATCCTGAAGAATATAAACATTGAAAAGGATTCAATGAATATTGCAGATGAATATGGGCTTCCACTCGATTCCAAGATCTGCACATATTGCTTTGTGTTCCTCAGCATCTTGCTGTGGCATTTGTTTTCTAACATATGTAGACATGGAGTGGGCACTTTGACATTGTATTCTTTCTTTTCCGTTTTAGATTCTAGCATTCTTAACTTATTAGCCATTTGAAGTCTTTGTTTTTAGTTCTTTCTTAACTTTCCAATCGAATCACTCATCACTTATTCACCCTGTTTTCTTCTCTAGTTCACTGATTCACTCAATGGCTGACGATGATTCATCAACTTTTGATTCTCCACCTATTAGCACACCAAGTGCTCTACCTTTTCCCTCTAAAGATCCAAACAGCCCATATTTCCTTAATCATAGTGATAATGCCAACACTTGTAGTCACACCTCCTTAACGGTTCAAACTATCTCTCTTGGAACGGTCCTTCACTTTGGCCATTTCCATCAAGACAAATTAGGATTCCTTGACGGGTCCATTACCACTCCACAGATCTCTCTAATCCACTCTATGTTCCATGGCTTAGATGCAACAACTTGATACTCTCATGGATTCTTAACTCTATATCCAAAGAAATAGCATCAAATATCCTCTACATCAGTTCAGCCAAAGAGGTTTGGGAGAAGCTAAAGGTGCGTTTTACACAGCTAGATAACGTGAGGATCTATCATTTGCAGCATCAACTCACTTCCATTGTGCAAGGGAATCATTCGGTAAGTGAGTATTTCACACAACTCAATGCTGTATGGAAAGAGTTACACAACTACAGACCCCTCCCTTTTTGTTCTTGTGGCCATTGCACTTGCAATGTGCTGAGTACCATAGGAGAGGTCCAGCAACTAGATTATGTCTTCAAATTTTTAATAGGGCTGAATGACTCATACGATAGTATCAGAGGGCAAATCATACTCATGAGCCCCATGCCATCCTTGGATAAAACTTTTTCACTTGTTTTACAAGAAGAAAGGCAGAGGCAAGCTCATACATTAATGCTGCCACCTCCTGAGTCTTCTGCATTGGCAGCATTGCACAATCAAACCAAGAGAAAGGATAAGTCAGATATCATCTATTACCATTGTGGTAAGGCTGGCCATACTAAGGAGAAATGTTTAAACTCATTGGGTTCCCATCCAATTTCAAGTTCACCAAATCCAAAGCTGGATACAGTCATGGTTCTTCTCCATATTCAGCAAACCAAGTTGCTTCTCAAGGTCATGATGAAACATTGTCTGGTGCACCTCAGTTGCCACTCACCCAAGCTTAGCTACAACAACTTCTTGCCCTTGTCAATGCTCGAACTCACAGCTCAATATAGATGGCAATGCTCTAGAAAAACAAAGCAAAACAAAGACCACTGATACAATCCCTTCATCCAGCTCCAACATGGCAGGTACAAACTTCAGTCTTTCCAGATCTGATATTGTTTCTAATTCCTCCATTTTTTCTGCACATCATCATGAAAAACTCATGTCACTGATACATCAAAACTCATCTAGCCCTCTTTGGATAGTTGACACTAGAGCGACAGATCATATGGTCTGCTCCATAGAATTTTTCATTTCTGTCACTTGTGATACCCAAGCTTATGTACAATTGCCTAATGGAACGCAAGCCTTAGTAACCCATATTGGAAGTCAAAATCTCACAATCATTGTCCTCACGGGTGTCCTCTGCAATTCACATTTAATCTCCTTTCAGTCAGCAAATTCACTCTTAATTCCTCTATTTGCCTTATCTTTCTTGAAAAACTCTGTTCATACAGGTCCTATCTTCATGGACGACGATTGGACTTGCTAGGATTCAAGATGGTCTCTATTTACTTTCATCTAACTCCTTTTGCTGCAACGTAGTCGACCCCACACTTTCCTCCAGCTTCACTGTTAACAATCAAAATCAATTTCCAAGTCACCATTTGCACAATACAAGTGGACAGCAAGATTTTGACTTGTGGCACTTTAGATTAGGGCACTTGTCTAGTCAAAGATTGAGCTTGATTCAGTCTTATTTTCCTGATGTCAAATGTAATGAGCATCTTCAATGTACTTTTGTCATTTGGCTAAACAAAAGAGAAAGCCATTTCATTTGAGTACTTCTTCTACATGTTCACCTTTTGAATTAATTCATTGCGACATTTAGGGTCTCTACTCTAAACCATCAATTCATGGTCATCAATATTTCTTAACCATTGTTGATGAATTCACTTGAGTAACTTGGGTTCACCTTATGAGACTTAAATCTGAAGTCAGACCTCTTCTCTAATCTTTCATTAAAATGGTTTGAATCCAATTTGACCTTAAAGTGAAGCAAATAAGAACTGATAATTGGGCAAAGTTCTTCATGAATGACTTCTATAATTCTAATGGAATTTTGCACCAGAGAACTTGTGTTTATACTACACAACATAATGGAATTGTTGAAAGGAAACATCAACATCTTTTATTTGTAGCTCGAGCCCTTCTTTTCCAAGCATCTCTCCCAATTAATTTTTGAAAAGATGTTGTCCTCACCGCAAGCTATTTGATTAACAGGATCCCTACCCCAATCCTCAAGAATAAATCACCTTATGAAGCCTTGTTCTCACCCCCTCCTGATTATGCTTATTTAAGAGTCTTTGAATGCCTTTGCTTTGTGTCTACACCTAAGCATTGTAGAACTAAGCTTAGCGACAAGATGCATATTCCTTGGATATCTAGCTGGTGTAAAAGGATACAAGGTATATGATCTTGACAGCAAATCATGTTTTCTGTCTAGGGACATAGATTTTCATGAATCTGTCTTTTCATTCCAGGTTTCTAATCCCCAAGATTCTACCTTCTCCTACTCTTCACCTGAACTTGTTCTCCCTCCACCACTTCTAGATTTTGTCATCACTCCCCAATCCGTTGACTTCACTATTGCACCAGAAATTGAATCTTCATAACCCCTTACACTTCCTCATTCAATGCACAACACATCAGCTGAAACATTGACTCGTGGTACTGAATCAAACTCATCTCAAGACATTGCATCAGATTCATCTCATAATGCTTCCCTTTGATAGAAGCACCTATAATTTCCCTTAGGAGGTCCGAGAGACTTAGAAACCTACCTCAATACCTGAATGATTATCACTGCCAATTGGTTTCTGTCATTCCTCCCCAATCTTCTACTTTTCATTCCACTAATCACCTTCTTAGTCATTATTTATCTTACAGCAAACTTCATCCCTCTCACAAGGCCTATTCCCTCTTTCTTTCCTTAACCAATGAGCCTAAAAGCTATGAAGAAGCTGTAAAATTTGAGCATTGGAAAGAGGCAAGGGCAGCTGAACTAAAAGCTTTAGAGGCTAATGGTACCTGGAGCATTACTTCTCTACCTCTAAGAAAACGGGCTATCGGATGTAAATATGTCTTTAAGGTCAAGCTTAAATCAAATGGGACGATTGAAATATACAAAGCAAGGCTAGTGGCTAAAGGGCATACGCAAAGAGAGGGTTTCAACTATCAATAAACCTTTAGCTCGGTTGCCAAGATGACAACAGTTAGAGTTTTCCTTGCCATGGCAGCAGCTTGTAATTGGCATCTATGCCAAATGGATGTCCACAATACTTTCCTCAATGGGGCTCTAAGTGAGGAAATATATATGGACTTACCTCCTAAATTTCAGGTTAAGGAGAAGTCTCTTGGAAGTAGAAAAAAGCTGGTTTACAAATTGCATAAGTCACTTTATGGCCTTAAATAGGCTTCCCGGCAATGGTACTCAAAATTCTCTTCTTCCTTTGTTGCTATTGGTTTCCAACAGTCTATGTCTGATTATTCTTTATTCACTCGAAATGATGAACACAGTTTTATTGCACTTTTAGTCTATGTGGACGACATTGTTGTAGGAAGCACAAATATGGCACTTGTTGATTCAATCAAAGAATATCTGCACTCTCAATTCAAAATAAAGGACTTGGGGACACTGAAATACTTCTTGGGTTTAGAAATTGCACGATCAGCTGCTGGAATTCATTTAAGCCAGCGGAAGTACAGCCTTGAAATTTTAGAAGATGCAAGACTTCTTGGCTGTAAACATGTCACCACCCTAATTGAAATGAATCACAAGCTATCTCGTTTCTCTGAGGATCTATTGGCTGACATCACAAGTTATAGGAGACTGATTGGGAAGCTCATTTACTTTACAATTAGTCATCCAGACATCACTTATACTGTTAGTGTCCTAAGTCAGTTCATGGACAGACCAGCCAAGATTCACTTACATGTAGCCCATAGAATCCTAAGGTATTTGAAGGGTTCCATAGGCAGAGGTATTTTTTTTTCTCCTCTCACTCTCCCATGCATTTAAAGGCCTTCAGCGACTCAAATTGGGCATCTTGCCCTGAAACCAGAAGATCTGTGACTGGATTTTGTATTTTCCTTGGAGACTCATTAGTTAGTTGGAGATCTAAGAAACAAGCCACTGTTTCTAGATCCTTAACAGAAGCGGAATATCGAGCCTTGGCTCAGACCAGTTGTGAAGTTGTTTGGTTAATTACTTTGTTAAAGGATTTCAACGTGAATCACCATCAACCTGCCTTGTTATATTGTGATAGTCAAGCAGCACTCCACCTCACCAAGAATCCTATTTTCCATGAGAGAACTAAACATATAGAGCTGGACTGTCATTTTGTCAGAGAAAAGGTCTCAGCTAGAATAATCCAACCAGTGCACATTGCCTCTAAGTTTCAAGTGGCAGATATTCTTACTAAAGCACTACCTACTGCCGTTTTCAATTTTCTACTGTCCAAGATGGGCACATTGAATATATATGCCCATCTTGAGGGGGAGTCTCAAGAATCAAAATTACAGCCCATCAAGCCCACTGAAGACAGCTCATCAAGCCCACAAAATTGCACTAACTCTATGGACAGCTTTACTCTTTGTATTGTACTAGACGTGAACAACATTGGCAGCTTGCCTTATGCTCTACTTCTTGCTATGGCAGCCTCTATACAGAACACTCCCATGAGACAAACTCCATCGCGCGACACTCTCGATGCCTCTATCACTGGTCCTCACAGAATTAGTTAGGTTTCTTTGTCTCTTTGTACATATTTTATTCACATTGTTGCTTGTATAAAGTTCTTTTTCCAGCGCACTGTAAACATTGATTCAATGAATTGAAATCTTCATCGATTCTCTCATATTCTTTGTGTTCCTCATCTTTGTTTTCTTACAATATTTGAGGTCAAGGGGATTGGGGATTGACAACCGTTGTGTGTTGTGTAACGATGGAAAGGAGGATAATGAACACTTCATTTTTAAGTGCCCTTTCTCTCAACCAATATGGATTGTCCTTTTGGACAAATGTGGTGAGGAAAGAAATCTAGTAATTTTTTGAAAGGATGTTGTGGGCTAGATGTCGAGGAGGGTGAAAGGCAAGTCTTTATTAGCTCGAATTATGAGAATTATGTTCACAACAACTGTTTATTACATTTGGAGGGAAAGGAATAGCAAAGTTTTTACTGGAGTATCGAGAGGCCTATACCTTGTGCTTTCTAATATCACTTCCGCAGTTTGGCAAGGATAGGTATCCTTAGTAGTTTTGGAAGGTCCAACACCAACCTTAAGCTTATACGAAAGTGGCACATCTCTGGTGATGTTTTGCAGCCTCAGTTGGATACTTGAGTTTCTTTCATAGCTTTATACTTAAATCTTCTTAGTCATGATATACCACTCTTGTGAAAGGCATGAGTTTTTACCTATTTTATTCCGAGCTATGCGTTTTTTTTATGGTGCTTTGAGAAATTAATACACTTACTAGTTACCCAAAAAAAAAAAACATAACGCAAAGCCAAACATGCATGGAAACAAAGAAAGCGTATACATGCAACATTATTATTGCCTCTCTGGGCATAAGGCCAGATGCTTGTTCCTCATGTATCCCCATCCTGTACACTCATGCCAATTGTATGTACGTTGTCCTTCTTCATGAGCTCCCTCATAAACGATCATGACATTACATCATGGCACAACTTAGGACACCATTAGCAATACCAATGACCAGCTCCGTTGTCGCAATTACTGTCTCTATTATATTGGCCTATATTCTTAGATATCAACAAGGGTACTTGGAACGTCAATTAATTGATAGAAGTGTATATGTATATATATATAGCTGCTCTTAACTTTTTACGAAGTAAATTGAAAAAAAATATTTTTCTATTTACAAATGACAGCATGAGGCCAACTTGGATTGTATTCATGATATAACACACCATTAGTGAATGCTATAAAACAGTAAATTTAAACTATCGACACATCACCTAAAAGTCTCTCTATTTCATCAATTCCTGCAACATCAAATATCACGTTAAAAAGTGAAAAAAAAAATCGTGAAAAGAAAAAGGGGCAGAAAATATATTGCACACCTTTGAAAGTTTATTAAGTATTTTTGAAATGCAATACTCAAATCACCAATTTTGATACTGCCCTTTCAAACTACCAGTAGATCCTATATATGCATCTTGGGTTCAACTTCTAACAAGAAGACACGCACCTTGCATAATTGATCAGATATTGGGGGAAGTAATTGGTAAGTATATTTTTCCTCAACGAAACTACACAAAAGTTTGGACTTAGCCCATGATTACAAGCAGTGGCGGACGGAGAGGGGCAAGCCGAGGCGACCTCCCGGCAGGGTTCTATCAATTTTTTTTTGTTCTATTTGAATGCTTTTGTTTGATGTATGTGTTTTCGTTGTGGGTTATGATAAGTTAGTGATTGTACTCTTTCAAGAATTTGCAACACAGTTTCTATGCAATCTTTACGTTTTTAAACGAGAAAGTGAGGGAAAGATATGCATTAGGATGTTTTATTTCTAGACCAACCAAATAATTGTACTCGAAATAAGGTGCTAAGTGAATTTCTTTTTCGACAAAAAAGGAATACTTTGTTACAAACACAATTCTCAGGTCCTTGGCAAAGAAATGTGTCTTGACTTATGACGAAGTTGAGTCTCTGACTTATAAATTTTCCTGAAAATTGAGTCGATTCTTTATTTCTAAACATATTTACTTATAGATGCTGATGTTGTGTATATTAAGTAGATTGCATCCTAAATGTTATGTTCATTAAGTAGATTGCATCCTAAATGTTATGTTCATCAATTGACTGTCCATGTCAAAGCCATAAAGACACTTTGTGAACATAAGCTACAAATTTCTGCTCAATTAAGTCTACGCTGAATTGAATTTTGGGATTGTTTATTCACACATAGTCAATTGTGATTTGTTGAAGGTTATTGTTCTTAATTTTGATTAGTAAATTTTGGTTGATAAATTTTCTTTTCATTTTGTTTTGTTTAGATAATGGATAAGTTTTTGAAAAAAAAACTCAGCCAGAGTGGAGTCGTCTGTACTCCTAATGTAGGAAAAAATTTTAACTCTAAGACACTTTTTGCATTATATAATGAAAAAAAAATTATCATTTCACCTTAGGAGTGTGCCCCCTCAACTTAAGTCCTGGTTCCGCCACTGATTAGAAGTTGATGATCAACTAATTCAATTCCGAGAATATTATGCATCTACTAAGATCACAAAAGCTATATATGCATTACATGGCTGTGTTCAGTACTTCATTTGGCAGACCCCAGCCTTCAAGGCAGAGTTAGTTTTTTCTAAGTCGCAAGACATGCAGAGATACAAAACTTGAGATATAATATGTTTAAAGCTGGCAAGTTAGATACCACATTTTAAAATAGAAGATATATAGCTCAGGGATACAAAGTGTGTTTTACTAGTTAGATATCACATGAAAGAATCTCGTATTTATCCCTTTTTAGAATGCATCGGCTCTTACATGACACGATATTCTAATTAACACTAGTATGATCTGTGTGTTTAAACCACCTGTGTCATTGTTTTTGCATTAAGCAAGTCGTGGCACACTTCTTAGATTTTTACTGTTTTTTGTTAATTTACTTATACTACCCACTTCTCTTCCTTTCAACTTTCTTTTAGAGGAATGTAGTAATAAACCAAATTCTCTTCTTCTGTACTACTTCTACCACAGTTTCTGTTAATCTCTAAGTAGATTTTTAGCAAACTACATGCTATAATTCTATAATGCGATAAATAATCTTTTCGCTACTTATGCTGTAATGATATAATTACACTTCTTGTATCGCATTGTTTCTGCCAACTACCAATTCTTAATAAAGTTTTTTCCTCTCTTTTTTTTTTTGTTTTAAACTAAACAAATTCTCCCCTTTTTAGAGTGCTTGCTTATGTATAGTGTTAAATGTATGCCCTCAAAATGAGTCATTTGGAATAATTATGAGATAATTATTGTATATTTGTTATGGTTTAATTACATGTATGTATTGTTTTATGAAATATTGGATATTTGTAATTACATGAGATGTCTACACAAAAATATTGTTGAGTAATATTATAGAAAAGTCAGATCAATGATTAATGAATCAAAGGCGGGTGTCACGTTCCTCTTGCTCGTACTAGTCTCTAAGCTCTCTTTGTAGTAATAGAGATGTATAAAAAGTGAGATTATGGTACGTCCTTATTTACGAGTCTCAAGACTATAGTATTTTCTTTGAAGTGTGTAAAGACTTACTACATAATAGAAAATATAGCGGAAGACTTGAAAAATTAACTTAGAAACAATATGGTGAAAATGGAAGTTAAGTTAAAATAAAATAAGAGAAGTACTTTAAATACAAGCAAACATCACGCGTACATAAGGAAATAGCACACTGCAAGCAAACTATCTGTTAGGAATTGGGATTAAGGGGGACCTAAGGTCCTTACAAAATCTAGGCTAATAACAGATATGCTTGTATCGCTAACCCTATTGTTCAAAGCTTATATACAGACAAACCAATATTAAACAAACATAAAACAAAAGCATCCTAAAAGCTCAGTCTTCATCATTGTCAGACAGGGTAAGGTCTATCTAGTTTATGTCGGAGTGATTCTCCCCAAATGGGCCGTTGTCGTACAGGAATTCTAGTGGCAGATCCTTCAAGATCAGGTAGGGCTAATGGTTTACAACAATGTCCAAGCTATTTGAGACTAAGACTTGGACATGGATAACCAGTATATGGGTGGGGAGCTCATGGGTGAGGAAGGACTCGAATATCGCCATAATCTATCATAGCAGCGAACAATAATACAGACGAGGAAACAGGGTGAGTCTTAAGGACTCAGTAAGGGGATAAGAGGCATGTGATGACAAACATAGTATAAACAGTACTTACATTTCAATAAAGAGTTAAGGTTTCAAGATAATACCAATATAATCATATGCATTATGAATGTTATGCTCATGTCCGTAAAAATCTTTGCCTTTGATGTCCCATGTTTCACCTCCAATGAAAGGGTTGTGTGTCCAATCTCCCTTGCACTTTAGGACATTCCTAGGCATTCCGTTGTCCTAGGACGATGGATAAAGGCTCCTATGCCTTCTATCTAGGGGTCATCCACTACCCTATAGTGATGGTTGCACTCCTCAATGATTGGTACCGTCACCCAGTAAATATTAAATTTTCATTGGTGCAAATGCCATTTTGCAGATGCCATTGAATGCAGATGTCATTTTGCAAATATCATATCCAGTATATCATTGATGCAAATGTCATGCCCATAACATCATTGATGCATATTTTCATTAAAAATATGCTCTTTATCATTATCATGCGCAATAAAGCTCCTTAAACTTGTTATAATTCATATGTAATTATTTACCATGACAACTAATCAATCATCACATATCTTGTATTTATTTACAAAACTTAGTATTTAATCATATCCCATGTCTTGTATTTATTTTTAACATAAATACTACTAAACTCTTACTTAACCAAAACTAATATCTCAAGTACCACTTATTTAAATCAACAATCAATTAAGACTTTGATTTAGAATTTTTATCAATTAACTTAATACAAGCCCACATCATCACAAGTTATCCAAATTAAATGCCTCAAGTCTAATAAGGACTTAGACTTGGGCTTGCTAGCAAGCCCACATCCTGAAAATACTGTAAGTCTTGAAAGATCACTTGGGTCAGCCCGAATAATATAAAAGAGGCCTATTTCACATGGCTACTAAGTTAGTCATTTTGGGTCCAATAGGACCTAGACTTGGGCTCCACTTATAAGCCCATGTCCTAGCAAAAATATAAGTTTTTCAGCCCACTAAAATCAATCCAAGTGATAGAAAACAAGTCCAAACCGTGTGGCTATAAAAATGACTCGTTTTAGTGCAAAAATCTAATTTTTAAAAGTGAACTTTAAATAATCATAACTTTTTCATCCTAAGTCCAAGTGACTCAAAATTTTAACTGAAGGTTCCTAATGTTATCTAGTCTTAATCCTCCAAATTTGAGGTCAATACGTGGTCATTTACTACATACGATAATTCATTAGGTGCACTTTCTCTTCTTCTTTCTCCTCCTTTATTTAGCTCTCTAACACACACTCTCTCTCTATGGAATGCTGACTGAAGGGTGTGAAGATTTCCTTCACAAATAGGTGCTATTGATACTAGTTCTTAACTAAGGTTTGTCTCCTAGAGTTAACTAACCATGCTAGAGTTTAACTACATGAAATTATGGTGTCTACCACTAGATTAAGGTGTCTATGCAAGCATTGAAGCTGAATTGGGGGAAGGGGGAGGTAACTACTTGGATAAATTCAGGTGTCGCATGGTTTTGCATGAAGAAATGATCAATCATTTGCAACCATTAATTCTAGCAATTCTAAGGGCTTGATCGGTTTTTCCAAGTCAAAGTGAGGTGGCTTGGGCTGTGGTGATGGACTGAGCCAAATGGGATGTTTTGGAGGCCCAATTGCATTTTTTTTCTAAGCCCAAGCAATTAAATCCTATTTTTCCAAGCCCTAGTGTACTATTTGTTATAAAAATTCTCAAAAATAATCCTAGGTACACGGCTACTCTAAGATAGGTCCTATTGGCTTGGTAATTAAGTAAGTAATACAAACCTAAGCAAAAAGTTTGAAAACAAAATGAGTTTACATAAGTAATTAGGGATGAAAACATGAAATAATGATGTTTTAATATTTTTCAGAAACATAAATTATTATTTAAAAGTTTTCAAAACGCTAAATGAGTAAAATATGCTAATAGATTAAAGAGCTTGAAAAAATATGAAAGAGAATATTTTTCTCATAATTTTTGGCTGTGTAAAATTATTTTTTGGGAATTTTCTTTAATTTTAAACTAATAAAATAATTAAATCTGAAAATAGAAATTAAATACTATTGTGTAAGTGAATTTGAAAGAGGTATACACTAAGATTGCTTTGATTTCAACTGTCAATACGATTCGCTTCAGTTGCGATTTCCCAAATAGACATCATGTCGTGCGCTTGAAACACATTGCCATTCCTCAAATTGACATCATGCTGTGCGCTTGTAACACATTGTGGTATGTAAGGTTGCCGGCTTTACCTTCTGCGACAAATTCTTACCCTTGCGATCTTGTTAGACAAATTTATACAGTATTTACA
>CM025849.1:25427878-25452609 GCA_003952965.2 Morella rubra | reverse complement strand
AAACAAGTTTCTAATATAAAATAACAATAAGCAAAACCAACTAAAATATTCAAATACAACACAATAAGCAAGGACCAATTAAAATCTTCCTCCTTTTACACATCAACATCCTCTTGAATTCCTGTAATTGAAAACAAATATCACATGAGAAATAGAAATAAACAAAATATTACTGTGACTGCCGCTGTAGATACCTGACTTATAGCGCGTTTTTTGAAAAACGCCGCTAAAAGTTCAATTTCTAAAGTGTTTTCAAAAAATGCTGCTAAAGCTCAAACTTTTAGCGGCGTTTTTTAAAAACGCAGCTAAAAGTTTTACCTATAGCGGTTGCTAAAGGGGTCTGTAGCAACGGCCGCTAAAAAGACCGCTGCTAAAGGTGGTTTTAGCGGCGTTTGATAAAAAAACACCGCTACAAACACCCTTTAACAGTGTTTTTAGTGATCGCTACAAAAGAGACCACCGCTAAAGACCAGTTTTTTTGTAGTGTGACCACCTCAAAATTTTGGTTAAAAAAATAATAAAAAAAACTTCAAAATCATCTCACTTTCTCCATCAAATCATCTATTTCTATTACAATAAGCATACAAAATTATACTCAAATAATCTATCTGTTCACTTTTTCACCTACTCCCATAAAATTATACTTTTCACTACTTTTTTCTCAACTCTAATCTACCTCAATTTTCACAACATTTTTCAAAAAAAATTGGTTTACAAACACTACCAATATAGTTGCAACTTCCTAAGGGCATGTTTGACAAATAAAAATTTTCAAAA
The DNA here is from genome assembly GCA_003952965.2 of Morella rubra. NCBI lineage: Eukaryota > Viridiplantae > Streptophyta > Magnoliopsida > Fagales > Myricaceae > Morella > Morella rubra. The sequence continues at coordinate 25,451,832 of CM025849.1, read as the reverse complement.
AAATTCTGTGTTTCGAAATTTTCATTGAGCAAGCATAAAATAAGGACAAACTTTTGACATATTTTAAAGTTAAGTTTTTATCCTTGACTTTTACTTGTATTTTAATAATGTTACCCCATTTTATAATTTCAAAAAATTAAAAAATAATAACAAAACTTTCAAATTATATCTATTCACAATTTTTCTCTCCCTAAAATCATCTTTTTCGTCAAAATAAATATAAAAATTTAAGGGCAAATTATAATAAACCCCCCCCCCCCCCCCCCGAACTATTACTTTTTTCTCACTTACCCCATAAACTGTAATTCGTTGTAACTCACCCTTCTAAACTATGTCCTTATTTTGGTTCCATCCCCCAACCCGATTTTGGACGTCAATTTGAACAAAATTTATCCACATGCATTACACGTGAATATGACAAATTACAATACCCCTGCACGAACTATTATAATTTTTTCAATTACCCTTTAAACTATCACTTGTTGCAAATCACCCCCTAAACTATGTCCTTGTTGTGGTTCCATCCACTTGGCAGCGTCAATTTGATTTGGAGCGTCAATTTGAACCGAATCAATCTCACACGCATTACACGTGACCCTTAACCCATGTTAAAAGACCGTTTTGTCTCCATAAAATGTGAAGAAAAAAAAATGCAAGCTACCTTAATCGAATCTAAACGAAAATGACAAAAGCTTCAAAATGTGTGTTTAGGGTCTTTAGGGAGCTTGCGTTTTCTTTTCTTTGCATTTTATTGGGACAAAACAATCTTTTAATATGGGTTGAAGGTCACATGTAATGCACATGTGATAAATTCCGATCAAATTGACGCCTCAAATCGGTTGGGGGATAGAAACGCACAAACACAAACATAGTTTTAAATGGGTGATCTGGAACGAGTGATAGTTTAGGGATAATTAAGAAAATGGTGATAGTTTGTGGGGCGCTATTGTGCTTTGCCCAAAATTTATCAAATAATATCTCTCTTTAATTTTTCACTAACTCCATAACTTCATAAATTTTTAACATCCACACAAATATAGTATCAAAAATTTCACTACCTTTTTACAAACTCACATAAAACTCTAATCTTCCTAGATTTTCATTCACACAATAAATCCTCCATTTTTTTTTTTTAAAAAAAATATGCTTTAGTTTTCAACTTTTGTACATTAGACCTCTAATAAATTACCATATTATAGTTTGACCCTCCTATAAGTCATATTCTAGCTTCGCCCATGAGTAGGTATTCTCTTGTGTTAAAGTCGGATCAAATCCTCTACAATCAGGAAACTATAGAAAATTCTAGTTCGTTATCGTATGGAGCGAGTATCTCCAATCTCAAAAGCAAGCCAAACAGCTCTTATAAAAACAAAGAAACTATTTATTACTGGTATGTTGCAGCTTGCATAGGAATAGCGGAATATAGTTTGGTGGAAGGAATTAATTGTATGTAAAAGGGGCATATTTGCAATAATCTCAAATTTCAGGGTCAATTACAATATGTTGATGGACTTGATTGTAATTAGTAGAAGCCCTAATTTTATTAGAAGAAGAGTTCTTCAGTTTAATCCTACGGCTGGAATTTGAGATCCCTAAGGATCCTATGTCTCATGCTCTCTCTAGGGTTTCCCAAGGCTATAAATATAATGTTATATTCAAGGGGTTGGCCATCAAACCTATTAGAGAAATCCCTAACATGAGAGAGTGACATAAATCCCTTAGGAGGCAAACATTTGTGTTGCTTATTTTCTGAATCGCTGGAGCTTTGGATTGGATCGTGAAGCGGGTTGAAACTTGTGGATTCCCGAATTACTATATCAGGTAAGTAATCGAATCCGAAATTGCATTATATTCCTGATAGATGTTTTAGAAAACATGATTTATTTAGTTTAATTCCGCATAAACTATCAGTGGTATCTGCCCAGGTTCGTATGATTGCAATTGTTTTTTATAAACCTTGCTAATTTTTGATTGAGAATCAAAAGCAAAACCCTTTCAATTACTGTTCCGCATTATTATGAATAGAAAAATTAATGTATGACAATTCGTTTACTGTTCACGGTCTTTGTTCATAAAATTTTTGAGTTTTTGTTTACTGTTTTGAATTTCTTGAAAAAAAAAAAACACTGTTCCGTTGAACAGTGTTGAATCAATGGCAGCCAACCTTGATCTAAGGCCAACGGCCAATTGGATTCAAATTGCTCCCTAGAACTCTTAAGAATCTTAGATACAAAATTTCCTAACAGGTTGAAGAAGTACTATTGCATCTAAATGTGTCAAATAGAAACATCTTGAAATACTATTGCATCCCAGTAAATTGCACAATGAATTCTTAAATGTTGGTTCCATCTCTAAGCTTATTAATTTACATATCTATATATGTACCTGCATGTGCGTACACAAAAATGAAATTTGCACAACTGTATAGAACTGAAATCTTTATATGGGCTTTTCGTTAGTTTAGATGTGCCAACATAGGATTTTGATTTTGTATTATCATTGTAATTGCGTCTGATGATGATGATGATGATAATGATGGAGATGGAAATGATGCTGGTGCAGATGGTGATAGTGCAGATGGTGATGGTGTAGATGGTACTGCTAAGGATTGAAGTTAGTTATTTTATATTAGAAACTTGTAACTTTTTAGACTATTTGTTGAGATTCTTGTGCTGTAAAATTTGCAAAATGTGGTTATTAATCAACGATAAATGTATATTTTGTTTTATTATCCATGTTTTTTAAGTTTTTACATCCAATGAACTATGTTTATTAAAATAAATTTGTATTACCGATTAAAAAACTAAGTTCTTCTATAAATACAACTATTATAGCGTTTTCTCTAGGTCTTTAGTGGTGTTTTTCAAATGCCAGCAAAAATAGGTTTGTAGCGGTGTTTTCAAAATGCCACAACAAAAGCAACCTACAACAACGGTCACAAAAACACCACCATAGGTTTTGTCTATCGCCGTGTTTTAAAATTGCCACAACAAATTTTAGCGGCGTTTATCACAGACGCTAGTGAAAGTGTGACCTATGCCAGTTGTCACTTAACAGCAGTCACAAACGCTGCTATAGACCTATCTATGCCAACGGTCATAAGCGTTGTGATAGACCTATGCTAGTGTTTGACCAAAAACGTTGCAACAAATATAGCAACCCGAATTAGGGTCTTTAGCGGAGTTTGTGGCCGCTGCTAAGTGACCGTTGCTATAGGTCATTGAAAAAAAAATGCCGCTAAAACTTCTCTGACGCACATATCACGGCGGTCACAAATGCTGCTAAAAAAATCTTGGTGAAAACTTAGTAGCATTTTTTTAACCTTTAACAATGTTTTCCAACCTACGCTGTAGCCCGTTTTTAATTTTTTTTGTAGTGATCGTATTTAACTTGTGGTCACTCCTTTTAGGAGTTAGATCATTCTGTCACTGATGTTAACACAATTTTCCTCTAGTCTGAAAACGCATGACACCTAAAAATATCATGCTAGGTGGTCGTATTTGACAAGTATACAATCCCGTGCCATGCTATTTCATCAAATTCCACCTTACTTCATAAATCCGATGTTGATTGCCATGTGGAGTACGACACATCCACATATTTAACTGGGCCTGCCACGTCATTAACAAGTCAATAACTCATGTCATTGTACTTCGAAACAAAAGCAAAAACAAAAAAGTCTTCCCAACCAAATCAGAATTATTCTCTGTCCAGATGTAAAAGAGCGACGTCTAAGCAAGAATAGATAATTTTAACTATCCAAAGGAAGGGTGGGTAACAAAACGAATAGAATTGGAATTGGTCCATTCTGATTTTGATTTTGGTGCCTACCGAAAATGTAAATGTAGGTTTTGGTTTTGTTTCAATAAATAACGGAATTGAACCGGATTTTGAAATTCTGATTCCCATATGTGAGTTTTTTTGACTAACTTTTTTTGGGGCTCTAATGAGAATTTTGGCCAAATTTTTTGTTATTCATCGTAAATTAACAATAAATAAAATGTAAAATAAACATTCATCTAAATTTCGAAATCTAAGATAAAATCACAACATTCTAAATTTATGGATATCAAAAATCCTTTCTCCATTTGAGCCTTATTTGTTTTTTTTTTTTTTTAAGTAATGAGATAATTTTGGCCAAATTTTTTGTTATTCGTCTTATCATAAATAATGTAAAATGCAAATAAACATTCTCTAAATCACTCTCTAATCGGATATACAACCTGATGGAGAACCAGAACCAGAAATTTCGGCCGAATCTCTTATTCCAATTTCAAAAAATGCCTGAAAAGCATAATGATTTTGGAATATACTAGAATCAAAACTGGATTGTCGGTACCGGAATAAAAATTCCAGTTACAGCCGGAATATTTGTCCACCATAAAAAATGTCGTGCGGCCATGAAAATGGTCCCAATTTATTTCAAAACTCTTTCTATCTTATATATTCATTTCCAAGAGAGAACACAAAAAAAAAAAAAAATCCTATTCTCGGTCCACAATCTGAAAATTAGGATTTTGTTTGGATGAGAATTTTTTTTTTTCCGTTTTCTGGAATAAATTTTTTTTTTTACATGTATTTTTAGGAGTCTTAGGATTGTAAAAAACTAAAAAATGTTTGAAAAAAAGAATAAACTTTGAAATTCTTGGGGATTGTGAAATCTATAAATTATGTGTAGAGTAAATTTTTTGTGAGAGCAGGTGATCACGAGTCTCCCTAAAAGTTATTCTTCGATTTTTTGTGTCCTATGACAGAAATTGAGGATAATAATTAATATAAAATTACATTAACGAAGGAACGTGTTTAAAGTTAAAATTTAAGTTTTGATTAAAAAATTGTGTCTAGATAAAAAAAAAATATTTATAAAACCATGAAAGGAAAATATGTTATGCTTACCTTTTGTTTTAGAAAATATTAAATCAAGTTCCTGGATTATGGTTTGGGATATAAGATTTTTCTTTTTTGATTTTCAAAAAACAAAAATAAGTTATAATATCCTGAATATAGAAAAAAGTGTTGTGAAATTAAACAAAAAATATTAATACAATCTCAAAAGCGCAATAGAAGAAAACAAGACAAGAGAGAGGAGAGAAATAATTTTTCAAGAACTATGCTCTATTAATTCAATATCTATGTATGTAATACATCCCAAGACCTTTTATATAGATATAAGGTCATACATAACATTAAAAAAAAAATTATAATAGTACATATATAGTGGGAAAACCAAAGACGTTTGGATAGCCAAATACACTCGTGCCCTACTAATTAAGAAAAATCAATATGTTTAATGGTTATTATAATAATTTATTATTATAAAGTTAACGGTATTCATAATTCTCAATAATTATAGAATTCATCTATAATAGTTAACGGTCATTCATAATTCTCAATAATTATAATGATTATTAATTTATTATTATAAAGTTAACATTCAAATTCTCAATAATTATAGACATATGGTTCCTATTTTTTTAGAATAATCAATGGCATTTTTGTAATTTCGTTGAAAGTTCAAAATATAATCATAAATAATAAGTAAGACGAACAAAATTTAAAATAAAAATTATACTAAATATTCCACTTAGACTTGAATGCACTACAAGAAAAATTCCACTTAGGGTAGGAAATACCCCGATACAAATTGATTTTTCTCTTTTTACCCCGTTTCTTTACACTTATGTTTTATTTATACTTCTTCAATAACCCTTTGAAATTAACCCACCCTCACCTTATACACGTGTCCTATCAGTAATTCCTCAATCACGTTTCTTCTACTTAGGCTGTGTTTGTTTCGGTTGAAAATATTGTCCAGCAGAGTGTATTTGGTAAGAGCGAAAAATGGTGGTTAACTGAAAATAACAAACGCAGCCTAAATCCATCATGCTCTCTGGAGTCTGGAATATTTGAGTTTTTCCACCCCAAATCCCCCTTGTAATTTTGTTGCTTTATTTTTAACAATATTTATCTTGTCAAAACGTAAAGCATGACCAAGAGTAAATAGTCAGCTAACCAGGAAAACAAAACGGAGCTTATCTTGTTCCCTTCTGCTACTCGTAGGGCACGTACATGAAAACAAAATAAAGGAATAAAGAGAAAAAGGTTGCACTGAACTCATCAGATATGATGGAGCTTACATTTTCAGAGCACTTATTGCAATCACATGCACGCCACCAATGTCACGTAAGACGGCAAACAACTTGACAACTAGTAGGATCGTTGTCATCGTCCATTATTTTGTGCCCACTATCCATTCCAAGTACCTCTCCACACTCTCTAGTCCGCAGAGGTCCTTCACAACGGGCATGGTAGCTGGAACCTCCAGTTGGAATGGTGTTAAATCAGTCGTAGACCCATCCTGGTTGCTCCAAGAAAGAAGCTGTTTTCTGGCTTCTTTAATGGCTGCTCTTGTAGCACAGTGAATGGATACTGCCAGAAGTAACGGTGGCTCGCCAGAAGCTGCAGAAAAAATAGTCCACTGTTTCACTGGTATTTTGAGTATCTTTTAACCTGTCTAATTTTTGCCTGTTTTAGGTTACTGGAACAACGATTATTCAACAGTTTTGCATCCGTTGTGATGATACAACAGCCAAGATGTGCCATTAAAGAAATAGGTGAGTCAAGTTATTAGGTCCCTGTTTTTCACTTTTTACTAGCTCTGTGTTTGGTGTCGCAGTTTCTTAGTTAAGTTTTCTTATAATTAAAGCTTGTGAATAAAGAAGAGTCCTCTCTTGCTTTTTTAATAGTGCCAGAACCATACCACTTCCCTAAACCTCTAAACTTAAAAGTTCTTATTGACCCTTAGCCTCCACTTAAACAATTGAAACCAACCTAAAATGTCCAGAAAAAGCAGCTGTTAACCAATAAACCACAAGCCAAAACCATTCCTCAGAAGATCTTTGACAGCTTCCAAGGTTTTTTTCATATGCCACTTCCAATGAGTTCGATAAAGGGGTTTGACCAATATGGGAAACAAAGGAATATGTCTGTCTACTTAAAGCAAGTTGACATGTTCAAGGTCAGCAGATTCAGCAACATAACAAAACCTGGCTCCATATGAATTGCATAAAGATCAGTGTGGGAGTGCCTTATTAGGAGAGGTAATTTTGATGGTCTACCTACCATTCACAACCAGACTAGGGGGAAATCCCCTACAGCACTTTTTTAATTTTATTACATATATTCCTACCTTTCTTTGGATTTGGCAAGAATGATGAGCCAGTTACTAGAAGTTATATCTTGAACGGACATACAAAATTAACAGAACATTTTACAGGAATTGCCAAAATGTTCTCATTCCCGATAAGGTCTTTGTCTCAACACCTTTGAATTATACCCATAACAACTAAAGAGTACCGTGAGTACTCATGTGGAAGGTTTTCAGCAAAGCCGTTTGCATATTCAGATATATAGTACCATTTATCTGTTTGCATATAGTTCCCACTTTAATTACTTCTAAAGGTTTAGAACGTTTTCCAGTAAAAGCCATTTGTATAGGATACAAATTGAAGGGACATACCTTTTGAAGAGAGAACACGTTTTTGGTGATGTCCACTGTTTAGTACTTCAACATTGAATTGTTTGGGTATGGTGTCAAGTGTAGGAATCTTGTACGTCCATGTGCCTTCTCCAATCACTAATCCATTTGAATTTGTCTGGTATTCTTCAAGCATGAAAAACCCAAGCCCTTGGACAAAAGCTCCTTCAATCTGCAGGAAGCAACTTTTGATACTTAAAATAATCCCAAAATCTTGAAATTGACACGTGGATAAATGAGTCGACTAGTTATCTATATGAGTCAACTCATATCGGCAAGATTCAAGTTTGGATAGTCAAAGTTTGAATTTTCAAATGGTTCTTTTTACATTTAATGCACCCCAACGGCTAGAAACAGTGGTCCGACTTTAAAAGGAGCCAAGGAGAGAAATTTAAAGGAAACTTGCACATTTCAATCCCTAGAGCTTCTCTTATCTTATTCCTTATTGCGTTCATTCTTTTATGGGTTGGGGTAATGAGCAAATTTATCAAACCTGATCTATCCTTGTTGCACTACTATTGTACTTTATTGGGTAAAATAGAGCAAGAGGAATCATTTATTATGAAGCTACAAACCTTCAATCATTATAAATGTTCTCAAGTACATTGAAAAACTTACACACTAATACTGCAACACATTTTTGGTTGATCGCATTGATGTTGAATGGAAAACACTTGAGTAGAACTCGCTTAAGGTTACTGATTCTAAGGTGCCTTTTTTATTTTCAGGTTGATTGTTTATATGTGTAGTATATTTTAAACTTGCATATTTGAAAAAAAACTGTGCTTTGGGTTTAATCTTGTTGTTTATTTTTTAATCAAACCTAATTTATCCCACCTCTTAGGTTGTGTATCGGGAGTCACAAGATAAAAATCAGGCTAACCTGTCCTAAATCCACAGCAGGGTTGAGACTCTGTCCACAATCATAGATAATATCTGTTTGCAAAACTGTGGTTTCTCCTGTCAAAAGATCTACCTCCACCTGCAACAGCATACTTTTGTGTTAGCATTTCATATCGTTAGAGGTATTTTCGCACTAGTAGGACTTTTTTCAGCAATATGGTACTGGAACTCTGCTGGTGGGCTTTCGTGCAACTTTACTTGAAGAAGCACTTATTTAGTTTCAGATAAAACACGTGTGAAGGAATAAGCTTAAGAAGAACTTGCCTCACTTACTGCAACACCATAGTTCAGGTAGTGCATCGAAGTAACGTCAGGGACAAAGTAAGAACTTGCCGATAAATTCACAGATTGAAGGTGTGCCTACATTTCCATAGGTTTGAGTCAAATCCAAAGGTGTAATATATCAAGTTGAGAATATTGCCAAGAAAATGCAAGTTATATTTTGCCTCCTAGGTGTTCATACAAGCCATTCTTCCAATAACATGCACCTACTCCACAAATTTATGCCCTGCATTTGTGAGATATTTGCTAGCAAACCAAAAACGTACTATGGGAATCAAAATCAATAATGTTACATCTTTGAACAAAATATAAAAGCAACAGATTCTTTCTATCAGAATTAGGAGAAGTCATCAGAGTACAGAATCTAACACCAAATGAGTTTCGATTGAGCTTCAGCAATTAATAAGGTTCACGATACCATTTCTTTACAACTGTACATGTTGGGCTTCCGAGGGCCCACACAAAAATGTAAAAATGTTAACTAAATTAGAAAACCCCAAAAATGAACTGAATCAAAATGAAAGAAAAGGAAAACATCACTTTTCACCCATGAACTACAGGCCAAATGTCATTTTGAGCTTTGAAACTACCAATTTCGTGGTATTGAGGCCTTAAACTAATCAAAATTCATCATGGCTTGCCCTCTCATACGATCGAACACTTGATATTGTGCCACACAGCCTATTTTTTGCACATTTCAACCCTAGGATCTTATTAGAAGGCAAACATTGATTCATTTTGATAGTTTGGGGCTGAATGTGATGAAATTCGTAGTTCAGATCACTAAATGACATTTAATTGATAGTTCAAAAGCCCAAAATGAGGATTTCCCTAGAAGTAAAGAAATCCATAGAAACAATGACTTGTCTACATAATATGCAAAACACCCTTTAAGACAAAGAGAACGAATAAAGAAACTAAATTCTTTTGAAAAAAAAAAAAGACAGCAAAATATATGGCTTCATTGGCTCTCTCGTGAAGATTGAAAAGAAAAAAAAAACACATTTGCAGTTCCCTAGATGACTTAGAAGGGGCTCAATTCCAAGGTTAATCGCTAGCTAGAGAGCTTTTGAATAAATATGCAAATGCACACTGGATACATGCACAACATTCTTGAGGAAACCCAGATCAATACTTGAAAACAGCATAAGAAAATCAGGAGTTTTGCGTTGGAGAAAAAAAGAAGAAGAGAGAAATTAAATGTTGAAGGTCCCCCAACTTATAAAATAAAATCAAGTTTGGAGATTTCCACTCTTGGACAATCTAAGGGCAGAAGGCGGAGACAATGCGAAGACAGAATGCACTCTTGCCGAAAGAATCTACTCAGTGCATGCTTCAGGTAAATTTTATTCCAGATACGGCCAGCTATCCTACAACCAAAAATCACAAAAAAACTCCCGAATTCCAAACCATAAAAATGCTGCCAAAACAATCAATCAAAAAACCAACAGCCTTTATTGTCCAGAGTACAATAAAGAGTAGTTCCTGATCAACACATCTGTCCTCAAACGGGAGGGAAAAACTGAATTTAGATCAACAACAGTACCTGATCAATGAGCATCTCCCATTTGACAGAACCCATTTGCCTCTGCAACATTTCCCGGAGAGGCTCAAGTCTCTCAACCAAAACATTGCAGCAAATCCTGACTGCTTCACAGCTCGACTCTGATGTTGTACTCCCACCAGTATAACCCCCTTGAATCAAACTCAAGGTATCAGCCTGTATGACCCTTACTTTATCCAAGAGATCTCCGACGCCATCACATTTAATTGAACTGAGAACAAAGGCAACCATCTGTTTCACCTTCGTCCACAGCCCCTGGCCAAGCTCAATCCCACCTACTTCAACAACAATAGACCCATCATGTAAAATGCTTACTTTTCCTGGGGTTGTTCTCATTGCCACTTCAAACACAATGGGTACTCGAGATATGCCCCTTTTCCTCCATTTGTTGTCCCTATTAAACTCTTTCAGCAATTCGGCCCTATAGGGTAAGCCTGAAGACGTGACCAACATCTCCCATATTGAAGGCAACGTATACTCAAGAGGTTCATCTACACTACCCTCATAGAAAATGTTAATGCTGTTGTATGTGTGGAGATTTATGCTTCTGACAGAATCCACTTCCATTGAAAGGGTAGACGCTACGTGCTCAATTACTGCTTCAGCAATAAATGATCCCTGTACTTCCCCAGGTGCCCGCATTGCCGATTTACTTGAATGGTTTGTCTTGCATACCTTTATATCAAAAGATAAAGCACCCCAATCATACTTTTTAAGTGCGGACATAATGGTATGGGGCATCATTGGACTTATATCTGCAGACCACCCAGCATTAATTAATATGTCAAGTTGTAATGCTGTTATCTTCCCACTAGACTTGAATCCTACACTGTAAGTTATCTTCATCGGATGCCTTCCTCCGGCCATTATCATATCAGTCTTGCGATCAAGATACATCCTGACGGGGCGGCGCAATTTGTGTGCAGCAAGTGCGCATGCAGTAGCAACCTAAACATCACAATGTTATGTACTTTTGACAATGGATTACCTTTAAGGATTAGAAAATATATTGAATTAGATAAAATAAATTACAGAGAACCAAATCAGCAAAAACCTAGGATAGAGAGAGAGAACAAGAGAAAGAGTCGATTTGGTACAATGGACAAAACAGTCAGATGAATAATTATTCTAAGGCTATTCTGTCCCGATGTGACTAACCAATTCCTTCAATACCTCACAAATCCAATTGATTGCATCAAGGACTGGCAACTCCCCTCTTCAACTTGTTTTCTCCATTCAGAAGGGACCTGTCATGTACTCCAATTGTGGTGTATCCTTTTATGGATCTGGTCGGAATTTAGGTGCACATATAAGATAAAACTAGCTTCATAAAGAAATTCGGTACCATCTTCGATGATTTGTGTCTAAATTGTTTATATGATTGGCATGTGATTCCACTTATGCATCTTCCACACGGTTTAGTTGTTCATGGGCAATAATGGATCATTTTACACAAGGCAAATCACACACCAAATTTTTGTCTAAACAAGGTCTAATGCTTTTCATCAAGAGTTAACACAGCAAACATTTGGGGAACATTTTGATGTAATCATCTATTTTTCATCGGTTGCAACACTCAAGATCAGCCATACAATCCTGTAACTGACACATGCAAATTTTCACTTCAGAATTGGACCGCAACGGGAATCAACATGAACAACAGAAACGAATACTTAGACAATAAGCAGATGCAACTTAGAAGATTCATACATATCTACTAACCGGCATACTTGGAAGATTCATACATTTTGTTTGCATCCAATGACCCATTCATCTTAGAGGAATCATAAGGTTCTAGTTTAAACATACTGCAATGCAAGCACGTATCAGGCACTCTATAATATGGATCCCAGAAGATCCATCCGGGCTAAAACAGAATTGAGTGCCCGGTTGCTTCATCTTGGTGAATAAAGGAGACTCTTCATCTAAATTAATAGAGAGCTTGTCCACCCAGCACGGTACAGAAAATTCTGATACATATTTACAGTTGTTATGATAGTCTGATGCTAGTGAAAGTGTCGGCAGTGTATCAATAATGAGTATATAGTTTTGTCAAAACATAGAAAGAGTACTCACAGGCATGGCTTTTAAGGCCTTTCCGCCGAAACCTCCCCCAACTCTTCTTGTAATAACACGGACATTATGTTCAGGAAGACCAAGACATCTTGCGATCACATTGTGTGTCAACTCAGGCATCTGACTTGAACTATATACCACCATGCAGTTGTCTTCATCTGGTATGGCAAGGGCAGTTTGTGTCTCCATATAGAAATAGTATTGTGACCCAAGTTTAATCTGATAGTCCCCATTCGCCAAAAATTTCACAGTGAGGACACATTTTCTTAATTGATGAATGAGTAAAGAGATGCTGAAGGAGTGTAAACATGTAAAAAGTATTTATTTCTTTTTGGTTTCTTATTTTCAAAGAGGACTGTTTCATACGTGATAGAGTAATGATGAATATCCATAGTCTAAAGTAGGTAAAGTTGGGCACTGGGGAGAAAAGCAGAGAAACAATAGCGTATAGATGACAAGTACCTCTGCAGAAAGAATCCTCTGATCTGCTTCAGCCATTCCTTTTGATATATCACCAACCTGTTTTGGGTTAAGTATAGGAGGAACCTCAAAAAGGCTAGATCTCCGAACAGCCTCTTCCACGGAGAGAATAGGCGGTTCTAGATTTTCCATGTTGTAATCAACCACAGCAAGGTCTCTAGCTGTATCCGCATGCCTCTGAGTATCTGCAACCTACAAAATGATTTATGTATTTAGATGGTGCAGAAACCAAAAAGAGGAAGTAAACTTGTTTGCAATGTCATCTCCATTTAAAGTCAAACACAAAGAAGGTCACATATTCCTGGACAAGAATAAAGGAATTACCACCAAGGCAAGAGTCTGACCAGCACACTCAGTAAGCTTCTCAGCAAATAAAGGTTCAGCATCAAACATAAGCTGTGATCCTATATTCTCTCCACCTTCAGGGATATCCTCAAAAGTAATAACTGCAGCCACTCCATCTGGATATGGGTTTGTTTCGAATTTTATACCGTTTACCCATGCCAAAGGCTTTGTGCTATAAATGAATGCTCCATGCAGGCAATTTGCGGTGAAGGAATGTCATCCACATAGACAGCCTCACCTACACGACAGATCAGCATGAGTAAGATATTTAATGGATTTCGGGGGTTGCAACGACAAATGAAGGGATAGAACAACAAGCAAAAGAAAAACAAAAGAGTTTTATCAATCTAATCAGTGCTGATATTCAACATTACGTACAAAAGAATATATCGTCACACTAAACCACGAGCGATAATAACAAGCGACCATAATGAAGCAGAAACCTATGTAACACCAGCAGGTAATTCATGAACATGCTTGCATGCAATAACTTCCCAGAAAAATAAAAAGAGAAAGAGAGATGGTTTTAACAAAAGTCAAACTTGAGCAAAAAGATGGGGGAAAGGTAAATTTAAAGAACCTTATCAGTTAGAAAGTTGAATTGCCCAATTTATTTGGGACTTGAACATGATGTGTCAAGTTTCAAACAAGAAACATGAGGCCAGCAAAGGCAGGAGGATGCCGCTAATAGACTACATAATAGAACATTAATGATAGTGAAAACAAGAGTAATAATAAACCAGAAAACAATGTTCACATAACACATATAATCATGTGTAGTATAACGAACCAGAAGCTTGGATGGCAGCTCCAGATTTTGTAATTGGCTCACCCACAGGATGATATTCTGTGCTTGATCCAATCACCTGCTTAGCAGGTGATAGGAAAGTCGGGACTTTATAATGATCAAGCTGGAAAAAATTCTGGTCTATTTTTGAAGCTTCGACTAACAAATTATTTGTATGTCCATCCACCAAACCATTAGAAATTCCACCACTATTGTCAAGTAAGGGACTAAAGAAATTGAAAAGAAAACTGATGGCCAAGCTTGACCTATACGCAGGATAGGAAGTGCCTTCTTCAGGAACAATAGTGGCTCTCAGTAATCTGATAGCTTCATATAGAACACCAACAACTAAAGCTTTTCCAGCTAAAAATTCCTCCACCTTTCTTGCTCTGAGTGCATGTTTGGTCCCATATGCACCAAAAGCCAGCTGACAGTTATTGACCATGATCCTATCAGAAGTTTTACATGGAGAGACTTCAGCCAAGAAAGCAGCATTTAAATAGGGCAACGCATTTCCAAGAGGTCGTGGTGCAGCTCGGTAGGTTTCAAAAAGCAATAGGGTGTCAGTTTCAGAAGAAATACTTTTAATTGATTCCCAAACTGGGATTCTAACATTCAGAAGCACACTTTTGGAATCCAACGGAGGCCTTTCAAGGAACTCCTCTAACATTATCTTTTCATGTCTGGTGCCACTCAGTATCTCTACCATTGAACCCACAGCAACAAGTATTGTCGCGAGATCTGAAGGAAAATGTTTCCTCTGTGCCATTACCAAATTTCCCCCAACACTAGCCGTGTTCCGGATGAATCCTGAAGCAATTTTCTCCATATGGTCAGCAATCTTTTTAAGCACCATCTCACTCTTTGAGTGAAATTCATCTTTGTTTTCTTTCTTTAGAGCTTCAATAGCTTTAGAGATTGTCACGGTTGCTCCAATCTCAATCCCTGTAGGATCTGTTCTAATGGATGAGAGCTCAGGAATATAACTTAGATCAATGTATCTGTCAATGTGTTCCACTTCCTTGTAATAACCCCTTCCCGTGTTACCAGCAACTAATTTAATCGAGGTTTCTTTAGAGGCCTGAATGGATTCCAATAAGCTCTGCAACTCCTCGACACTAACAGGATTGTACCAACAAAATCTTTTAGAATCCAAAACCAATGAAGACCGTATTTCCTTCTTCAAGAACTCTGGAAATGTACCGATGTCTCTATGAGGGTTATAGACTGGTAGTTTATTTGTTTTGACTTCCTTGCTCTCTCCCTTTCTCCAAAAAGTGTTCAACCCCAAGTCCTCAATATCAACATCAGCTGCAAAACTCTTGCACGCATCGCTATCGGTCTATACCCAGTACAGCGGCAGAGGTTTCCTGAAATAGCCTTTTCGGCCTCAGAAACTGTCAGCTTGGAGAATCCAGGAGAGGGCTCCGGTCGATTGGTCTTTTCAGCATTGACCAAAGCTCCATAGAGCGAAACACACATTCCAGGAGTACAAAACCCACACTGAGAAGCATGGAAACCAGCTAACCTTTGATGAATTGGATGAAACCCATCTTTGCTATTTCCAAGGCCTTCAGTTGTTGTAACAGAACATCCATTTATACTGCAAAGTAGAGTGAGACAAGAACTTGCCGTAAAATCCTCAACCAGGTCAAGCACAGGATCATACTTTGACAATAGAACAACACAAGCGCCACAACCACCTGCAGCAATGAATTATAGCTTACCTTAGGAAATCATTTCAATGATGTGGAGATCATTCATAAGTTAGACAAATCCATTTCCAGGCATAGTAAGATAATCGAAGAGCTAGACAAACAAATTCTTCAAAATCACAAGCATAACAGAGAGAGTCTTGATTGGTTGCCAGAAACAAGCGATGAGAGACAATTTGAAATACAGCTTTCTCGTACTTAATTTTTGCAGAGAAGAAAAAAAAAACAAATCCAGACAGTTGTTAAATTCCCAATTTCATCACCGAGATTCTAAATCACTTTCTCATAGACGTCTTCACAACGACTGGCAAAACAAAAAATGCGTCCTCAAAGGTCTTAACAGCCGATTATTCAAACTAAAGCACCCTCTAAGAGTGCATAACAAGGAGTGAAGCTTTTACTCCAGTTAGAGCCAATCCCATCCAATCTAGTTTACGTCACAGCATCGCAATAAGAGAAAGAAAACTTAACTACCCATTCAAGGAAAAGAAACCCAGATCGAAACTCAACATTAATCGCAAATTCTGATTCTACAACAGAAAATAACAGACCAATACTCAGAAACACCCTGAGAGAGAGACCAACCTTCACCACAGCCAAGCTTTACACTCTTGAAGCGAGTCTGGGAACGCAGGAACTCAAGCAAAGTAGTTGAAGGCTCAACGCTGGAGAGCTCAAACCTCTCTCCATTAACAGCAAAAACCAGATTATTTCCCGTTTCTCTCTCCGCCGCCATATCTTTTCGACAGAAGCAGAAACTCCCGCGGTCCCGCCGAACTCATTTACCTTGAAAAGGCTGGAGTAAAGTTTACACTCACATTCTACTTTTTCTACACAGTGATGTCACAACGAATGGAAAACAGAAATTTCACTATCCATTGAACTTTGCTTTTATATTGTTCTTACGTCTTGTTCTTTTCCTCTTTGTCGTCAGGGGATGATTATACTAATGAGAAAGATTCTCAAGGACAAGGCTCACTTTTTTAGAATTTTAAAGTTCTTGGGTTGACTTCAATTGCGTCGGCTTTCATCTTTGAATCCCGAGTGAAGATAATGAAACAACGATGAAGATTGTGCCATTATCCACTAGACAGCAATACGAGATTATGATAATCCATTATATGTCCAGTCATTAAAATTGGTCAAATGTTTTCATTGATGTTCGCATCGATACTTCCGAAGCATCTGCGCACTGTTTTTCGCTTTCGTGGCAAACAAAGAACTGTGGAACCTCAGGTGAGCTAAATAGTCAGCCTTATTTCATCTCATTTTGTCCACAGCCGTTAACTCAAAAGAAAAGTAAATTAAAAATTTTAAAAAATATTAACATATGGTATTCACTTTCGGGCAAACAAAATGACTAGTAAATTTTTCATTGATTAACTTAGAATAGAATTTTATTTTATTTAGCATTTTATTTATTTTTTGAATGTTTTGTTTTTAGAATTTAAAATGTTTTAGTTTTTTCTTATTTTTCATTGATAACACAAGAATACAAGATCTCAACAAGATTATGTTAATCCATTAGTCATGCAGCAATTAAGATTGGTAAAATGTAATTAGTTTGTATTAAATACCTACTAATCATGAATTATTCGATACTTTCCAAATTAAAGCATCTTACTCATGACTGTTTCTTTCTTAAACATTAAAAAATAAAAATAAAATATAAAAAGGCATGGGTCGGTGAGGGTGGGGGAGCCGGGGAGAAGGAAAAAAAATATAATTAAAAAAAGAAGAAGAAAAAGATGACAGAGACAGATAGAGATAACCATGTGCTTTGCAGGAACTCCGAACGCAGGACCAGGGAATATGCTTTTCAATCAGACTATATATATATATATATATATATGGTATCAGAGCCATACCTACCTTGCTATATATACATACATTGCATAGCATATCGCCTATATTTTACTATTCGAAGTCCCTCTTATACAATTACACTACTATTAGTCCTTTAACTGTTCACTTCATCCTTAAGTGCATATTTTAATAGATACTATTGAATTGCTTGGACTTCACCTGAAGCCGTTGGATTAGCCAAAGAAAGGCCGGACCCGGTTGGTGTGACCCAGTTCAATAGGCTCTATTTAAATTCCACTTAAGTATGAAAGGAATATTTAAACGATCAAATAGTAGTTGTAGTCTGGCAAGTGGAACCTCTAATAGTAGTAGTATAGAAAATATCAACATTAGCATGGATAATACTGCATCTCATATTAATACTGATGATTATCATGTTTCTTTAGGAACAAATAAACCTTTAAATAATTGGATCATACCAAAAGTTAAAGATTCACAATTATATAAACAATCTACTTTTAAGTTTAATACTGATTATGCAATTAAAACAATAGAACAACTAATTCCAATAGGTAAAGAATATGAAATATTATATTTATTAAATTCCGTTATGATTCAAAATCATATAAATCAGGGTTTTAAATATATGCATATGGGTCTTGTTCAAATAGCCGTACACCTTAACAAGACAAGGATTAAATGCATCTGTTTATTATGTCTAAGAGATGGTAGACATAATCAATTTTCAAATTCTTTACTTGGAATAGTAGAATCATCCTTACATCAAGGACCAATATATTTTAATTGCTATTGTTTTCCATTATCTTTAACTGATCCAACTATTTTACATTCTTTAATACTTAATATTAAATCAATGGGTCATCCAATACCATGACTTCATGATGGATTCAACCTTGCTTTAATCATTTAAAGATAATTTTGATAACATTTCATTTATTGTATCTAAAGATGGGGATTGTTAATCTAGGTCATAGGAACTTCTTGTTCTGATTCTGGAGGTTTTGGTTGTAAATAGTTTTCAATAGATTGTACTTTGTTGTATATATGTATTAGTATAATTATTCTGTTGTATAATGTTATCAAAATACAAAATATTGTTTTGATTGATGATCTATACTTATAGTTGTTGTAGGAGGATAATATTCATAAATTTTTTGACTATTAGTTTAACCATGGTATTGTTTTTGTGATAACATTTAATGTATGATTATTTTGTTCAAGCCATTGAAAAAAATATATATCTTGTTGAATATTTTCCATATGTTGATAATATTGTTGTCTGATTAAAGCTAAATTATATGTTGTTAAAAACCATAATATATTATGTAATGCATTAAATCTTCTTGAAGAGTAATACATGTATAGTGTTATTTCTTTGTAATGTGAATATTTCTGATTGTGTAGGTGAAGTTTTTAAAGGTGGTTCACATATCGAGGAAATTGTACATTATTATCTGTATATATTGTTTCCTATTGGTATTTCACTAGATGTAGAATTCTTGATGTAGTTGGATTTAAATGAGAGAATGCAGATTGAAATCTACTTGAGGGTATTGATGAAAATGATTTTCTTGAAAATGAACGACTAAGATTTTGATCTTTTTGAAAAGATAATGTAACTGAACCATCTGTATGTTGTGTAAAATATTCAATAGCTTTATTTTCTTTTTTAGGTGGAGGAGTATTAATGGTAATTTCCAATCATCTGGTACATCCCATTTTATCATACGATTGTAATATTTGAAAATTCATTATTTGTAGTTAAAAGTAAAGTTTCTCGAATGAGGGCGTACTTTTGATCTAGGATCAAAGTAGTTTTCATAAGTTTATAATCTATATACTCTTAGTCCTATTAATATTGTACACAACCAGATGGTTCAGTTACATTCTGCATTAAACCAGTCTGGAAAATCATCTCATATGACCTCACTTTAGACTCTCATTATACTAATCTTTACATCAAGATGAATGATCTAATACATATAGACTTCATTATAAACTTATGAAAACTGAAGATCAAAAGTACGCCCTCATTCAGAAACTTTACTTTTAACTACAAATAATGAATTTTCAAATATTACAGTATGATCCAGATGATTGGAAATTACCATTAATACTCCTCCACCTAAAAAAGAAAATAAAGCTATTGAATATTTTACACAACATACAGATGGTTCAGTTACATTATCTTTTCAAAAAGATCAAAATCTTAGTCGTTCATTTTCAAGAAAATCATTTTCATCAATACAAGTAGATTTCAATCTGCATTCTCTCATTTAAATCCCTACATCAAGAAATTCTACATCTAGTGAAATACCAATAGAATCTCATATACCAGAAACAATATATACAGATAATAATGTACAATTTCCTCGATATGAACATCATTCTTCCCCTTCTGAACCACCTTTAAAAACTTCACCTACACAATCAGAAATATTCACATTACAAAGAAATAACACTATACATGTATTACAAAAGAATATAGTATAAATAAAAAACTTCTTCAAGAAGACTTTAATGCATTATATAACATGACAAAAGATTATGGTTTTTAACAACATATAATTTAGAAGAACAAGCTTTAATCAGACAACAATATTATCAACATATGGAAAATATTCAACAAGATATATATTTTTTTCAATGGCTTGAACAAAATAATCATACATTAAATGTTATCACAAAAACAATACCATGGTTAACCACTACTAGTCAAAAAATTTATGAATATTATCCTCCTACAACAACTATAAGTATAGATCATCAATCAAAACAATATTTTGCTACTCCATATAAAACCAATATTTTAAATAATAATGATAAAAACTTTGATAACATTATACAACAGAATAATTATACTAATACATATATACAACAAATTGGTAAACATCTACAATCTATTGAAAACTATTTACAACCAAAACCTCCAGAATCAGAACAAGAAGTTCCTATGTTTATACCACCTACAATCATACCTCGATTAACAAATCCCCATGAAAAAACTTTAGATACAATAAATGAAATGTTATCAAAATTATCTTTAAATGATAAAACACAAAATATATCTTTGAGAAAAATAAAACTAAAGCCTCTTCTTCCCAATTAGCAGTATTAAATCAAACTGAAACAGATACAACTCTGAAGAATTTTAGAACATAGAACAGATCAATTCACAGCATTAGAACAACAATTCACAGAACAATTAGATATAAATAAATTACATACCAGACAAAGATTAGCACAAGCATCACAACAAAAATATTATAATACGAATCAAAGAAATTATTATCCAAGACCTACTCCTCCTGATATTCAATATGAAGAAAGACATTTAATTGCCACATCAGCTTTTTCCGAACATAATTTATATGAATGGAATATAGATGTATATCAGAATATGAAATTTTAAATATATGTCATGAAATATCTATGTACGCCTGTGTTTTACGAAGTAGTAAAAAAGCTGAAAGAGAAATTACCGAATGTATAATAACGGGTTTTTCTGGTCAATTAAAAAATTGGTGGGATAGATATCTTACTGATGAAGAAAAAACATCTATATTAACATCTGTAGAACGTGATAATGATGGTAATCCTATATTAAATAGTGATGGACATACAAAAAACGATTCATGTACAACTTTACTTTACACTATAGTATTAAATTTTGTAGGTAATCCTAAAACTTATAGAGAAAGAGCCTCTGATTTCTTATTAAATTTAAAATGCCCTACATTAGCTGATTTTCGTTGGTATAAAGATGTATTTTTAACAAAAATATTTTTACGAGATGATTGTAATCAAGCATATTGGAAAGAAAAATTTATTGTTGGCCTCCCTACTACTTTCGCTCAAAAGGTTAAACAAGCACTTGCAAATGACAAAGGTATATTAAATTATGATCGATTTACATATGGCGCTCTTATTAATGTTATTAATAAAGTTGGTTTAATTTTATGTAATGATTTAAAATTACAAAAAGCCATAGCATATGAAAGAAAACATGCAAGAAAAGAATAGGAGATTTTTGTGCACAATATGGTTTTCCAAAATTTTTACCTCCTTCTAAATCTTATAAAAAACCATATAATAGAAAAAATAAATCATACAAACCCCATAAACAATATAAAAATTACAAACCTAATAAAATTAAAACATATCGACCTAAATATCGTCATAAAAAATCAAAACAAAAATCTACCATTAATCCTGTTTGTTGGAAATGTGGTAAAACTGGACATTTTGCCGCTAAATGTTATGTTAAAAAAGCAATAAAAAACTTAGATTTATCAGATGAACAAAAACAAAATATTGCTAAAATCTTTTTACAAATACCATATGATTCTTCTACATCCGATTCAGATAATTCCATAGTATCCTCTTCACATAATTTACCTGCCAAAATATGTAATTGTTCAGAAGATAAACAACTATTTGTATTAACAAAAACTGATCAATTATTATTAGATGCTATAACACATATACCTGGGAATAAAATTGTGCACAATATGGTTTTCCAAAATTTTTACCTCCTTCTAAATCTTATAAAAAACCATATAATAGAAAAAATAAATCATACAAACCCCATAAACAATATAAAAATTACAAACCTAATAAAATTAAAACATATCGACCTAAATATCGTCATAAAAAATCAAAACAAAAATCTACCATTAATCCTGTTTGTTGGAAATGTGGTAAAACTGGACATTTTGCCGCTAAATGTTATGTTAAAAAAGCAATAAAAAACTTAGATTTATCAGATGAACAATTTTATACCCAGGTATAATCTTCTTGATTTTCTATGCAATATTCAAAATCAAAGTCTTCACAATATGAATGAATGATATCATCAATGGGATGATTGAGTGTATATTGATATAAGAGAAATGTAGAATACACAGAAATGATAAGAAGATATGCAGTTGATATTGATATAGTACGATCAACAGTTAAAAAGAGATTTAATAGTAAAAACAGCTCTTGATTCATATTGAAAACTTACTTGGTACACACTGATACACTTTGATACACTTGATACGCTTGGAATGAAAACACACTTATCAACACGATTTATGAGAGGAAGATGAAAAGGATAGTAGAATATGAAAGACTAGGGTTGATTGATCGAAGATTGGAGATGATTGATGAGGGTTGGTCGGAGATGATTGATCGGAGAGGGTTGGTCGAGATGATTGATCGGAGAGGGTTGATCGGAGATCGAGAGATTCTGGATTTTAGAGAGAGAAGGAGGTTTGATTTCTGAGTCGTAGTTTGGAATGAGAAGGTGAGGTCTTTATATAGGCGAGAGAAGAAAGAGAAAGGACAATAATATCCTTAATTTTAATGAATAGTGAAGGGTATTATAGTAAAGTGTGAACAGTAGAGGACACAGTAAAAGTAAGGGTAAAATGGGGAATTGACCTGATATATGACGTAAGGAATGACATAATATCCTGACATAATGTTGACATAATATTTGCTGACATCTTGTTGCTGATATCACATGCTGACGTATGTTGCTGACGTAATATTGCTGATATTTAGACTGCTGACTGAATCTGTGCTATTTCTTCTTCTATGAGTTCCATTTGATATCCTTCATATGGATCTTGTGCATCATGATATTCTGGAATTGTTGGATTTGATATTGCTTGACATTCTTCTGAATCATCGGAGGATAATTGAGAAAGAACTTCAAGTAATTCCTTCTTATAATCATCTCTTGATTTTGCTGCTGCTAATTTTGACTGAATCTGACTTTTTTGTGCTAGAAATTGAGGATGATGGGTAATTTGTTGTTGGGCTTGGTTAATGGCAGTAATGATATTGTCAAATTAAAACAGACCACCATTTCACATAAAAAATTTTGGGAAAGGATTTTGGCATTATCTTTCATGGGTAAAAACAAATTTCCAACTTAATATCCAAGGAAAGGTTGAACTGAATGAAAACGAAGAAGAAGGGTATATTTTTGCAGGGGTTTTCATGGAGGGTATTTGATTAATCTGGGGTATCAAAAGGTTCTTTAATGATCAAAGGCTTTTTTAATGGAGGAATAATTTTTCTGATGAGCCAATCGTTCCCACCATTGGATAAACCAATGGGAATAATTCTGCATTGAAATTTTTGAATCTTATGAACCATGTGTGACGATGGTTTTATTTTCAAAAAATAAAGCAAAAGTCCATGCATCAACATAGTCATAATAAGTGATATTTTTCAAATTGTCTAAATGGTTCAAACAAGAAGAGTCCATGGCTGACCCCATTCTTTTGAAGAAATTATCCTTCGAATAGTGAATTTTAAAAATCCAATATTAGAAGGATCATATTTGCACTGAGTGTTTTCAAATTCAACTGATTTTGTATCCAAAATATGTTGATAAAATTCCTGGGTGAAACATAGGATTTTTTGGAACATAGTTCCATCCAG
>CM025849.1:25313617-25427249 GCA_003952965.2 Morella rubra | reverse complement strand
AACTATAATTTCAATGGAAAGAAGAATAATCTTTCCTCCAAAATAACGAAAAATTTCAGTGAAGTATTAAATCAAGTTTAGACCCAATATTATACCTAGAGAGGGGGTGAATAGGTATTTAAAAAAATTAATCAACACTTTCTTTCTAATCACAGAAAATAGCTCAACTACAAAAACTATCAATCAAGTGAATATATCAAATCTGTAAAATCTTAGACTAACAGTAATTTTATAGTAAAACAATTTATCACAGAAAAATCTTTATCTCTAAAGTTGTTTAACTAAGATACAAGATGATTAATAAAACAATCAAGATGACTACAGATATTAAGAAAATCACAAGAACAACTTAAGTAATATAAGCAAGCAACCAAGATAAATAATACAAGGAATTTTGGTTACAAAGTGAAAATCTAATGAGATAGACTTTCTCAAAAGACAAAAACACTCCGGGTGTGCAAAGGTTACAGCTTAAAAACTTTCGAACTTTACAAGATGATGATCCTAAGGAAACTTCCTTTACTTTTCAGATCCCTTAATCTTCAATAAAGTCACCCAAGAAACCTTCTTGGGCCTGTGCCCAGCACGCAATTTAATGACCAGTAACTCTAGTCAGTTCTAACGTAGATGCTGACGAACTCGGCAACCTTTCCACTCTTGAAACTTCAGCAACAACCTTTCTTGAAATTCTCTTAAGAACTTTGAATCTTGTTGATTTAATCTTCTTAGAAACCAAATAGGAAAGAAATAAACTCCTCCAACAATCTCCTACTTCAGCAATCTTCCACCAAAGGGAAGAAATGATTCTCTCAAACTCAGATATCAAAACAGAGGGTGTTTGGCTTCAAGAGAGAAAACACAGTACAAAGGGGTCTAGAGAGGATTTGTGAGAGCAAAGCAATTTCAATGTACGTGAAAAAAAATGCTTGAGGCTTAGGAATAGGTTTATATAGTGTTTTAGTAAGGGTAGAAATGTATTATGGGTTAAAAGAGGTTTGGTTGGATTTTCAAAGCTAAAAACCAAATATGTTATAAGAGTCCGCTAGGCTAACCTCGGTTTGACCATAAGCTGACCTTACCACCAGAAAAACTCAAGAACACACTGCAAAACGCTTCAGACCTTCCAATTTGTTAAGAGACCCTTCTAGAAGCCTCTTCCACTGTCTACCAACCTCCAGAACCTCCATAGACCAGACCAAGTTATTTTATACATTTTATAACAAAAATACATTAATAAAAGTACTGTTTTGCCCATGGAAATTATACCAATTTTACATGTATATTCTC
Source organism: Morella rubra (assembly GCA_003952965.2). Taxonomy (NCBI): domain Eukaryota; kingdom Viridiplantae; phylum Streptophyta; class Magnoliopsida; order Fagales; family Myricaceae; genus Morella; species Morella rubra. The sequence goes on along the minus strand of CM025849.1, from coordinate 25,425,962 downwards.
AAAGTATATAAAGTGTTTGAAATCAATAGTTAGTGAGACAAATGTGCAAAGTGATTGTTTAGTATATGAAGTATCAAAACTCTCATAGTTCAACTTAGCTTGAAAAATATATTTCTCCCTTAAATAATGATAAGTATATTTGTTTAGGTATTTACTAAAGATAGATAATGAAGAATGTGAGTTTAAATAACAACCCAAGAAGGGGGTGAATTGGGTTTATAAAAAACTTATCACTTTTTTGTTAAACACGCAGATATGAAAAATACTCATTTTTAACAAAAAAAATACATATGAATATGTTTAATGCTAAGCTAAATATAAGCAATAAAACATAAAGCATAAAACACCACAAATATAATATGGAAAAATAAGAGAGAGATAGAGTTAGAGAGACGACACCGTAATTTTAGGTGGTTCGGCCAACACTTGCCTTTGTCCACCCCTAATGCTATTGACTTCCTTGGGCTTCCTTCACTATTCTCCAAATAGCAAATACACTTTAGCTTCTCGGATGCTAAAGAACCTTTACAAAACGTTTTTAAGCTCACGCTTCAACTCTCTTCACAAATTCCAAAACCCAAAGGGATTTCTTCTACCCACACGAGTAGGACCTAAGTGTTTACCCAACACTTAAGTGTTTTACAAAAGATGGAATAAAGGAAAGTACAATGAATGGCTCTCTAAGCCAAATCAGCAAGTGAAAAGCTCAATAATGTGCAAGAAGACAAGATTCTCGAAGGAAAGCTAAAGTTTGGCAGGTGGGAGCAGCTTTCTTGGTAGATACGTTCTTCTTTCTTTTTCAAGACACTTTCTCTCTCTAGAAGCTAGGGCAAGAATATTTGCAAGTGTGTTGTCTCTTCTTCAAGAAATTTCTCTCTCTTGAAGTCTAGGTCATCAATGATGAGCAAGAGAACAAGATTCAACAATGAAAAGCTTTGGTCTTGAAGGATTTAGAAAAAGATTTCTTTGGATCTAGCAATTTCCTCTCTAGATGATACAACCCATTCTTTCTCTCTCCATCTCGTTCTATTTAGAGCCCCTAGGACTTCAACAGTCTTCAAGTAGCTTTATTATACTGTTGGAGGGTATCCAAGTCATTTTAGAGCATTCTGAATGAGCTAATGTCGTTCCAGAATTTCTACAAAATCGCAGCATGTGTCAACACATAGTCTGGGTCTAGAATTGTGTTGTCTCGGTGTCAGTGCAATGTGTCGACATTTGTCTTCAATGTGTCTTCACTTCAATGCTGAAGAGAAAATTCAAATCTTGAAAGTGTCAATCCATTCCAACACTTCTTTAAACACCTACAATATGAAAATTGATCTATCAACTTTGTGTAATGGTGTTCAAGTACACTTAGAAATATTTAATGGAGATAACCTTAATCTTTTGAAACACTTTTTAGAAATATGGATTGATAATGTAAAATCTAAAAGTCTTCAAAACTTAAAATATTTATTATCATCAAAATCAAAAATAGATTGTTTTGCAAACAACCTTAGGCTATTGACTTTCTTGGGCTTCCTTCACTATTCTCAAAATAGCAAATACACCTTAGCTTTTGGGTCTAAGGAACCTTTACAAAGGTTTTTCGAGCTCACACTTTGGGATTTCTTCTACCCACACGAGTAGGACCCCAACACTCAAGTTTTATAAAGGATGGATATAAAGGAATTACAATGAATGGTTCTCACCGAATTTAAGTATCTCAATAGAGTGCAATAAAACAAGATTCTCAAAGGAAAGTAAAGTTTGGCAGGTGGGAGCAGCTTTCTTGGTAGATGCGGTTTTCCCTTTTCTTCAAAGCACTTTCTCTCTCTAGAAGTTCGGGCAAGAGTATTTGTAAGTTCCTTTTCTCTTATTCAAGAAATTTCTCTATCTTCTAAATTCTAATGATCAATGATCCATAGAAACAAGATTTGAAAGCTTTGGTCTTGAAAGATTCAGTAGAGGATTTCTTTGGATTTGACAATTTCTCTTTCTAGATGATGCGATCTTGTCTTTCTCTCTCCATCTCTTCTATTTATAGCCCCTTGGAGGACTCATTTTAGAGCATTTTGAAATGATTTGGTGTCGTTCCCAAATTTTCTGCAAAATTGCAGTATGTGTCGACACATAGTCTGCATGTGTTGACACATTAAACTTAGTCTAAAATGTTGTCTCGGATGCTGTGCAATGTGTCGACACATGTCTGAAAATGCTGTCTCGAGTGCCAGTACAATGTGTCGACACCATTAGGCAATGTGTCGACAAATTCAATGCTGAAGAGAAAATTCAGCCTCTTGAAAGTGTCTAATCCATTCCAACACTTTTTAAACACCTACAACATGAAAAATTGATCTTATTAACTTGTGTAATGATGTTCAAGTCCACTTAGAAATATTTTAGATAGAAAAATACTCTTTTGAAATATATCTTTTAGAAAAGTGGATTGACAATATAAAATCTAAAAGTCTTCAAAACTTAAAATATTTATTATCATCAAAATCAAAAATAGATTGTTTTGCAAAACAACCTTAGGCTAACAAAGAAGAATCAATGGGGGTCTTTGAGTCCTTTCATAATGCACCTAACACAAACATTTATATCGCAAAAAATTTGACTTATTTATATGTAGCTACCACTTTTCTAAATTCTAAATTTTTAGACTTATCCATAGGAAGTTTGGAACCAAATCTACCTCCACTCAAGTCAATATTTCACTTTTCACAAGAATAACTTCCATTGAGGATGCCTAAATTCTATGGTGTGCCTGTGAAGATCCTAGCATTGCTCAATCCAAATCATATTCTTACATGTACTTGAATATATATTTTATTGACACCATGAATAAAATGGTAATCTTACCTATATATATATGTTGAGAAATATATAAAATCAATTAATCTCAATTATTACCTTCCTTGAGATATTACTTGAAATAAATAGTGCTCTGAGGTTAAAGTTGGCAACAACAAATTTTAATTTTTTTTTATGGAATTTGCAAGAAGTTCGGTGAAAAAGTTAAAAGAAGGCCATGTTTTTTTAATGATTTTAAAAACATTTTTTTATTTTAAAAATATTTTCTAAATCCAAAAATGATATTTTACCCCAAAATTTTTTTTTTGATATTCAATAATCTTTATTTTTCACTATCCAATGAACTTAATGTTTTTATTTTTCTTACGTTTTATTCTTGTTCAGTTGTTCTTGTCGATCTTCGTGGTCAGGGGATGATTATACTAGTGAGGAAGATTCCCATGGACAAGACTCACTTTGTTAGAATTTTTGAAATCATGGGTTGATTGCAGGCTGGGTGGGCTTTCATCTTTGAATCATGAGTGAAGATAATGATGAAGATTATGTGACATTATCCACTACAAAGAAATACAAGATCTCACAATAAGATTATGTTAATTCATTATTTGTCCAGTGACTAAGATTCGTCAAATGTTTGCATTATTTGTCTTGTTCAATACCTGCTAATCTTGAATTTTTTGTTATTCCAACGCATCTACGCACTGTTTTTTACTTTTGTGGCAAACAAATAACTGTAGACCTCTAGGTGAAGCTAAATAGTCAACCCATTTACTATTTTCAAACCGTAACTTTTTTTTTTTTTTTCTGAAATAATACCTCTTATTCGAAGCAGAGAACTAAAAACCAGAAGACATATCACATGATTGGATATGTTCGGAAATAACAAAAAACGAACTACAACCAACTAAGCCAAAATAAGCAGCCCATTGTGCTAATAAATGAGCCATGGTATTGCACCTTCTTGGAACTCAAGCAATTTTCCACTCCACAAACTTTGAAAGATAATCCTAAAGGAACTCAAACATCCCCACAATTGCCCAGAACAGAGGTAGGGCATGAGATTGCACCTCTCTACAAAGCAAAGAATCACTTTCGAAGATAACCTGAGACCAATTCCTCCGCTTTGCCAAAGGGGTCCATAGCACCTAATCGTTCAATGTATATCATATAGAGGGAACTACAAGAATCTTTAACAGAAACTGCTATGTAAGACCTAGATAAACGGATTACTACATCTGCATTAAGTTTCAGCCAACTAGGCTGAGGAGGAGTCCACTGCACATTTGCACTACATTCTTGATCAACCCATACCAACAAGTGCTTCAAATACCTCTTATTTATCTTCGTGACCAACTCACAATGTCCACCACCATTGCTTGATGTACTACCAGATCGCGCATAAACTAGATTTCATCAAACACAATTGTTGCATTAAGCACAAAAGCTCTGATATGTTTTTTTTCCCCAGGTTCAACTCCCTTTCGACATTAATAATGATATTCACCAAGTCCTCGAACTGGATAGAGGGATTCAGTTCAACTAAATGGGCCATATTGACTCAAGCCAAGCTTTACACGCCACTTCACAATAGACGAGTATGTGCAATGAGTCTTCTGAGGCTCGCCTACATAACAAACACGAAACTCCTTTGAATCTTCACATTGAATAATTCTTCCTAAACAGCCTCTGGTTTTTAATGCACCTACACCCACTTTCCACAACAAGATCTTATCTTGAGTTTTACACTTCCAAAGTTTGTCCCACGTTTTCTTACAAATCACCTGAACAGAGGGAGCCTTATGTCACTAATCTCGCATCCAGAAAGACTTAACAGAAAAGACTCTCAACTATTCAGGGTACGGTGCTGGCATTCTAAGAATTTCATTTGTTGAATAAGTATCAAAGAGGCTCCGAGTCCCAATTTACCTACTCTGAAACGAATTGGAGATCAAACTGCTACTCCATCCTTTCCCTCTAGTCTGGTTGAAAATTCAGACTCAAAGAGAAAAGAGCTAAGGGTTCTCCCAAATTTTGACCGTTTCACCTCACCTTCGTAGTAAACAGGGCCCCTCATAAAACTACGGCACCATTTGAGTTAATCCTCGCCAAACCAATGACATTCTCACTCGTCTCAAGTAAAGAGACCCCAGGAGTTGAAAACGATGTTTCGATTTGGTTATATTCACCCAAAGGCTTTTAGGAGAATCTACCAAGCGTCATCCCAATTTTGCAACAAGGGCCTTATTAATCTCAAACATTTTTCTTAGACCTAGACCCCTACCATTTCTTTTGGCAAGAAAATTGCATCCCAAGCATGTGGAGTGAAATTTCTTGTTTTTCGAGTTGAGAAACCCCATTAGAAATCTTTTAAAATCCCGATCAATTTCCTCACTCCAACCTTTAAATAGTAAAAATGTGGACATACAATACAAAGGCATGACTGTAGCCACAATCTTGATAATAGTGGTCCTAATAGGCTAATAGCATGGGACAAAGCTCTCTCTTTCCAACCAGCCACCTTAGACAAAACTTTGGCCTTAACATCTTCTAAGACCTTCCTTCTCACCCTCCCAATGAATAAAGGTAGACCCAGGTACTTTGCATTTTTAGACATCTGTTGAACCCTTAGCGAAGCACACAGATCAATGACGAACTCTGGGTGAGTATTATCTCTACAATGCAAAGTTGACTTGCCAAAATTAACTTTTTGCCTAGACTAGTGGGAATATTTTGATAGAACAACATTTATAATATTTGCTTCCCTTCTATTTTCATGAGAGAAAATCATTAAGTCATCGGCAAATAATAGATGAGATATTGGTGGTGCATCCCTTGCTACTTTCACCCCATGGAGGGACCTGACATCCTCAGCTTGCATAAGCATTCTAGACAACACCTTCAACCCTAAAATAAAAAAAAATGGGAACAGTGGGTCCCCTTGCCAAAGCCCTCTTGAAGGATGAAACAATCCCTAAGGTGATTCATTCAACATTACTAAGAAAGAAATGACGATTATACATTGCTCCACCAAACCAATCCATCTTCTATCAAAATCGAAGGATTTAAGCACCTTCAAGAGAAAACTCCATTCCATTATATCATACGCCTTTTGCATGTCTAATTTTTTGCTTTCGTGGAGTGCAATACCTCCTGACTCAAGATGATATTCTCTTGAATAACTCTTTCCAACACAAAGGCTGCTTGATATGACAAAATCAGCTTTGAAATTACAGCCCCTAACCGAAGCGTCAAAATCTTTGAAATGACTTTGTACACCATGTTACAAAGGTTTATAAATTGATATTATTCAATTCTCGAAGGGTGGTTGACTTTTGGTAGTAAAATAATAAAGCTACGGTTAACCTGCCTTGGAATATGCAGAAAAGGAAAAATTGTTGAACCATCACAATCAGGGTTTGGGGCTCTAAGAAACCCTATTTCATCAATTGCACATTTTATCTCTACTATAGTCGGCATCTCACACAGCTTTGCATTCTCCTCAGCAAGGTTTTTGAAATATTGAATTATATGGTCTCCAATAAGAGCCCTCTCCTATAGCCAAACCCCTGTCTCACTCTGAATGGATTCTATATTGTTCCTTCACCAACAAATAATGGTAGATAAATGGAAGAACTTTATGTTTAAATCAGAGGTGGTTAGCCAACTAACCCTTGATTTCTGTTCTCATATGCATTCCTCCGCCAATTCAGCTTGCAATTCTTGCTATTCCTCCCAAGATTGAACTAAGGGTGCTATGCTCTGAACAAACTCCAAATTGCGTATAATATTAACAATTTGGGACCTTACTAATCCAAAATATTCAAGGTTCCATTTTCTTAGTGCAATCTTCATAAGTTTAATTTTTTAAACCAACCAGAATGCTGCTATCCACTCACATGACTCCTTCAAGCACCTTCGACCACTGTCTTGCTCTACTTGTCCCTTATCTAGCAAGTTTTAAGGCAGAAAGATTTTGGACTTGCCGACATAGCTCCATCCGTAAGTAATAAGATAGGAGCATGATCCAACGAGTGCCTAAGTAAGTTCCAGATAATAATTCTAGGAAATAATGTAAGTTCATTCTCCATTTGCCAACCCCTTGTCCAACCGTTCTCTAATTTGTTGAGAGCCCTGTCTGCTATTACACCAAGTAAACTTGGACCCCGAACTACCAACATCAACTAATCCATGGTTCAGCTTCAATTAATAGAAACCATCTCATGATGAAGAAGCATAAAGTATTCCTCCCCATTTTTCATGTTGTCCTAAAATGGCATTAAAATCGCCTACGAGGACTTTGTACCCAACAGGCCAATGTCATTGTTTCATCTCCACTATGATACACTTGCATACCATACCTTCCATTTCTAGACCCCCCCCCCCCAACAGTCGTTTTCCTCTAAGTTTTTCAAACCACGCAAGTCATCCTCCACCACTTCTAATGAATTTTCTTTTCTGTCCCACAAATGCTTCCATACCACTTAGACCAATAGTGACACCCTTTAAACCAGGCCTTTTATCCTTGCAAAAGGCCCATATTGGGGCCTTACTATAATCCACCCGAGATTGCATATCTGATCTGTGCCCATCCTCCCGATTGATCTCCCAGATTTAGACTGAAGAATCTCATAGTGATCCCAAATCTAGTTCCTCGTTTTGATCCATAGGAGTAATATCCAATAGAAGGTTAGAGTTCGACCTATCTGACTTGTCCACTAAACCCATTCTCTCACAGTTGCGATTATATACTGGGCATCAAGACTGTTATTCATTTAAAACACGCTATTGTGAAAGTCAAATCAATTTCTAAGATTATTTTTAAAACCTTTTATTCTAAGAATTATTTTTTTTTAAAATTTTATCACTTTACCTTTTAGCTTTATACTTTGGGTATGTAAGTATCACCAAAAATATATATATCCTTATCACCAAAAAAATACTTATCCTTCTAATACAATATACACTCCCATTCTTTTTCTCAAATTCTTATCACTTTATAACTTTAACTTTGCAATTTGGGCACATCAAATATAACCAAAAAATGCATATCCTTCTAGTACAATATCTCTAAAATTCGCATTAATCCAAAGTAAAAATAAAAAATAAAAGCAGGTGTTTTGGTTTATCATGAAATGATCAGGAGTTCCATCAAGTTGTGGTTCGAAACTTTTTATTATTAGAGCATTAAGAAATTGAGTGAATATCTAAGCCATATATATTATAAGAACAATAAGTTGCAAATATTCCGAACTTCTCCACGAAGAACTAAAACATTACCTTACTTGTCTTTGTATAGACTTAATTTGCATGACCACATGATGGTGATGAGAAGTCATCCTCTAATTGGCCCTTAAACTTCCTTTTCCTCATGTTTTTGAAAAACATGAGTGAAATAATTTGGACACATCAAGTATATCACCAACAAATGCTATTCTTCTATATGCATGTAATCGCACCCTTCCAATATTCTTTTCTTTGTCATGTAGTATGGCTTTTTCTTTGCTTCATTGAGAGATAGAGTGAAAGAAAGAGATAGAGAAAAAAAACATAAATGATAGAGAAAGAGAGAGAGAGAATGAGAGAGAAAGAGGGCCATATAAATTAATCAACTCCATTTATTTATAATTTTATGCTTGTGTACCATATTCTTCTAGTACTGTATAAACTTCCATTCTTTTCATCAGCGTTTTATCACTTTACCCCTCCAACTTTAGTATTTGAGTTTACCAAGTATTACAAAAAAAAAAATGCATATCCTTCTAGTACAGTCTACACTTCCATTCTTTCCTCAGTGTTTTATCACCTTAAAACTTCAGCTTTATAATTTTGGAACACTACTTCTATTCTTTTCATTTCTATAACATGTTCGTTGCTTCGTTTTAGGTGGTGTTCTTTTTCTCAAAATTTTGGGTTATGAAAATTTTCAGCAAAACAAACACACTCTAAAATTTCTAACTTTTATACATACACACTCTACCTTTCACAAACCCCAATAAATTTTAACATTCAAAAGATTCCTAAAATTTTGGGAATCTTCCCCAAAATTTTGGCAAAAAAACACGCCCTTAACATTTTGAAAGAGACAGCGAGAGAAAGCCATCACTATAGGAGTATAGTTCTACTTTCATTCTTTTCCTTAGAGTTTTATCTTTGTATCTCTCTAAATTTACAATTTGAGTATTCTAAGTATTACTATAAAATGAATATTGTTCTAGCTCATATAGTACACTTCCATCTTTTTTCCTCAGAATTGTCTTATTTTATGGGTTATTTTATGAGTACTTCGTATTTAGTGGGGTTGGTTGTTCATCTGCGTGGCCAACAAAAAAGCGGATAAATGAAGCTTCAGCACAAGAATTCAACTTGATGAAGAACTCTTCGTCCAGTTTGAACGAGTGCTTAGATATAATTAATCGCATCTTTCAAATTGCAATGCAGCATTAATGCTTTAATGCTTTTTTTGTCATGAATTTCATTTTTTGTACTTACAATAGTTATGTTGCCATTTGCTTTTTTAAGCTTGTAACTCTTACAACACAGAAGGAAAGAAAGAGAAAAGAAAGAAAGAAAAAGGGAAAAAAACATCAATATCGGAGAGAAAAAGAAAGAAGGAGAAAGAAAGAGGATCATATAAATTAATCAACTCTACAAGCATAACAAGGCACCTATTGCTTTGGTGTTGATCTGACCCTTTCTAGAGTTCATCTGATTTGTTCCTCTAAGTCTTTGGTAATCGCCAAGTGAGTTTGAAACCATTAATTAATGTTATCTTTATTAATAGAAGAGAAAGTTTAGTATTAACCTCCAAAGCCGAAATCAATTTTATTTTTACTTAATAATTTGTTGTCACGAATGTTTTAAGACTGCTTAATTATGTCTTTGTATTTGCTTAATTGGATATTGTTCTTTTCAGTTCAATTTCTCTGAGTTTTGTTAGTTAGTTATGTGTCTCAGAAGCCACTTTGGGTAAGATGGGTTTCTATTTAGATATTATAATGATCCATTAATGATGATGATTTTCTTTTGTTCATTCTTCTTCAAATCTAATTCGTTGAACTAGTGCATTGTATAGGCCTAATTACAGGGCAAGGTGAGAAAGAGAGGAAGGGCAAAGAACACTTGGATCTATATATTGCTAGCTTTTTGAAGGAGTTGATGGGTTCTGAATACATTTATCTTGATCTGAGTTCATTGTTCAAGTAAGTATACAATATGATGATCTGAGATTTCCCTGTTATCTTTGTCCTACTATGATTAATGAAAATGTTTTACTGTAGAGAAATCAATTGTACAAGTAATAGAGGAAGGGACAAATAGAGCTTCAACATTTCAACCACGAGCATCCGACATTCTTTAATGAAATGCCCCGAAATGATCTTGCAAGATGGTATTGTCGGAGGTGTTATGAGTCGGTCGATAGTCCTAATTACAGTTGCAAACAGTAGTTCGTCCTTCATAAATCATGTGCCGAATTATCTTGCGAGTTGCATCTGTGAGACCCCGACCTTATTTCTATCATTGTAAAAAAAAAATAATAAAATAAAATAATTATTATGACTTCTTAAGCGTGTGTATTACTCTAATTATTGAGAAAGGCATGTATGGGTAAATTACTCTAAGATTTTGTCTAGGTGGAATGTTCCCCTAGCATTTTTATGCATCTTTAGCTATGATTTACATGTTATATCGTTTGCAATTTTTATAGTATTAAATTTGAGTATTTGGGATTAATTAAACTAATCATTTTAATTGTGGAATATATCTCTAAGTTTGCAATATTTGGAAGAATTGAATTAGGGAATTAGGAACTTTGACTCTTAAAAAAAAAAATGTGTGAAAGGCATGTTGGGGTTGGAGTTAATAATAATGAAGTGGTAGAAAAAAAAAAGGAAAAAGGAAAAAAATGGGGAAATCACGTGAAGGAGGAAAGCATGGGGGGAGGGCAGCCTTGTCTTCCCCCCCCCCCCCCCCCCCTTCACGCCTAAACACCCCCCCCCCCTTTTTTGCCGCACACTCTCACTCTTTTACCTAACCCTAACTCACTCACAGCCCAAAGAGGAAGAACCCGAAGAGAAGGAGAAGAAGAGAGAAGAGAAGAAGGGAATACCAAGATAAGCCAAGGTAAAGGGGGATCTAACATTTAGATTCAAAATTTTCGTGTGGGTAAATTGTTAGAAGTTCGTTTCAGTTCCTATCCTCTGTTTTTGTTTGCTGCATGTTAGATTTGAGTTTGTTGCATGTTGGATTTGAGTTGATGGGTTGGGAATGAAAGGTAGGCATGCAAAATGTTTGTTGGAAAGCCTAAGCATGATGAATTTGAGTTTGCTGCATGTTGGATTTGAGTATTTTGCTATTGCTGCATGTGGATTTGAGTGAAAATGAGTTTGGGAATGAAAGGTAGGCATCCAAAGTGTTGTTGGAAAGCCTAAGCAATGATGATTTGAGCTTGCTGCATGTTTGATTGAGTTTGCATTTGCTGCGCATGTTTGATTGAGTTTAAGAAGTTGGCGAAGAAAGAGGCATGCAATAGAGTGTTTGTTGAAAGCTCTAACATGATGGATTAGTTTGCTGCATGGTTGATTGCAGTTTGCTGTTGCTTCAGCTGTTGTGTCATGTTCTAAGTGTTTGTTGGAAAGCCTAAAAGAAAGGATGATGCAATAACTTTGGCTTGATGAAGATAGAATCATGATATTGCTGTAAGTTTTGAATTTGGAATTGTAAAAGTAGGGGATTTTTAAGAGAATAGCTTCTGTTGTGAAGTATAGGCAAGAGCTGAAACTTGTTTTGCACATGCATGGCCGGGTAGGTGATGTTGAAATTGGGGAAAAACACTTGCTGTTGGCCGAATGTGTTCACTGCCTTATTTCTTTCATGTTTCTCTTGATGATGGTAGCTTGCTGTAGGTATCTTGCATGTGGGTAATGTGGGTAGATCAGCAAGCTAAACACTTAAAGGGATTGGACTATACTTGGAGAATAAAGAGATCAAGCATGCTGCTTTGTGAAACTAAGGAGAATGGGAATTAGGCATGTTTTAGGTTGCTGAGTTGCAACCGAACCCTTGGTGTTTGATTTTGGTTGCAGCCCTTTATGGATCTAGGTTTGCATGGTGGATTAAGGGCAGAAGAATTGGAATTTGGATGATGGATGATATGAGAAGGAGACCGAGAACCATTGGGTAGGACTTGTTATTGACTTGAGGTCTAAGAAGACATTCATGGATGAATTTGAAATAAGGTGTCAATGATGCACCATAGTGTATGCCTAAGAGAAGGCTTGTAAACTTTGTTGAAAACCTGTTGCTGAAATGCAGATCACAAGGCTTCAAATTAGGAGTGACCTTTGAGTGATTATTCTTATTCCTTGATCTTGAGAGAATTCTATGTTATAGGCCATCGAAATACGAAGATTTTAAGCCATACCTTGGATGATTCCGATAAGTATTGGGTGAGATATGCGTTGTTCAAGGCCCGGACGTCAAGCTGCCAGCAGCCTTGCACGTCCAGATGTTGCTCATTTCAAATACCTTTTAGTGACCTTTTAAGTCCAAATTTTACAATTTGGTCTTGAATTTTAAGTTTGTGAAAAAAGAACATTTTAAGGTAAATTTCGTGTTGATTTAGAGGTGTAATGAATAAGTTGTGATGTTTTGAAAGTAGAAGGCCGAGCTGGAGGCAGCAGCAGTATTACTCTAGGAATTTTATCTGATATGAAGTGTTTTCGACAATGCATGGAAATTCCGATGTTTATGATTTTTATCTTCAAGCTTGAACTATGAAAGAAGAATATTTTAAAAGAAATTTCATGTAATTTGGAGCAGTGTTTTTGAAGTTATGAATTTTGAAGTTGGAGACGTCGGGGCTGCCCGCTTGGACGTCCTCAGCAGCTCGCATTTTCGAGTAAATCTTTCGAGTGGCAAACGAGCTCCAAATTACCTGAATTTTAATGTGTTATGAAAATTAGTGTAAGGATCAGTTTGGCATCCAAGTCTTATGGCTTCAGCGACCTTAAGATAATACTTTGCATCGTAGGATCACCATTGGGAAGTCAAGAAATGTGGGTGATTTTGTATGATGTGCTGAAGTTGATTGAATGATTATTCTCTACATCTAGTAAACCTCTAAATGACATTAGTATGAATCATTTGTAGGCAAGGTGCCACCATAAGCTCAAGTGGACGGAGGTAAGTGGAAAATTATGTTTTTCCAAAAAACTGGAATGATACACATCATGGATATTTATCATCAAGCATGACATGAGCACGTCATGAGCATTTGCATTTATTTTTCTCATAAGGATGAAAGAGAAATTTTATGCAAATGAAAGTACAACTTTATGCTACGTTATGATAAGTTATTACTGATGGTTATGGGTACCACACATACCAGGATAGGTGCATCCAAATCCGAAGGACGAATGATAGAGAAGGACGAGAAAGGATGATGACTCCTAAGGGCACCCACTCCGAAGGACGAATGCGAGAAGGATGGGTAGCTCTTGAGGTATGTGCAATCACACTGAAGGATGCTTGCAAGAAGGTGTGAACCTCTAAGGGTTGAGTCTAGCCATTAGGCTTGGGGCCACGTCAAGGACTAGCTCAACCAAATGAACGTATTCCCAAGGGAAAAGGGAATAGTTTCCGAAGGGAACGCACAACCCTGACTTCAGGGGTAAATGGAGCGAGATAAGTTGCCAAACAAGAAAGAATTTTAAGAATTACTTTCAAGTGCAATACATGTTAGTACGTTGTCTCATTGCATTGCAAGCATTTCATTTGTCATTCATTGCATATGATCCCTTACTGAGTCATTCGACTCACAGTTTTAAATTGTATCATTCCAGATAATATTTCAGGTTCCAGAATTTCCTCTCCCTTTTTGTTTTCAGTTTTAAGGATATTTTTGAAAAGCCGACATGAGCCTCCATGTCATGAAGGAAACTTAAAAGAGGAGAGGGGTGCATACCTAAGATTTGAGGGCAAGAATTTGTATTTCGTTGAGTATTTCCCTTTCGGGGTGCTCGCGTGCTCCGACATGAGGCATCCGATGACAATGGGTTATTTAACCAATTGCTATTTTGTGACTGTGTTGTAATTACTTCAAGTTATTGTTTGCGGAGCAGGTTCTAATGTTTCATTACGCGCATTAGTCGATATATATATAAAAAAAAAAAATTTGCTGCAAGAATTTAGTACGTTCGCTTGAGTATTCCTTGTTGGGGATGCTCGCAGCTGTTACTAACCCCTTCGAGTTAGCATTTGGGGCATGACAACATCACCCATCACACCGAAAGCATCCTCTTATTCTCCATGCACCCGAGAAATGGGTCAAATGTAATGGTGCAAGGGTCAGTTTTACAACTTTAGTTACTACTATTCTTGCTACGACTTTATTCTTGACCCAAAATATACTTCTCTTTCGCTCACTAAAGAATCTCAGTGTCATGACCACCTATTGACCCTTGTGTGAAAATTATTTCTATTCAATTGTGACGTTTGCTAGCAAGGAGGAAAGGAGATGTTTTAATTTTGTGACAATTGTTCACTTATAGCACACATAAAATGCAATTTCTTACCATTGATTACAAAGACACCCACTAAGAATGTTGAAAAGCACAACCATCCAGTTGACACTTGTGTGAAATTACTTTTTTCATTCGTTTGTGGGAAAGAAGACAAGGGCTCGTTTTACTTTTGGGCCACATGTGCATTCGTGGTTGACCAAAAGTGTGCTTCCTTATCATCGATTGTCAAAGTTGTATAGCAGAAACAACATCCTCTCAACCTCGCATACTCTCTTCAGATCAATCTATTTGATCATAAAGTTTGTCAAATATGTGCCCAAACGGTAGACACGAACTATAGTGTTTATTATTGCTCAAGTTGCAATTTTCTTGCTCACCTATGTTGTGCTACGACCAAGGAAGACATGGACATAACATTTGTGCTAAAATTAATAAAAGCGTGTTGGGTCAACAAATATGCGTGATTGAGGTCTTAACATGTTGCCACTAGAAGATGAGACGAAATAGGTAGAAAGAACATTGATGATGAGTTAAAACTTATGAGCTTGACATCAGCAATGTGACGAGATAGCACTGTATGGGTGTGGGGTCAGTTTACTCATAGTCATGATGAAACTGCATGTAGCATTGAGACTGATAGTCCATTCGACCTTACTACGCATGCCATGAGCTTACCGATGAGCTTGACAGCAATGTACGAGTGCTTTGACCTATCTCTCCTCCCTTTTACAAATGCACTGTATGTAGATTTTTTTTCTTCCATATCTGTGCTGAATTACCAAGAAGAAAGTCAACTCGCTTCATCGACTCCTGCTCACTTTAGTCAATATACAGTTGGTGTGATGCCTGTCAACACATATCAGAGGGTTTCAAGTATTCTTGTGACAAATGCTCATTTGACCTTGAAGTCCAATGCAGTTCAGTCCCAAATATCCTTACACATGATGGCCATGAGCACGACCAGCTTATTATTTGCCACTCATCAAATCGGGTCAAGTGTAGTTGTTGCAACTCTCGTAGCAGGTACGTAGTCCGCTGTGGCCATTGTGAATTCGTGCTAGACTTTAGGTGCGCAATACTATCACATTCCGCAATTTAAAAACCGTATGAACATCCTTTCACACTTTGTTATACAGTTGAAGATGGCTCAGGTGAATATTATTGAGATATATGTGAAGACGAACGCGATCCAAAACATTGGTTCTATTATTCTGCATATTGTAGTTATCCTGCTCATCCAAACTACATCCTCAAATATGAATATTAGTATATTACTAGTGGTAACTTTTGTGTAAGATTAATTATGAAGGTCTTTGTACAACGTGACTTCTGAGTGTGCTAAATGTAATTATAATACTGCTCATCTAGTGGTAACTTTTGTGTAAGATTAATTATGAAGGTCTTTGTACACGTGAAAAATCTTATGCTTATTCAATTTGCGTGCTCATCATGAATGCATTCTCAGGGATTTGAGAATTGGAGAATAATATCAATTATGGTCGTACTCTTGTACAAGGTTCACTAACATAGAGGTGGTCTGCTTTATTGGCTACCTGCAAACATTATGCAGGTTTGTTTGGCAAGGGAGTCTTGCTTTGGTTTTGATTTTTGTTTTTGGTTCAAATATTAAGGTTTAAATATTATTTTGGAATAAGATTTTGTTTGGTTGATTAAGATTTGGAGCGATTTATATTTTATTAAATTAATATTCCTATTCAGTAGTCCATGTTTCTATTTTCTCCTTGCCTACAAAATTTCTAATTCGAATTTCTTCTCGTCGTTTTCTTTTCCTTTGTTGGTTTTTCTCTATTCTCCCTAATTTTGCTAATGGTTTTTCTCTATTCTAATTGGACATGCAAGAACACGATGACGAAATAAAAAGAGATCCACCCAGCACTACTAGATCTCGACCTCTTAGTAAATTTTTTTTTTTTTAGAAGTAACATAGTACGCACTATATCTATAGGCAAAAATTAATCAGCTCCCTTAAGTTTTAAATTATGTTATTATGCTTCTATATTTAAAAAACAATCAATCATCACCCTCCATTTGATTTGACTGTTAAATCAGACGGAATGTGATATGGATTGATCGAAGTGTCCTCCTAAGAAAAATCAAGAAAAAATATTTAAATATTAAAAATAAATAGAAATAGAAATATCTTAAGTACATCTAAATATGATGCTCCCTCTTGTTCTTTCTACTCCTACATCTAAATATGTTAGTTACATAATCTTGAATTTATATTTAACATTACAATATAGTATTAAATTTTAATTTTTGCTAATTTTTTAGTAAACCAAATCTTTTATTTTTATTTTAGAATACATTTAAAGAAAATTTGTATAATTTTTTAGATACAAAGGACTTAAAATTAATAAATAAACTAGTTTTGGGCTGACTTTATTGCTACCATTACTATCGTGCTGCTTCAAAATAATAAGGGGAAAATACACTTTTCACCCACAAACTACCATATATTTTATATTTTGCACCCTAAACTACCAATTTTGACACATTGCACCCTTTAACTACCAATTTTTAACACTTTGCACCCTTTATCAAATTTTCAAACTAAAATGACGATAATGCCCTTAGATATTGTTGTCAATTCATTAATTTTCAAGGGTATTATTGTCAAATGGAGGGTGCAAAGTGTTTAATATTAGTAGTTGGAGGGTGTAATGTGTCAAAGTGGTAGTTTAGGGTGCAAAATATATAACATTGGTAGTTTGAGGGTGCAATGTCTTAAAGATGGTAGTTTGGGGTGCAATGTGTCACTACTCCGGTAGTTTGTGGGTGAAAAGTATATTTTCCCCAAATAATAATTAATATCAAATAATTGCTCCACCCCTCCAAGATACAAATCCAGCTCCGCCATTGTTCTTTGGGAATTAGGGATCCATTAGTACGCATGCCATTCGTCTCCACGGTCATTTCAATATTTAACCTAACAAATTTTTTTTTTGAGTCATCTTTTGGCATTTGGTGAAAGCTTGGCCCTGCTCTCTAGTTCAGACTAAAGATTCTCAATTTTTTTTTTTTTTTTTTTTGAAATTGGATGATCTAATTAGAAAGATACAAAATTTGGACCCTCTACTATTTATTGATGCCTATTTTAAAATGCAAAAATTATGAACCTTATAACATTTAATGTTTATTACATCATTTCTCTTCAAGTTGTGCCTGTAATTCTTCATATAGAAAATTACAAAAGATAATCTCTCCAGTTTTAATTGATTCAAGAAATGAACTTTAACTGAGAGCAAATTAAATCTATTGTGAGAACGTTATAGGCTCACCTGCTGGCACTTGCATCACCGCCTCAGTTTCATGACCTTATGGCCCTTGAACGAACCTAGTCCCTAATTGTATGTAGTCTTTCTTCTTATAATTATTAAGCAAATCAAACAAGTAGCAAAAAAAAAAATATAAGAAATTAGCTGCTCAAATTGGAGATAAATATATTTTCTATCCTCAAATTAGGCTTTTTTTACACTTTGCACCCTTAACAATCACTTTTGTCACATTTCACCCATCCAGACTTAACCATGCACGAAAAAAAAAAAAGGCACGGCACGTGAAATTTTGATTCTACCCCTAATATTTTGTTGTTGTGAGGGTAAAATTATCATTTCAATGGAAAAAAAAAAGAAAATCTTGTAACAAAAAAATTTGGTGAAAGATATAAAGTGTTTGAAATTAATAGTTATTGGAGCAAATGTGACCAAAGTGATAGTTTAGAATATAAAGTGTGAAAACTCTCATAATTGGAGTTGGGTGAAAAATATGTTTATCTCCTTAAATAATGAGTATAATTATTTAGGTATTTACTGAAGACAGCTAATAAAGAATATATTTATCCCCATATAGTCTAGCTAGTTTAGAGGTCTTTCGAGTCCTTTCATAATGCACCTAACACTAGCATATATATCGCAAAGAATTCGACTTATTTATATGCTACCATCTTTTCAAAATTCTTAGACCTTTTTTTTTAATAACTAATATATTAATAATTGGAATAAATAATACAAAGTTTCATACGGCCCATTGCGCCAACTGGTGAGCATACGAGTTTGCCATCGAAAAGTCGCAAGTGCTCGGGTGACTTCAATTGTCTTAGAGATACCCCGTTGATCGATAAAGATATTGTATCTATAAGAACTTTGGAACCAAATCTACGTACCTCCACAAGTCAAAATATTTCACTCTTCACGAGAATATCTTCCCATTGAGGATGCCTAAATTTAATTTAAAGGATCAATATTATAAATATTCTTAATCACTTCTAATACATGTACACTCAATTTAAAGTGTACATTATTTGATGGGGGCAAGCTTGTAAATATGGCATAATTTCACCCTAATCAATTCCTGTGGTATTGAGAAAAAAATTAGTTTTTTTTTTAATGATTGTCTTTTGTTTTAATTTTTTTTGCATTTTTACTTCCTCAAATTTTTTTTTATTTTTATGTAACTGGCCGCCTTAATATTCAATCCTCAGTACCTAATTTCTAGTATTCCTTTCCTTTGTCAAACTTAATTTTTGTCCAATTTGATAAAAAAAAATTGCTGAAGGCGTGCAAAATATACATTGATGATTAGAGGGTGTAAATTATAATGTGTTAAAGTTGGTAATTTATAGTAAAAAATGTGTTAAACTCTTATAATTAAAGGGTGAAAATTTTATTTATAAATGTTGGCAATATGTCACAAATGTTGGAACAAATGAGCTGCCATTCTCAATTGTCACTATGACAGAGCGACGCCCGAAAGTCGTCGCAAAAGTTGTTGAAAATATGGTCTCAGAATTTAGAAGATGAAACTTATGTCTTAAATTTATAAAATCAAAAAGTCAGGTCTTAAATCTTTCTGTTTTTCAGATGGTATTTGAAAAACTAAAATTTTAGGTATTAGAATTTTGATTAATAAAATAATTATAAAAATAATCCCTTTCTTATCAAATCATCTTTTCCTATGATAATATATATATAAAAATTCTCTCAAATCATCTCTTTACTTTTTCACAAAATCTTATAATTCAAATATTACCTAATAACGTAAAGAGGAGTAATATCATAGTTCGCCCTTTAACTATGAGTCAATTTTAAACTCGCCCCCTAACTATGAAAAAGACGATTTACATTCTTTAACTTTTGAAAATCATCAATGTATGCCCCATCCAAAATTTTCCGTTAAGTCAGATGGATACATATGTAAAATGACTGAAATGCCCCTCAAAGATAAAATTACTAAAAATTCATTAAAAATAAAAAATGATATTGAAAAAAAGGTAATGTTTTGTGAATAAACTCTTGAAATTATATTTCAGTAATCTATATATTTTTAATTTATTTATTAAAATTATTTTGGATGGGCATTTCGGTCATTTTACATGTATTTCTGTCTGACTTAACAGGTAATTTGGACAGGGGCATACATTGATAATTTTTGAAAGTTAGAAGACGTAAATAGTTGTTTTCATAGTTAGGGGGCGAGTTTGAAATTGGCCCATAATTAGGGGGCAAACAAATGACATTACCCCATGTAAAGAAAATCTTGGACTTCTAATCTAACCACATATCCCACATGATTTCTCTATTTCTCACTCTTGGACCAGCATCTTCTGTAATTTTCAATCTCGAAGTGCATCATCCAATTCAAAGATAATTAGACAAAACAAGTAAACCACATTGTAAAGCTCATGCTCTCTAAAAAATTTACATGAATAATATTAAATATTATAAAATTTATTTATTATTTATATCTTTTTTTAAATTGTATCTATATACAATTTAAACTGAAAATTATAAAGGGTCCTTGCCTTCTTTCTAAAACCCACGAATAAATATTATAGCATGCGTTTAGGATCCAAGAACCCAAATTTACCGCAGGTAAAAACTAAGGGAATTTAGCATTTTAGTCTCTAAGTTTATACATACCCCTTTTGCATTTGGGTCCTTTCATTTCAAACTTCAAATTTAACACCCTTATATTTTCGCCTTAGACAAAGAAACTCTTCCGTCAACCTTCCGTCTATCTTTAACGGAAGCTCAAGCCACGGTCTCGTATTGAAGGACGAACATCACAAGACATATTTTTTGTGATGGAGAAAGCTGTCTGTGCAGGGAAGCAGGTATTATAGGGCAGTTCAACCTCGGTGTAGGTGCCGGTTTTGGCCAAAACTGGCACCTACACCGGATAGGCCGGTTTTCAAATAATTACCACCTACACCTACACCGTTAAGGGCAAAAACCGGCCCTTAGCGGTGGCAGTTTCCGGTTAACCTACATTCATATTAGGCCATTTTTTTAGCATTTTACACACTTGCCCAATATATTTTTTTTTTCTTTTTT
Source organism: Morella rubra (assembly GCA_003952965.2). Classification (NCBI taxonomy): domain Eukaryota; kingdom Viridiplantae; phylum Streptophyta; class Magnoliopsida; order Fagales; family Myricaceae; genus Morella; species Morella rubra. The sequence continues at coordinate 25,405,285 of CM025849.1, read as the reverse complement.
CTTTTGGTCCATTAATCACATATCATTAAAATCTAAACTAATGAAATCCAAAATCAATAAAATTAAACATCATCTTAAAAGATAAGATAAGAATCTAAAGTCAAACTAATAAAATCTAAAATCAATAAACTTAGAGAACATCACAACAAGATGAAAATCTAAAGTCTCAACCAATAAAATAAAAAATAATAAACTTAGAGAAGTAATTGTAAGAACATCTAAAAATGGGTAATCCTTCAAAATCCCTACTCCTCGATCTCCGTCGCCAAGATAGGGTAACTCTACACAATATAGTTAAATACACCAAGTTATAATTTATAAAAATAAAAATATTATTCAAACTAATAAACTAACAAAAACAGAAATAAAATTACCCGAGTCAATCGTATAAGTTTCTTCTGTTAATCCAAATAGGATCTCATCACAAATGAGTGTCCAATTTTTTGCTAACCCATCAAATACGACCTCCAGTGCTAAATACTAATTACTAGTAATGAATTGCCAACAAGTCAAACAAATAGAACTTTTAACAATCCACCAAAGCAAAATTTTTTTGAAATCTTTTTCTCCTCTAAAAAATATTCTCCTTCAGATTAGAGTCCAAATTCTACTTATCCTCCTCCCTCATTATCGTCATTGTATATTCCATACCTATTTCTAAAGTACCTTCACATTCAATACCATAACTTCGCCTTCCTTCTCCCAATACTTTCTTAAACCAATAATTCAGCACAACCATCTTGTTTCTTAGATCAAGCAATGCTGCAACAAATAAAAGTCTATTCACTATCATCAAATCACCCCAATACTTGTCATACTTCGTTTTCATGCGGGATGCCATCTCTTTAAGCAAAGTATCATTACTAGAAGAATACTTGTCCAAATGGCTATGTATCTTAGCCAACTCCTCCAAGTAACATTAGCTGTAGACACATTTGATCCCGACATTTTTATTGTTACTTCATAAAATAACTTCAAGAATTTTACAAAGTGACGGATGTGCTCCCAATCATCGAGTGTGGGGGGGCCTAATCCTCTTCTCCCATGCCCCTCTTCACCCAAATACAATATAAAATGTCCATCCTCATCCAACATCAACTCAAATGCCTCTCGATACTTCAAAGCCACATCCAACATCAAATAAGTTGAGTTCCAACGAGTGTAACATCAAGAGTCAAAAATTGAGTAAATGTAATCTCTTTAATCTGCACACATTCTTTAAACTTGTCTAACCTTTGGGGTGATGACTTAACATACTTAATCATATTCGAACCTTAGCAACTGACTTATCAACCTCTTTCAACCCCTCAGACACAATCAAATTCAAAATATGTGCACAACATCTCAAGTGTAGGAATTCATGGCCACAAACAATCCTCCCTACATCTAGAGTATCTTTTTGCAATTGCCTCCTCTTTAAATGGTCAATGGCAGTGTCATTAGAGGAGGCATTGTCAACTGTTATTGTAAGGATCTTTTGTATCCCCCAATCATTCATACAGTCTTCTATTTCCTTAGCAATACTAACCCCCTTATGATCTTGCACCCTCTAAAAGACAAAATTCTCTTCTGCAAGGTCCAATTAGCATCGATGAAGTGTCCAGTCACACACATATAATTAAAATTTTGAATCGATGTCCAAGTGTCTGTGGTAAAAGACACTCTATACCCATTTGTTCGAATCAGATGCTTCAACTTCTCCTTCTCCTTCAAATAAAGTTTCATGCAAAGCCTCATAATTGTTATCCTAGATGGCATCTTAAATCTAGGCTCCAGATAATGAATTAAAACCCTAAATCCATGTTTCTGAACTACAATAAAAGGCATCTCATCGATAATTATCATCCTAGCAATCAGATCTTTAATAGTCTTCTCACAAAACTTACGTGTCACCCCCATCGTTCCAACATCAGACCCCGTTGACTTCTCAGCATCGTGAGTCAAAAACATCTGCCCAACATCTAACTGACCCCCCTTCTTTCTCTTGAAATATGGACAAATATTGTGATGTTGCCATAACCCCGATGTCCCATTCTTGTGATGAGCCATAATATCTTTTTTACAATAATTACATTTTGCTTTAGGTGGATCAGAGTTAGGTACCTTGGTATAGTGCAACCATACATCAGAAGGGTTTGAGTTTTTCCTTTTTTGGGTTCAGGGTGTGGTGGTCGTCCACTTACATCACCACACCCATTGACCCATTGTCTCAGAATCCGGAGTGGACCCAACAACCAACACGATACTGAGGGCGACATAGCAATAGCACTATTACATGCAGCTGCAGATGACTGTGATTGTGGTGAAGTGTCCATCTGTAAATTAACAACAGAGGGTTTAGCAGTGACACTAAATTAAATACAATCGTACGTTGATCACCAATATAAAAGCAATATCAACTCCAATATATCAAATTTAAAACATTGACTATATATCAATATGATACAACTTTCAAGTATAATTTATCATCGAATTCTCAAACTACTATAATTTAACACTTTGTTCTCTTTCTATAGTTTAACAAATTGTTCCCTAAAACAATTGTCTCTTCTTTACATTTCATCAAACAATCAGTGTGCATTCTGAACATTATATTCAAATATTATAAAAACAATTGGGTAAAACGTTCATATATGTTCTAATATTATCAATAGAACAAATTAAAATTAACAAATCCTAAAACCCTAAAAACAAATTTATTTTTCTTGTTTTCTTAAACTTCCCAAATTTATTCAATTACAAACCCTAAAAACAACATATAATGGGAAAAACATTCAGCAATAATATATGTCCTAATATTTTCAATAGAACAAATTAAAATTAACAAATCCTAAAAACCCTAAAAACAAATTTATTTTTCTTGTTTTCTTAAACTTCCCAAATTTATTCAATTACAAACCCTAAAAAAACAAATAATGGAAAAAACATTCAGCAATAATATATATCCTAATATTTTCAATAGAACAAATTGAAATTAACAAATCTACTGATTTTTAACATACCTAAACAAATCCTTGCACAGTTGCACTTGACAGACACCACATGGCACTCGGGCAGAATCCTTGCAGGGCGCAGGCATCGTGGTCAAGGAGAAGGAGGGGAGGGAAGGAGAGAGAGACTCGCAGGCTTGGGGGGATGGTCGGCAAGCTCACGCGGGGGGGGGGGGGATTTCAGATGTGCTCGGGGGGGAGGGGGGGTTATGCAAAATTGCGAATAAAACTAAGGGCAGCAAAATGCACAGTTTTGCTAAAAAAAAACAAAACAAAACAAAACCCGGTGTCCGGTACCCAAGAACCGGGAATGGCACCGAGTTTTGTTAAAAACATCAAACCGGCATCGGTGAAGCCGGGTACCGGCAACCCGGTGCCGGTGCCACCGGAATTTTCTAGTGGCACTGAACAGCCCTAAGGTATCATCTGTGGTTTGCTACTTTCTTATGGGCTTGTCTATATGTATGTCATGTAGCTCGTCTAGATTGATTTTGTTGCTAATTATGTTTGCTTTTCAGATTCAGTGATGCTGATGATTCAAATCCTAGATTGGGGAAGGAGTGTGGATCCATTGAATCTTTTGGAAGGGATGGGTATTCTCGGCATTCACATGCCAGAGATCGGGGAGGTGATCGTTGGTTTGATTCTCAAGAAAGCCGCAGGCGCAGGGGCCCCATTCTCCCAATTATCATGGTCTGACGGCTTTCCATCGCCTTGGACCAGAAAATGGTATTTCAGAAGAAGTGGGTCGCCAGTTGGAAGAGAAGAGGCCTTTGGTATACGGTGGGAGTGCTAGGCCAGCTAAAGAAATGACTAACCTTTATAGGGGGAGATACCATGCTTCAGTGCATATCCAGCACTTTCCGGCAATCATTCTGTAACCATTCCCATCCTTCGGCCAGAAGAGAAAGAAGATTCTCTCCCGCGGAAAGAAGAGGGGCTACACATGCTCATCAGTCCTACGCAAAATCTCCGTCGAGATCTAGAACTCGTTCTTCCATTTGGACCAAATTCCACTTAGGGTAGGAAATACCCCAATGCAAATTGATTTTTTCTCTTTTTTCCCACGTTATTTACACTTATGTGTTATTTATACTAATTACTTCAATGAGACTTTTGAAATTAAGCTTAATTACTTATACAGTTCCTGTGGTAATGACTTTTAACAAATCAGTCATTAAAGTACAACTTTGAATGAGATAGTTCCTATGGTCAGATTTTTAAACATATAAGTTTTTTCATCCATCAAAAGTTAGCCTACTAATGGAGACAGTATTCAAGATAAACTATTCGACTCCGAAAATGAATATCTAGATCTCTAACTCATGTCGATCTTCTATTAGTTGGCTAATTTTTTATGGATAAAAAAACTTATATGTATGAAAAATAGACTACAAGAACTATCTCGTTCAAAGTTGTATTCCAAGTACTGATTTATTAAAAATCAATACCACATGGACTGTAGTGATAATTGACCCTTGAAATTAACTATCCATAACCACAAAAAAAGAAGACACCCATTATTTGATGAAAACTACCCCACTTCCCCGATCACTTTTAGGTGATGTTTGGCCCCAAGACGTAAATCCTAGCTCTGCCACTAGGTGTTTGCTTTCCAAAATTTTGGTCTCTATCCCCTCAAATCATCTCTTGTCATTACAATAAATATAAAAAATTCACTCAAATAATTTATCTTCACTATTTCACCACCTTGCACGTCCCAAAATTTTAATTTGCAAACACCACTTATCCATTCTGGTCTGGAATATTTGAGTTTCTCCACCCCATTCCTCGGGGAAAATCCCCCTTGTAATTTAGTTGCTTTATTATTAACAATATTTATCTCGTCAAAACGTAAAGCATGACCAAGAGTAAATAGTCAGCTAACCAGGAAAACAAAACGGAGCTTATCTTGTTCCCTTCTGCTACTCGTAGGGCACGTACATGAAACAAAATAAAGGAATAAAGAGAAATAAAGGTGCACTGAACTCATCAGATATGATGGAGCTTACATTTTCAGAGCACTTATTGCAATCACATGCACGCCACCAATGTCACGTAAGACGGCAAACAACTTGACAACTAGTAGGATCGTTGTCATCGTCCATTATTTTGTGCCCACTATCCATTCCAAGTACCTCTCCACACTCTCTAGTCCGCAGAGGTCCTTCACAACGGGCATGGTAGCTGGAACCTCCAGTTGGAATGGTGTTAAATCAGTCGTAGACCCATCCTGGTTGCTCCAAGAAAGAAGCTGTTTTCTGGCTTCTTTAATGGCTGCTCTTGTAGCACAGTGAATGGATACTGCCAGAAGTAACGGTGGCTCGCCAGAAGCTGCAGAAAAAATAGTCCACTGTTTCACTGGTATTTTGAGTATCTTTTAACCTGTCTAATTTTTGCCTGTTTTAGGTTACTGGAACAACGATTATTCAACAGTTTTGCATCCGTTGTGATGATACAACAGCCAAGATGTGCCATTAAAGAAATAGGTGAGTCAAGTTATTAGGTCCCTGTTTTTCACTTTTTACTAGCTCTGTGTTTGGTGTCGCAGTTTCTTAGTTAAGTTTTCTTATAATTAAAGCTTGTGAATAAAGAAGAGTCCTCTCTTGCTTTTTTAATAGTGCCAGAACCATACCACTTCCCTAAACCTCTAAACTTAAAAGTTCTTATTGACCCTTAGCCTCCACTTAAACAATTGAAACCAACCTAAAATGTCCAGAAAAAGCAGCTGTTAACCAATAAACCACAAGCCAAAACCATTCCTCAGAAGATCTTTGACAGCTTCCAAGGTTTTTTTCATATGCCACTTCCAATGAGTTCGATAAAGGGGTTTGACCAATATGGGAAACAAAGGAATATGTCTGTCTACTTAAAGCAAGTTGACATGTTCAAGGTCAGCAGATTCAGCAACATAACAAAACCTGGCTCCATATGAATTGCATAAAGATCAGTGTGGGAGTGCCTTATTAGGAGAGGTAATTTTGATGGTCTACCTACCATTCACAACCAGACTAGGGGGAAAATCCCCTACAGCACTTTTTTAATTTTATTACATATATTCCTACCTTTCTTTGGATTTGGCAAGAATGATGAGCCAGTTACTAGAAGTTATATCTTGAACGGACATACAAAATTAACAGAACATTTTACAGGAATTGCCAAAATGTTCTCATTCCCGATAAGGTCTTTGTCTCAACCACCTTTGAATTATACCCATAACAACTAAAGAGTACCGTGAGTACTCATGTGGAAGGTTTTCAGCAAAGCCGTTTGCATATTCAGATATATAGTACCATTTATCTGTTTGCATATAGTTCCCACTTTAATTACTTCTAAAGGTTTAGAACGTTTTCCAGTAAAAGCCATTTGTATAGGATACAAATTGAAGGGACATACCTTTTGAAGAGAGAACACGTTTTTGGTGATGTCCACTGTTTAGTACTTCAACATTGAATTGTTTGGGTATGGTGTCAAGTGTAGGAATCTTGTACGTCCATGTGCCTTCTCCAATCACTAATCCATTTGAATTTGTCTGGTATTCTTCAAGCATGAAAAACCCAAGCCCTTGGACAAAAGCTCCTTCAATCTGCAGGAAGCAACTTTTGATACTTAAAATAATCCCAAAATCTTGAAATTGACACGTGGATAAATGAGTCGACTAGTTATCTATATGAGTCAACTCATATCGGCAAGATTCAAGTTTGGATAGTCAAAGTTTGAATTTTCAAATGGTTCTTTTTACATTTAATGCACCCCAACGGCTAGAAACAGTGGTCCGACTTTAAAAGGAGCCAAGGAGAGAAATTTAAAGGAAACTTGCACATTTCAATCCCTAGAGCTTCTTTATCTTATTCCTTATTTTCATTCTTGGGTTGGTATGAGCTTTAATGATCTATCCTTTTGCACTACTATTGTACTTTATTGGGTAAAATAGGCAAGAGAATCATTTATTATGAGCTACAAACCTTCAATCATTATAAATGTTCTCAAGTACATTGAATATTGAGATTTGTGAGTGTTGGAAAAAACACTTGTAACTAATCGTGAGGTTAGAGTTTGGTGAGAACAACCTTGGTGGATAGGTTTGAAAGTTGAGCACTAAAAAACACTTGAGTTGTGATTGTTGAACCCATGGAAAACACTTGGTGGGTTGTGAGTGTAGATCCTGTGAAGGCACTTGGGTTTTAATTTTTGAGCTCAGAAAAATACTTGTAAGGTTCTATAGTGCCCGCAAGTTAGAGTGTACTCTATTTGGAAGATAGTTGAAAAAGTCCAAGGGAGGTTCCTTTGGGGTAGACGTAAGCTTGGTTTGACCCAAACCACCTAAAATTTTCAGTGTTGTATCTCAACTCTCTCTCTCTTATGAACTTGTTTTATATGATTGACGGTTGGTTGTTTAGTAGATATAGAGTATTTTACACTTAACTTGCATATTTGAAAAAAAACTGTGCTTTGGGTTTAATCTTGTTGTTTAACGCAAATTTTTTAATCAAACCTAATTTATCCCACCTCTTAGGTTGTGTATCGGGAGTCACAAGATAAAAATCAGGCTAACCTGTCCTAAATCCACAGCAGGGTTGAGACTCTGTCCACAATCATAGATAATATCTGTTTGCAAAACTGTGGTTTCTCCTGTCAAAAGATCTACCTCCACCTGCAACAGCATACTTTTGTGTTAGCATTTCATATCGTTAGAGGTATTTTCGCACTAGTAGGACTTTTTTCAGCAATATGGTACTGGAACTCTGCTGGTGGGCTTTCGTGCAACTTTACTTGAAGAAGCACTTATTTAGTTTCAGATAAAACACGTGTGAAGGAATAAGGCTTAAGAAGAACTTGCCTCACTTACTGCAACACCATAGTTCAGGTAGTGCATCGAAGTAACGTCAGGGACAAAGTAAGAACTTGCCGATAAATTCACAGATTGAAGGTGTGCCTACATTTCCATAGGTTTGAGTCAAATCCAAAGGTGTAATATATCAAGTTGAGAATATTGCCAAGAAAATGCAAGTTATATTTTGCCTCCTAGGTGTTCATACAAGCCATTCTTCCAATAACATGCACCTACTCCACAAATTTATGCCCTGCATTTGTGAGATATTTGCTAGCAAACCAAAAACGTACTATGGGAATCAAAATCAATAATGTTACATCTTTGAACAAAATATAAAAGCAACAGATTCTTTCTATCAGAATTAGGAGAAGTCATCAGAGTACAGAATCTAACACCAAATGAGTTTCGATTGAGCTTCAGCAATTAATAAGGTTCACGATACCATTTCTTTACAACTGTACATGTTGGGCTTCCGAGGGCCCACACAAAAATGTAAAAATGTTAACTAAATTAGAAAACCCCAAAAATGAACTGAATCAAAATGAAAGAAAAGGAAAACATCACTTTTCACCCATGAACTACAGGCCAAATGTCATTTTGAGCTTTGAAACTACCAATTTCGTGGTATTGAGGCCTTAAACTAATCAAAATTCATCATGGCTTGCCCTCTCATACGATCGAACACTTGATATTGTGCCACACAGCCTATTTTTTGCACATTTCAACCCTAGGATCTTATTAGAAGGCAAACATTGATTCATTTTGATAGTTTGGGGGCTGAATGTGATGAAATTCGTAGTTCAGATCACTAAATGACATTTAATTGATAGTTCAAAAGCCCAAAATGAGGATTTCCCTAGAAGTAAAGAAATCCATAGAAACAATGACTTGTCTACATAATATGCAAAACACCCTTTAAGACAAAGAGAACGAATAAAGAAACTAAATTCTTTTGAAAAAAAAAAAAAAAGACAGCAAAATATATGGCTTCATTGGCTCTCTCGTGAAGATTGAAAAGAAAAAAAAAACACATTTGCAGTTCCCTAGATGACTTAGAAGGGGCTCAATTCCAAGGTTAATCGCTAGCTAGAGAGCTTTTGAATAAATATGCAAATGCACACTGGATACATGCACAACATTCTTGAGGAAACCCAGATCAATACTTGAAAACAGCATAAGAAAATCAGGAGTTTTGCGTTGGAGAAAAAAAGAAGAAGAGAGAAATTAAATGTTGAAGGTCCCCCAACTTATAAAATAAAATCAAGTTTGGAGATTTCCACTCTTGGACAATCTAAGGGCAGAAGGCGGAGACAATGCGAAGACAGAATGCACTCTTGCCGAAAGAATCTACTCAGTGCATGCTTCAGGTAAATTTTATTCCAGATACGGCCAGCTATCCTACAACCAAAAATCACAAAAAAACTCCCGAATTCCAAACCATAAAAATGCTGCCAAAACAATCAATCAAAAAACCAACAGCCTTTATTGTCCAGAGTACAATAAAGAGTAGTTCCTGATCAACACATCTGTCCTCAAACGGGAGGGAAAAACTGAATTTAGATCAACAACAGTACCTGATCAATGAGCATCTCCCATTTGACAGAACCCATTTGCCTCTGCAACATTTCCCGGAGAGGCTCAAGTCTCTCAACCAAAACATTGCAGCAAATCCTGACTGCTTCACAGCTCGACTCTGATGTTGTACTCCCACCAGTATAACCCCCTTGAATCAAACTCAAGGTATCAGCCTGTATGACCCTTACTTTATCCAAGAGATCTCCGACGCCATCACATTTAATTGAACTGAGAACAAAGGCAACCATCTGTTTCACCTTCGTCCACAGCCCCTGGCCAAGCTCAATCCCACCTACTTCAACAACAATAGACCCATCATGTAAAATGCTTACTTTTCCTGGGGTTGTTCTCATTGCCACTTCAAACACAATGGGTACTCGAGATATGCCCCTTTTCCTCCATTTGTTGTCCCTATTAAACTCTTTCAGCAATTCGGCCCTATAGGGTAAGCCTGAAGACGTGACCAACATCTCCCATATTGAAGGCAACGTATACTCAAGAGGTTCATCTACACTACCCTCATAGAAAATGTTAATGCTGTTGTATGTGTGGAGATTTATGCTTCTGACAGAATCCACTTCCATTGAAAGGGTAGACGCTACGTGCTCAATTACTGCTTCAGCAATAAATGATCCCTGTACTTCCCCAGGTGCCCGCATTGCCGATTTACTTGAATGGTTTGTCTTGCATACCTTTATATCAAAAGATAAAGCACCCCAATCATACTTTTTAAGTGCGGACATAATGGTATGGGGCATCATTGGACTTATATCTGCAGACCACCCAGCATTAATTAATATGTCAAGTTGTAATGCTGTTATCTTCCCACTAGACTTGAATCCTACACTGTAAGTTATCTTCATCGGATGCCTTCCTCCGGCCATTATCATATCAGTCTTGCGATCAAGATACATCCTGACGGGGCGGCGCAATTTGTGTGCAGCAAGTGCGCATGCAGTAGCAACCTAAACATCACAATGTTATGTACTTTTGACAATGGATTACCTTTAAGGATTAGAAAATATATTGAATTAGATAAAATAAATTACAGAGAACCAAATCAGCAAAAACCTAGGATAGAGAGAGAGAACACGAGAGAGAGTCAGATGCTAATATTCCAAGGCAGGATTTGGTACAATGGACAAAACAGTTCAGACCGAATGTTAGACTAACCAAAAGCTTCCTTCAATATATGACTACTCTGTCCCCTCACAAATCCAATTGATTGCATCAAGGACTGGCAACTCCCCTCTTCAACTTGTTTTCTCCATTCAGAAGGGACCTGTCATGTACTCCAATTGTGGTGTATCCTTTTATGGATCTGGTCGGAATTTAGGTGCACATATAAGATAAAACTAGCTTCATAAAGAAATTCGGTACCATCTTCGATGATTTGTGTCTAAATTGTTTATATGATTGGCATGTGATTCCACTTATGCATCTTCCACACGGTTTAGTTGTTCATGGGCAATAATGGATCATTTTACACAAGGCAAATCACACACCAAATTTTTGTCTAAACAAGGTCTAATGCTTTTCATCAAGAGTTAACACAGCAAACATTTGGGGAACATTTTGATGTAATCATCTATTTTTCATCGGTTGCAACACTCAAGATCAGCCATACAATCCTGTAACTGACACATGCAAATTTTCACTTCAGAATTGGACCGCAACGGGAATCAACATGAACAACAGAAACGAATACTTAGACAATAAGCAGATGCAACTTAGAAGATTCATACATATCTACTAACCGGCATACTTGGAAGATTCATACATTTTGTTTGCATCCAATGACCCATTCATCTTAGAGGAATCATAAGGTTCTAGTTTAAACATACTGCAATGCAAGCACGTATCAGGCACTCTATAATATGGATCCCAGAAGATCCATCCGGGCTAAAACAGAATTGAGTGCCCGGTTGCTTCATCTTGGTGAATAAAGGAGACTCTTCATCTAAATTAATAGAGAGCTTGTCCACCCAGCACGGTACAGAAAATTCTGATACATATTTACAGTTGTTATGATAGTCTGATGCTAGTGAAAGTGTCGGCAGTGTATCAATAATGAGTATATAGTTTTGTCAAAACATAGAAAGAGTACTCACAGGCATGGCTTTTAAGGCCTTTCCGCCGAAACCTCCCCCAACTCTTCTTGTAATAACACGGACATTATGTTCAGGAAGACCAAGACATCTTGCGATCACATTGTGTGTCAACTCAGGCATCTGACTTGAACTATATACCACCATGCAGTTGTCTTCATCTGGTATGGCAAGGGCAGTTTGTGTCTCCATATAGAAATAGTATTGTGACCCAAGTTTAATCTGATAGTCCCCATTCGCCAAAAATTTCACAGTGAGGACACATTTTCTTAATTGATGAATGAGTAAAGAGATGCTGAAGGAGTGTAAACATGTAAAAAGTATTTATTTCTTTTTGGTTTCTTATTTTCAAAGAGGACTGTTTCATACGTGATAGAGTAATGATGAATATCCATAGTCTAAAGTAGGTAAAGTTGGGCACTGGGGAGAAAAGCAGAGAAACAATAGCGTATAGATGACAAGTACCTCTGCAGAAAGAATCCTCTGATCTGCTTCAGCCATTCCTTTTGATATATCACCAACCTGTTTTGGGTTAAGTATAGGAGGAACCTCAAAAAGGCTAGATCTCCGAACAGCCTCTTCCACGGAGAGAATAGGCGGTTCTAGATTTTCCATGTTGTAATCAACCACAGCAAGGTCTCTAGCTGTATCCGCATGCCTCTGAGTATCTGCAACCTACAAAATGATTTATGTATTTAGATGGTGCAGAAACCAAAAAGAGGAAGTAAACTTGTTTGCAATGTCATCTCCATTTAAAGTCAAACACAAAGAAGGTCACATATTCCTGGACAAGAATAAAGGAATTACCACCAAGGCAAGAGTCTGACCAGCACACTCAGTAAGCTTCTCAGCAAATAAAGGTTCAGCATCAAACATAAGCTGTGATCCTATATTCTCTCCACCTTCAGGGATATCCTCAAAAGTAATAACTGCAGCCACTCCATCTGGATATGGGTTTGTTTCGAATTTTATACCGTTTACCCATGCCAAAGGCTTTGTGCTATAAATGAATGCTCCATGCAGGCAATTTGCAGGTGAAGGAATGTCATCCACATAGACAGCCTCACCTACACGACAGATCAGCATGAGTAAGATATTTAATGGATTTCGGGGGTTGCAACGACAAATGAAGGGATAGAACAACAAGCAAAAGAAAAACAAAAGAGTTTTATCAATCTAATCAGTGCTGATATTCAACATTACGTACAAAAGAATATATCGTCACACTAAACCACGAGCGATAATAACAAGCGACCATAATGAAGCAGAAACCTATGTAACACCAGCAGGTAATTCATGAACATGCTTGCATGCAATAACTTCCCAGAAAAATAAAAAGAGAAAGAGAGATGGTTTTAACAAAAGTCAAACTTGAGCAAAAAGATGGGGGAAAGGTAAATTTAAAGAACCTTATCAGTTAGAAAGTTGAATTGCCCAATTTATTTGGGACTTGAACATGATGTGTCAAGTTTCAAACAAGAAACATGAGGCCAGCAAAGGCAGGAGGATGCCGCTAATAGACTACATAATAGAACATTAATGATAGTGAAAACAAGAGTAATAATAAACCAGAAAACAATGTTCACATAACACATATAATCATGTGTAGTATAACGAACCAGAAGCTTGGATGGCAGCTCCAGATTTTGTAATTGGCTCACCCACAGGATGATATTCTGTGCTTGATCCAATCACCTGCTTAGCAGGTGATAGGAAAGTCGGGACTTTATAATGATCAAGCTGGAAAAAATTCTGGTCTATTTTTGAAGCTTCGACTAACAAATTATTTGTATGTCCATCCACCAAACCATTAGAAATTCCACCACTATTGTCAAGTAAGGGACTAAAGAAATTGAAAAGAAAACTGATGGCCAAGCTTGACCTATACGCAGGATAGGAAGTGCCTTCTTCAGGAACAATAGTGGCTCTCAGTAATCTGATAGCTTCATATAGAACACCAACAACTAAAGCTTTTCCAGCTAAAAATTCCTCCACCTTTCTTGCTCTGAGTGCATGTTTGGTCCCATATGCACCAAAAGCCAGCTGACAGTTATTGACCATGATCCTATCAGAAGTTTTACATGGAGAGACTTCAGCCAAGAAAGCAGCATTTAAATAGGGCAACGCATTTCCAAGAGGTCGTGGTGCAGCTCGGTAGGTTTCAAAAAGCAATAGGGTGTCAGTTTCAGAAGAAATACTTTTAATTGATTCCCAAACTGGGATTCTAACATTCAGAAGCACACTTTTGGAATCCAACGGAGGCCTTTCAAGGAACTCCTCTAACATTATCTTTTCATGTCTGGTGCCACTCAGTATCTCTACCATTGAACCCACAGCAACAAGTATTGTCGCGAGATCTGAAGGAAAATGTTTCCTCTGTGCCATTACCAAATTTCCCCCAACACTAGCCGTGTTCCGGATGAATCCTGAAGCAATTTTCTCCATATGGTCAGCAATCTTTTTAAGCACCATCTCACTCTTTGAGTGAAATTCATCTTTGTTTTCTTTCTTTAGAGCTTCAATAGCTTTAGAGATTGTCACGGTTGCTCCAATCTCAATCCCTGTAGGATCTGTTCTAATGGATGAGAGCTCAGGAATATAACTTAGATCAATGTATCTGTCAATGTGTTCCACTTCCTTGTAATAACCCCTTCCCGTGTTACCAGCAACTAATTTAATCGAGGTTTCTTTAGAGGCCTGAATGGATTCCAATAAGCTCTGCAACTCCTCGACACTAACAGGATTGTACCAACAAAATCTTTTAGAATCCAAAACCAATGAAGACCGTATTTCCTTCTTCAAGAACTCTGGAAATGTACCGATGTCTCTATGAGGGTTATAGACTGGTAGTTTATTTGTTTTGACTTCCTTGCTCTCTCCCTTTCTCCAAAAAGTGTTCAACCCCAAGTCCTCAATATCAACATCAGCTGCAAAACTCTTGCACGCATCGGCTATCGGTCTATACCCAGTACAGCGGCAGAGGTTTCCTGAAATAGCCTTTTCGGCCTCAGAAACTGTCAGCTTGGAGAATCCAGGAGAGGGCTCCGGTCGATTGGTCTTTTCAGCATTGACCAAAGCTCCATAGAGCGAAACACACATTCCAGGAGTACAAAACCCACACTGAGAAGCATGGAAACCAGCTAACCTTTGATGAATTGGATGAAACCCATCTTTGCTATTTCCAAGGCCTTCAGTTGTTGTAACAGAACATCCATTTATACTGCAAAGTAGAGTGAGACAAGAACTTGCCGTAAAATCCTCAACCAGGTCAAGCACAGGATCATACTTTGACAATAGAACAACACAAGCGCCACAACCACCTGCAGCAATGAATTATAGCTTACCTTAGGAAATCATTTCAATGATGTGGAGATCATTCATAAGTTAGACAAATCCATTTCCAGGCATAGTAAGATAATCGAAGAGCTAGACAAAACAAATTCTTCAAAATCACAAGCATAACAGAGAGAGTCTTGATTGGTTGCCAGAAACAAGCGATGAGAGACAATTTGAAATACAGCTTTCTCGTACTTAATTTTTGCAGAGAAGAAAAAAAAAACAAATCCAGACAGTTGTTAAATTCCCAATTTCATCACCGAGATTCTAAATCACTTTCTCATAGACGTCTTCACAACGACTGGCAAAACAAAACCTGCGTCCTCAAAGGTCTTAACAGCCGATTATTCAAACTAAAGCACCCTCTAAGAGTGCATAACAAAGAGTGAAGCTTTTACTCCAGTTAGAGCCAATCCCATCCAATCTAGTTTACGTCACAGCATCGCAATAAGAGAAAGAAAACTTAACTACCCATTCAAGGAAAAGAAACCCAGATTGAAACTCAACATCAATCGCAAATTCTGATTCTACAACAGAAAATAACAGACCAATACTCAGAAACACCCTGAGAGAGAGACCAACCTTCACCACAGCCGAGCTTTACACTCTTGAAGCGAGTCTGGGAACGCAGGAACTCAAGCAAAGTAGTTGAAGGATCAGCGCTGGAGAGCTCAAACCTCTCTCCATTAACAGCAAAAACCAGATTATTTCCCGTTTCTCTCTCCGCCGCCATATCTTTTCGACAGAAGCTGATAACTCCCGCGGTCCCGCCGAACTCATATACCTTAAAAGGCTGGAGCAAAGTTTACACTCAACATTCTACTTTTTCTACACACTGATGTCACAACGAATGGAAAACAGAAATTTCACTATCCATTGAACTTAGCTTTTATATTGTTCTTACGTCTTGTTCTTTTCCTCTTTGTCGTCAGGGGATGATTATACTAATGAGAAAGATTCTCAAGGACAAGGCTCACTTTTTTAGAATTTTCAAGGTTCTTGGGTTTACTTCAATTGCGTCGGCTTTCATCTTTGAATCCCGAGTGAAGATAATGAAACAACGATGAAGATTGTGCCACGTTATCCACTAGACAGCAATACAAGATTATGTTAATCCATTATTTGTCCAGTGACTAAGATTTGTCAAATGTTTTCAGTAATGTCTCGTTCAATACCTACTAACCTTTGAATTTTTCGATACTTCCGAAGCATCTGCGCGCTGTTTTTTGACTTTCATGGCAAGCAAAGAACTGTGTAACCTCTGGTGAAGCCAAATAGTCAACCTTCTTTCATCTCATTTTTTCAACAGCCCTTAAGTCAAAAGAAAAATAAATTTAAAATTTAAAAAAATATTAAAAAATATTAAAAAACAGAAAAATAAAGAAAAACTACGACATTAAATTTTAAAACAAAACAATTATTTTTTTAAAAAAAAATAGAAATAGTATTTAGCGTCTTATGTTCTTATTTGTACATTTTTTTTTATTTTTTGAATGTTTTGTTTTAGAATTTAAAATGTTTTAGTTTTTCTTTATTTTTCATTGATAACACAAGAATACAAGATGTCAAACAAGATTATGTTAATCCATTAGTCATGCAGCGATTAAGACTGGTCAAATGTAATTAGTTTGTATTAAATACCTACTAATCCTGAATTATTCGATACTTTCCAAATTAAAGCATCTTACTCATGACTGTTTCTTTCTTAAACATTAAAAATAAAAATAAAATATAAAAAGGCATGGGGCGGTGGGGGCGGTGGGGGAAGCCTGGGAGGAGGAAAAAATATGTAATTAAAAAAAACAGAATTGGAATTAAAAACAGAAAAAATATGTAATTAAAATAACCATGTGCTTTGCAGGAACTCCAAACAGAGGGACAAGGGAATATATATATTGTATTTTAATTAAAAAAAAATCTTTCTTTTCTCTTTCTGATTATTCAAAGCTGTTGGTCAAAAGTAAACAGCTTAAACAGAAAAAAATGAATAATTTAAAACTGCAAACTGTAATAATCAATTATTTTACATTTGATTTTTTTTTATTATTAAAGAAAATTGTGTACGAATCTCGTGATTGGTTCAGTACATACTTTAGAACAGGTGGAGAGGGCATAGCGACGGTCAAATAGCGGAGGTAAAATTTTTGTGCATGTGCATGGACCTCTCCATGTATCCCATTTAAAATCGCAGGATGAGTTACAAGGATTTGGTATCTCAAGTTAATCTGTTTAAAACGAATGTGATAAAAATAAAAAAATATGTTTTTAAATATTAAAGAAAAGAAGACATGTAAAGTGTCCACTTTAGTAGTCTCTGTTTCTATTTTCTCCTTGTCAACCACCATAATCTTCAAAATTTAAAAAAACAGAGAATAAAAAAAATATAAATATATTAGTTACATCTAAATATATTGTTCCCTCTTTGTTCTTTCTACTCCAACATCTAAATATCTTAGTTACATAAATCTTGAATTTATATTTAACATTACAATATAGTATTAAATTTTAATTTCTGCTAATTCTTCACTAAAGCAAAATCTTTTGATTTGATTTTTCAGAATACATTTAAAGAAAATTTGTATAATTGTTTTGATCAAAAGGACTTAAAAGTAATAAATAAGCTAGTTTTGGGCTCAATAATCAATTCTGACTACATCATATGCAAATAAAGAATAATCAGACTTTATTGCTACCATTACTACATCTTTGGGAATTGGTGATTTATATGCCATTGGATCCAAAATATTCGTCTCCATGATCATTCCAATCTTAAACCAAACATTTTTTTTTTTTTGTTTTTGAGCTCTATATTTTGGCATTTGGTGAAAGCTTGGTCCTCCTCTCTGTCTTAGGTTAAGATTCCCAGATTTCTTATTTGAAATTGAATGATCTAATTCCAAGAGGGAGAGATGCGAAATTTGGACCCTTCAACATTTAGTGATATCTATGCTAAAGTGTAAAAAGTATAGACCCTATAACATTTAATACTTGTTGCATCATTTCTCTTCAAGTTGCGTATGCAATTCTTTATCATTTCGCTCACCAAGCGCTTCCATGATCATCACTTGAGTTTCATAATCTTATGGCCCTTTGAACAAACCTACCATCCCTAATTATAATTATGAAGCAAATAAAGCAAGAAGCTGCTCAAATTAGGGATAAAATATATTTTTTATCTTTAAATTAAGGGTTGTTACACTTTGCACTTTAAACGATAATTTTTTTGTCACATTTCACCCATAGGCTATTAATTTCAAACACTTGCATCTCCATTTTCCATTGAACAAAAAAAAATTTGACACGTGAAATTTTGATTCTACCCCTACATGTTTTGTTGTTACAAGGTTAAAACTATAATTTCAATGGAAAGAAGAATAATCTTTCCTCCAAAATAATGAAAAATTTTGGTAAAATATATAAAGTGTCTTAAATCAATAGTTAGCGAGACAAAAGTGATAGTTTAGGATATGAAGTGTCAAAACTCTCATAATTCAAGCTAGGTGAAAAATATATTTCTTCCTTAAATAATGATCATTATATTTATTTAGGTATTTACTAAAGACAGATAATGAAGAAGAATCAAGTCATATAGTATTGTTTGGGGGTCACTAAAAAAAAAAAAGGCCTTTAACAACAATCAGAAATCACTATTAAAGGTGCCAAAACCGCCGCTATAAGCTATATGCTATTAAACCATTGCTATAGCCTATAAAGGCGATTTTGGAGACCACTAGTGAAGACCACTGGTCTATAGCGGTGGTCGCGACCGCTGCTGTAGACCCAAAGTGCAATCTTGCTTCTTCTTCTTTTTTCAACGTTTCTTCAAACGCTGATACAGGTCTTTAGCAAACACCCCTATAGACTACTCTACTGTGGCGTTTGTTAAAAACGATGTAATAGGTCAATTTTGATTTGTATTTAAACATCTATAGCAGCATTTTTGTGACCACCATTAAAGGTCTGTGCCAACATTTTTTTTTTATCCAAAAGAAAAACGTTGCAACAGCTATATTTATAAAAACACTTGCATTTTTAATTTGTAATACAAATTTATTTTAATAACCATAATTCATTGATGTAAAAACTAAGAACAAGGATAATAAAGCAAAATATAATTCATCATTGATTAAATAAAATAAAATAAATTTACAACACAAGAGTATATACAAGTTTCTAACATAAAATAAAAATAACTTTAATCCTAGCAATAGCAAAAGCAGCTTCAGTACACCATCAACACCAACACCATCTTCACCAAGTGGTAATTCTGCCATTGAAAAGGAGAAACTAGATAATAAAAACAATGACCAATATGTCAATAGCTTGAACAGATGCAACAAAGAGAGATATAGAATACATAGAGGCATTTAAGAGACATTCCAAAATTCATAAACATAGAAGGGCATTCCAAAATTCATAAATATAAAGGCATTTTACAGTCCTAGCAATAAGATCGGTAACATTTAGTTGCATGAAATCAGCACCACATACTAGAATTACAGACCACAAATTAAGTCCAAGATGTTGTCCCTCTGTGCTTCTTTGGTTTGGATTCTTTTATGAAGTCTCTTTAATTTATTGAATAGCTTAGATGTAACTTGAGCTTGAAAAAACTCATTTAACCAATTTTTAAGCTATAATCAAGTAGCTATTCTGTTCACTAGGCTTGCTCCTGTAGCTGATTGGTCATCGAAGACAGGAAGCGAGTACACGACCAAAGAACACCAGTGCAAAAATCCAAACCTAACAAACCCTTTCCATACCAAGAGTCAGGAACTTCTCATATGAACTCCCAAGTGGACAAAAACTATTCCAGAGCACGCAGAGAAAAGTTGACATACAAAAAGGCAATTCAAAATCAGCTGACAACAAATATGGACCTGAGGAAATCAAAAGTGAAATTGTATCTTTTCGTTTACATTGACTTAGATGAGATAATAGACTAATAAACCAGAATGAAATTGTATGTTTTCGTTTCTATGAGTAATATGATGGTTTCCTTAAATGTATCGACAACTACCATTTTAAGAACCAAAATGCAACTAAATATAAGATTCCACAAATAAATAAAATAGCCACCGAAAGAATTAATGCCCTTTCCCTTGCAGTTGAACAACTTGTATACAGACCAAGTTGCATGAAATCAAAAAGTTCCAAACGTAGCTGATGAACCAAAATGACCATCAACAAGCTCCTAGGTAGAATAAAAAATCATTGGACATTCAAAATGCTAAATCAAAACAGAAATCAAAACTCAAAAATGAAAAACATAAAAACATAAGAGTATTAGTATGCTATGGCTACTGAAACAAATATCAAATTCAACACCTGTGAAAGAAATCAAAACTGAAGATGCACCCTTGGCAAAATACATCGAAGTCTTTGACACAGGCCCGGCTCAAGGGTAAGGCAACTTAGGCAGTTGCCTAAGGCCCCACCTTGAGCAAGGCCTCATAACTTAGAGAATTAAAAAAAAAAAAAAAAAAAAAAAAAAACAGAATGTGCTGAATAAAACAAGCCAACAAATTGAAAGAAAGCAACTTGTAAGCATGTAAAACAAAACGTGTTGACATGCAAAAGAAAGAAATGTAAGCATTAAATGAAAAAAAACTGTTATGCAGCCTTTTTTCGTGAAAACCGTGAAAAGAAGTGTAAGAAGAGAAGTGTAAAAGACGTAATTTGTAAGCAAAATTGAAATAGTAAAAACAGGCCTTACTCTGCGCAGAAAAACGGGGCCTCTGATTCTCTGAAGTGACAATATGCGCAAAAAAACGAGGCCTTTGAAGTGATATGTAAGACGCCATTCTTATTGCAATAGCAAGTAATCGGCCTCTTCTAACGGCAGTCTGACATTAGAATCGCCTAAGGAAATTCACAGAAAACGTTTCTTATCACAGTTTCACATCAATAAGTTTTTGTATATAAAACGGAAATTGCTGCAAAATTTATCAACGGCTAAATTTATAACGGCAATTAATCTCAATTCTCCTATATAAATCTAAATTTAAGATTGAGATTAATTATTTCATATATAATTAATATAAATCAGTTGAAGAAACTTTTAGGAATTGATTATTTCATATATATAGTAGATCAAGTTATTTCTTCAATTCAAAATAGATTTGAACAATTCACAGTATATGAAAATATTTTTGGTTTCTTATTTAATATTAACAAATTCAAATCTTTAGAAAATGTTGATTTAAAAACATATTATCTTAATCTTGAAATTTTTTTTTTAAAGATGGTGAATATTTTGACATAGATGGTTTGAATTTATTTTCAGAATTAAAAGTAGTAAAAGAAGTTTTAAATTGTTTTCCAAATGCATGCATTGTTTATAAAATACTCTTAATAATACCAGTAACAGTTGCTTATAGAGAAAGAAATTTTTCAAAACTTAAACTAATAAAATCCTATTTACGATCTACGATATCACAAGAAAGATTAAATGAATTAGTCATTCTATTAATTGAAAGTGACATATTAACAAATCTTGAATATCAAAGTTTAATTAGTAATTTTGCATCTTAAAAAGCTAAAAAAATTATTTTTAAATATCTTTTTATTAAAATTTATATAAAAAGGTTTAATTTTTAATATGGCCTTAGGCCTCCTTTTTTATTGAGCCGGCCCTGCTTTGACATACTCAGTGCTGCACGAGATCTCTGCTGTGGATTGAAAACAAAATCTTTAAAAGATACCCTGAATACTGATATTTCCAAAATCAAAAAACACCAAAACTTCTGAAGTTAAGAAGAAAACATAAAGGAAAAGAAAACACAACTTTTTCAGAAAACAGGAACTTCAAGGATTAAAAAAAAAAAACCAAAGAGATCAAGTCAACAGAAACGACTATTCAAGGAGAGAAATTGGACTAAGCGAGTAGAAAAACTAAAGGAATATCCACGGAGAGGAAGACGGTTCAGAACAAGGTCCAGTAATGTTCAGCTAATCTAGCGGACATAATAGGGGGCAACAACCAAAAAGTTGGAACCCATGGAAAATAGAGAGAGAGAGAGAGAGAGGTGAAAAGATGCCGAGAAATCTTCGGATTTTCTGAGTAAGATGAAGGAATTACAGAATCACCCTACAATAAAGGTTCAGTGAGATGACTTTGCGGAAAACATCAACAGAGAGACTCAGCCATCACCGCATGTTGTTCTAATCTTCTCCAAAAAGAAAGATCTCCATGCCTCTTTCTCTATTCCAAGACCCTGCACCAGATTCCAAGAAAACCAAACTTTTAATCCCAAGAAGAAAATTCGGAACCAAAGATACCCATTTCTCTAGTCTTCGCTACTCTCTCATAGATTTGAGACTATTTCAGCTGAAAATAAAAAAGAAAGGGGAAAATGTAGGTCAGTGAGATAACAAAGATTGCAGACGAGTAAAAAAATGATAGAACAAACATAAATAAACCAGAGCTTTTTAGAGAGAAACTAAAAGAGATTTCGAGGGAGAGCGTTTGATGAAGAGGAAGAGGAGAGATTTCGATCGGAGAATAAAAGAGGAAGAGGGAGGGAGAGATTTCGGTCCAGGGGCGTGCGCGGGAAATGAAAATTCCTCATCGTGAAACTCACCGTTTTGCTTCATTTTTTTTTTCCTTTCCTTTATATTTTGATTTATATAATGTTCTTTTATTTTGGTAAAGTAAAATTATAAAGCCACATGAGCAGAGCAGCTAATGTGTCAAATTAGTATCAGATAATAAAATAATTAAATAAAATTGATGTCAAATTTAAAAAGTACATGTGTATTGCTAATGTAACAAGTACATACTTATTGCTTATATAAATATGCATATACTTACAAGTATCCATTTTTTTAAAGTCTTGTTTTATTATATAATAAATTGAGTCACAATACATGTGGGTGCACTTATATACTTATACATATCATATTGTAGTAAAAAAAAATATTCCAAGTACATTTATATAACATTATTGTCACAGTTATATATATATATATATGTACATGATACGTGCTAATTAACCTAAGTAGTTTATATGTATGTACCTACCTAATGACTAAATCATAACCTCTAAGACCATATATTAAGTTATGTACTTTAATTGCATAAGTTAATCTCACAATATCTTTTTGTTTGAAATTAAATAATATGTCCTAGTTAAATAGTATTATATTACTAATTATTCAAAATATATATGCTCATTATAAGTATGATAATAGATGTTTTCTAAACTACTTAGATTTAGTCAATAAATATACCATTACCATAACAACCATGGATTATAATTTAAAATATATTATATAACAACTTCAATTTCACAACTCCCTCTAATTTCATATTTTATTAAGTAGGTCCTTTAAAATAAAAAATTTCAAATACATGACAAAATAAAATTATATATTAAAAGAATATAATAATATATAAAATAATTATTTACATAAAATAACTTAGAATTAATAAATAATTTTTTTTTGCACTTATACCTATGGCAACGTTTTGTCAACAAACGCTCTAAAGGTGGGTGCTTTAGTGGCGATCAATGACCGCCACTATAGACACCTAATTTCTAGCAGTATTTGTACACAAACGCTGCTAAAAATTAGACATTTAGCACAAACACCACTAAAAGGTGTCTATAGTGGCGATCAGCATCGGCCGCTATAAAGACCGCAGCTAGAAATTAGACCTTTAGCTGCGTTTGTGAAAAAACGATGCTAAAGGGTGTCTCTAGCGGTGGTTAAATTAGATCTAAAAAACGCCGCCAAAAGGTGTCTGTAATGGCAATTAGCGACTGTCGCTATAGGTGGTTTGTAACAGCATTTGTCCACGAACACTGGTAAATAGTGTCTTTAGCGGCATTTTTAGCTACCATCACTAAAAAGATCGCTGTTAAAGACCAGTTTTTTTTTTGTAGTAGGTCTTTGAGTCCTTTCATAATGCACGTAACACTAACATATATATCGTAAAAGAATTTTACTTATTTATACGTAGCTACCATCTTTTCTAAATTCTAAATTCTTAAACTTATCCATAAGAAGTTTGGAACCAAATCTACCTCTACTTAAGTCAATATTTTCATTTTTCACGAGAATAACTTCCATATGGAGGATGCCTAAATTATGTGGTGTGCCTGTGAAGATCTTGGCATTGTTCTATCCAAATCAGATTCTTACATGTACTGTAATATATATTTTATTGACACTACGAATAAAATGGTAATCTTACCTATATATATATGTTGAGAAATATATAGAAATCAATTAATCTCAATTATTACCTTCCTTGAATATTACTTGAAATAAATAGTGCTCTGAGGTTAAAGTTGGCAACAGCCTGATGTGTTGTAGACTCATAGTAGGAGCTGGTTATTAGGAAGTGCAGTATCAAACAATCAGGGGGTCAGGCCTTGTGAGTTTGGCGTTTTAAGGTACTCACAATTAAGGAGGTGAATTTTAGCAAGTACAAATATATATTAAGAATATTAAATTTGTAGGAGAAAATTTTTGAATTTTACTTTTTTCTATTTTTGTGGAATTTTTAAGAAGTTCGGTGAAAAAGTAAAAAAGAAGGCCATGTTTGTTTAATGATTTTAAACACATTTTTTTATTTTAAAAATATTTTCTAAATCCAAACATGATATTTAAAAAAAAAACATTTCGATCTTTAATAACCTTTATTTTTCACTATCCAATGAACTTCTACTAGTGAGGAAGATTCTCACGGACAAGGCTCACTTTGTTAGAATTTCTTAAGTCTTGGGTTGACTGTAGGCTGGGTCGACTTTCATCTTTGAATCCCGAGTGGCGATAATGATGAAGATTGTGATACATTATCTACTACAACGACTAAGATTGGTCAAATGTTTGCATTATTTGTCTCATTCAATACCTGCTGATCTTGAATTTTTTGTTATTTCCAACGCATCTACGCACTGTTTTTTACTTCTGTGGCAAACAAAAAACTGTGGATCTCCGGTGAAGCTAAATAGTCAACCCATTTACTATTTTCAAACCGTAACTTTCTTTTTTTTTTTCTGAATAATACCTCAGAGAACTAAAAACTAGAAGACATATTACAGGACCAGATATGTTTGGGAATAACAGAAAACGAATTACAACCAATTACGCCAAAAGAAGCGGCCCACTGTGCTAAAAAATGAGCCATGGTTTTGTACCTTCTTGGAACCCAAGCAATTTTCTTCTCCACAAACTCTGAAAGACAATCTCGAATGAACCTAACCATTCCCACAATTGCCCAGAACTAAGGCGGGGCATGAGATTGCACCTCTCTTCAGAGTACCAAAGAATCACTTTCGAAGATAACATGAGACCAATTCCTCCGTTTTGCTAAAGTTGCCGCTTCTGCTAAGGCAAAAGCCTCACCAACAAGGGGGTCCATAGTACCTAATCGTTCTATGTATGCTATACAGAGGGAACTGCAAGAATCTCTAACAGATACTGCTATGCAAGACCCAGATGAACAGATTGTTACATCCGCATTAAGTTTCAACCAACCAGGTTGAGGAAGAGTCCACCGCACATTTGCACTTTGTTCTTGATCAACCTAACAAGACCTCCACTAGCAACTTAGGCGAGATGAGGTTTGTTGGCACCTTTGACACGCATATGCTAAGCCATGGCATGTCCACCAGCACATTGGCGTGCCCTATGGCATTGCCAACATCGAAGAGTGCCCACCAAGGCCACAAGCCTTGGCATGACATAGGAGGGGCCTATAATGAAGTGATGCTAGAAGACTTAGGAGGAGTTGAAGAACACATTGGTAGCCCCACCACATGGTGGTGCAAGGAAGGGTGAATGAGAAGATTGTCCCAAAAGGTTCCCGTGACATAGTGGAGGAGAAGGAAAGCACCACCACAAGGCCAACGGACGCAGCGGTGCGTGGCGGAGCACATGGAGGGTCTGTTCCAATAGAGCTGAGAGGTCATAAGGAGCTGAATGGTATCACCACCCTACAAGGTGGTGGAGTAGCAGCTGCGGCTACGGCCACCAAAAGCGGCAACAAGGGGCTATATAGGGGAAACCATGTATGGCATCCCTATATGGCCGAATCCCCCATTTATGGGCTGTTATCTTTATTTTTATTTTTTAATCAAAACATTGCCTTAACTGAGTGAGTCAATTAAACATAAAATCTTGATCCTATTTTGGAAAACTGGATCCTTGATTGACATTAAAGATTTTGAGTATGTGGCAATTAGGGTTTTGCTCCTAATATGGAAGCATAGGATCGGTCACATGGGGTGTCAATTATGGGACAAATTAATCTTTGATTGATTGGTTCCCTCTTTGGCAAGTTTTGGCCACAAGGTAGGATCTCTACAAGATCTTCCCTTTTTGGCTAGTCTAGGTCTAAGGAGATTTGATTATGTGACAATTACATATTTTCTTGTAGAGGAAAGGCCTTGCTGCCAAGCCCATACGAGGAGTATAAATACCCCTCTATGACACCCATTGTACTCATCTCTTGAATATTTATCAAATTGGTCTTTGCAGGAGCTTTTGGCCTTAGTGCCTTTTATCCGGTGTTTATGTAGACCCTTGTCACCACCTTGGCCTAACATGGACGTAGTTCTCTCATGTTAGACTCTAGCTTAGGTGTGGTTCTCTCAAGGCTAAGGAAAATCGGTCCTTGGGTGTGGACGTGCTTCTTTCACACTCATTTACTTGGGCTAGTGGGTTAGTGGTGGTCCCTCCACTAGAGGTTCGTTGGCAAGACAAAAGGGTATTTCGGTTCGGCGTAGTCCTCTCGAGCTTTGGTTTTCCACTTGGCAAGGTGCCACAATCGAGTTCTTGGTTCATCTCGAGTGTTAGCCCATTTAAATTTTAAAACCAAAAAATGAATTTAAAATTTAAAAAAAAATGAAGAAAAAAATTAGCAAAAAAAAAAAAAAAGAAATAGATTTGGCGTCTTATTTTCTTATTTTTTGAATTTTGAATTTTTGAATTTTTGTTTTTTGTTTTTCATCGATAACACAAGAATACAAGATGTCAAACAAGATTATGTTAATCCATTAGTCATGCAGCGATTAAGATCGGTCAAATGTAATTAGTTTTTATTAGTACCTACGAATCTTGAATTATTCGATATTTTCCAAATTTTAAAGCATCTTACTCATGACTGTTTCTTTCTTAAAATAAAATATAGAAAGGCATGGGGCGGTGGGAGTGGGGGAGACGGGGAGGAGAAAAAAAATGTAATTAAAAAGAGACAGATAGAGATAACCATGTGATTTGCAGGACTCCGAACGGAGATACCAAGGAATATGCTTTTATATATAATGTATTTTACTTAAGAGAAATTGAATATCTAATCCTAGGTTTTGTTCCTTTTGACCAAATACTCACGAAGAATATTTTTTTTTACTTATTAGTCATGGGTCTTTACTCTCGTAACTATTTGGTAATTTCATCTTATCCTTGTAACTATTTAGTAATTTCGTCCACATTCTATCAGTCCCAACAGAACTCGCTAACACGTCAGCATCCTCGACAACACATGCTCACTTTTGAACGGAAGCATTCCAGTCAGGCAATCAAATTACAAAATGACAACCAGTTTTGGACTCAAGATTAGTGCGCACCGTTTTGGACTCACGGTGTGCACTGCTCTTATTCGTGACAGCTTCATCAAAGAAATTGCTGAGACACATTATCTCTTCCGGTACATTCACTGTGAGATTGTTGTTACTCAAGTTCAACATTTCTAGCTCGGAGAGCCTTCCAAATTCAATTGGCATCGAACCAGAAAACAGATTTCTTCCTAAAGAAAACAGCTTCAAGGTTTTTAGTCCACCCAAAAACGCAGGAATCGAACCCGAAAGTCGGTTACCTTCATTGTTGTTTCCATCTGGTTTTTGTTCGCGATGATGTTCTTTGGTAGACTTTGAGTCAAGATAGTTGTATTCCATTTCCTGATTCTCTTTAACACTTTTTTCCCTGAAAGGACCCAAAAAATCTACTTTCATTTATGCCTTCATTTATGACCTTCCTTGAATGTAGCTTGCCAGGACCCAAAAAATAGCAGTGGTCCGGAATGAAGCTTGGTGCACTAGCATTTGCACACTTTTTTCCCTGAAAGGACCCAAAAAATCTACGTTCACTTATGCCTCCATTTATGACCTTCCTTGAATGTAGCTTGGTAGGACCCAAAAAATAGCAGTGGTCTTGAATGTAGCTTGGTGCAGTAGCATTTGCACACTTTTTTCCCTGAAAGGACCCAAAAAATCTACTTTCATTTATGCCTTCATTTATGACCTTCCTTGAATGTAGCTTGCCAGGACCCAAAAAATAGCAGTGGTCCGGAATGAAGCTTGGTGCACTAGCATTTGCACACTTTTTTCCCTGAAAGGACCCAAAAAATCTACGTTCATTTATGACCTTCTTGAATGTAGCTTGGTAGGACCCAAAAAATAGCAGTGGTCTTGAATGTAGCTTGGTGCACTAGCATTCGCAGTGCACAAAAGAGCTACTTTTTACGATTTTGTTCCTCCATTTACGACCTTCCCACAAAATTTATGATTAATGCAATGGAAAAATACGTCTTCCCCAAACAAATCGTCAAGCGCAATAAATAAAGACAGACAGAAGACATTACATGGTTCAAAGTTGACGGTGCAAAGTGTTATTTTTTTAGACGTTTTTTTTTTTTTTTTTTTTTTTTTTTCTTAATTTTTGGGCTAGTTCACATGTTAGAATCTTGTTTGTCAGAGAAATAATTCTTTCTAATTGAATTTTATCAATTGTACACTACAATCTCATACATGCATTTTGATAGACATGCTTGCGTATTGTAAGCATGCACAGTATAGTTGATGATCACAGTAGAGTTTCAGAGTATCTTTCTTTGAATTCTTGTACACACTATATTTGATGCGTATATCTTCTTGCTGTTTAAATTGGCATGGTAATTAGGTTTGCAAACAATCACTGGGAACTTAGAGACTTCAGTGTAAAACTTAGTCCTTAATTTTCGATATTTTAACTTTTAAGACATTTCGCATTACGTAAGAATTTTTTTTTTTTTTTTTTTTTTTTAAGTTCGCCCCCTTTAAATTGAGTTCTGGATCCGCGACTGCATGTTACGGTCCATTTCAGATATCGGTGATTCTCCTCGAGGTCAAAGACCTCCGACATGCCCACACGTTTTCCATTTGGCGGCTTAACCACGCCCGTGAAAGCATTAAAACCCAGCTGAACAATCCTATGGGAAAAGGAGTAGTTCGCGGAGACGACGTGGCAGAGCATGGATGTGGGGACCGAACCCGAGAATTCGTTGCGCGACAATGACAGCACCTGAAGATTTGGAATCGCTCCGATGGTCACCGGGATCAGACCTGTGAGTGCATTGTCCTGGGCGCTGAGATGTATGAGAGAGGATCGAACACTTTGCGATAGCCGAAGAGGTTGAGTTCCGTACAGCTTGTTTGAGTCCAGCCGGAGATATTCGAGCTCCAGAAGCTCTTCGATTTCCGCCAGCACTTGACCAGAAAACCGGTTGTACGATAAGTTCATCAATTGGAGTTGAGATTTCTCAGAGAAGTTCGATGGTATCTCGCCGGAGAAAGCGTTAGACGATAAATCAAGGTACCTGGGGCTCTGCGACACACAGCTGGGGATGCATCCGAGCAATTTTTTTGATGAACCTGTAACGAATAAGAGCAGTGCGCACCATGAGTCCAAAACGGTGCGCACTAATCTTGAGTCCAAAACTGGTTGTCGTTTTTAACTTTATTGCTTGACCGGAATGCTTTCGGTGAAAAAAAATGGGGTGAGCTGCCGAGGATGCTGACTCGTTCGTGGGTACGGTTAAAAGGGTTGACGGAATATGTACAGAGAGACCAAATAGTTAAAAGGATAAGGAATCGGTCACTGGTAAGTAGAAAAAAAAGAAAAAATACATTTTTCACTCACAAACTATAGGGATAGTGACACATTGCATTCCAAACTACCATCTTTAAGACATTACACCCTCAAACTATCAATGTTAGACACTTTACACCCTAAATTACTCACTTTGACACATTACACCCTCAACTATTAATATTAAACACTTTGCACCCTCCATTTGACAATAATACCCTTGAGAAATTAATGAATTGACAATAATATTTTTAATATATATAAAATGAGTCAAGGGCATTATCGTCATTTTAGTCTAAAAATTTGATAAAATGGTGCAAAGTGTTAAAAATTGGTAGTTAGAGGGTGCAATATATCAAAATTGGTAGTTTATGGTGCAAAGTGTAAAATCTATGATAATTCGTGAGTGTAATGTGTATTTTTTCCTAAAAAAAAATTTCCACGACTATTTCATCGCCAAAAGGCAAAATTAAGTGATCAATATTTAATTTTTTTAATTAAAAAATTTTTTTTTTATCTTTCTGATTATTCAAATCTGTTGGTCAAAAGTGAACAGTTTAAAGTATGTCATGTGATTTTTTTTTTTATATGGATATAAAAGTGAAAGCTTAATAGAGATATTTGCAAAAAATTAATAAGAACTGCAAACTGTAATAACCAATTATTTTACATTTGAATGAAGGAAATTGTGTCCTAGTCTCGTGATTGATCCAGTATACAGACTTTTGAATAGGTGGAGAGCGCATAGCGACTGTCAAATAGTGCAGGCAAATTTCCTTAGCATGTGAAATATGGACCTCTCCGTGCATCATGGCTATTTAAATCGCAGGATGAGTTATGAGGATTAAACTTTGACTTCCTGACAGGTGGTATCTCAAGCTAATCTGTTTAATTTATAACAACATAATAAAAATAAAAAATATTTTTTAAATATGAAAAAGAAAAGAAGACATATAAAGTGTCCACTTTAGTAGTCAATGTTTCTATTTTTTCCTTGCCAACCACCATAGTCTTCAAAATTTAAAAAAAAAAGAATAAAAAAATAAAATAAATATAAATATATTAGTTACATCTAAATATGATGTTCCCTCTTTGTTCTTTCTACTCCAACATCTAAAAATCTTAGTTACATAAATCTTGAATTTATATTTAACATTACAATATAGTATTAAATTTTAATTTCTGCTAATTCTTCAGTAAAGCGAAATCTTTTGTTTTGATTTTATAATACATTTAAAGAAAATTTTTATAATTGTTTTGATAGAAAGGACTTCAAATTAATAAATAAGCTAGTTTTGGGATCAATAATTAATTCTTACTACATCATGTGCAAAAAAAGAATAAGCAGACTTTATTGCTACCATTATTACATCGGGGATTTGTATGCCATTGGATCCAAAATATTCGTCTCCATGATCATTCCAATCTCCAATCTTTAACCAATTTTTTTTTTCTTGATTCAAGCTAAGATTCTCGGATTTCTTATTTAAAATTAAATGATTTAATTTGGCAAGGGAGAGAGACAAAATTTGGACCCTCTTACATTTAGTGATGCATATGCTAAAATGCAAAAAGTATAGACCATATAGCGCATAATGTTTGTTGCATCATTTCTCTTCAAGTTGCATATGCAATTCTTCATCATTTGGCTCACCAAACACTTCTATCATCACCTGAGTTTCATAATCTTATGGCCCTTTGAACGTATTAGCCTACCGTGCCTAATTATAATTATGAAACAAATAAAGCAAGTAGCTGCTGAAATTAGGGATAAATATATTTTTTATTTTTAAATTAAGGGTTTTTACACTTTGCATCTTGAACTATCATTTTTTTTTCCACATTTCACCTATCGAATAACCTTTCCTCCAAAATAAAGAAAAATTTCCGTGAAGGATATAAAGTATTTGAAAATCAATAATTAGTAGGGCAAATATGACAAAAGTGATAGTTTAGAATAAAAAGTGTCAAAACTCTCATAGTTGGAGCTAGGTGAAAAATATATTAATTTCTCCTCTAAAATAATGATCTATTTATTTGGTATTTATTAAAGATAGATAATGAAGAAGAATCAATCCATATAGTCTTGTTTGGGGGTCTTTTGAGTCCTTTCATAATGCACGTAACACTAAACATATCGCACAGATTTTGACTTATTTATATGCTACCATGATCTTTTCGAAATTCTTGGACTTATTTATCAATTTTAGATACCCCGTTAGATCGATAAAGATATTGTATCTATAAGAAGTTTGGAACCAAATCTACTTCCACAAGTCAAAATATTTCACTTTAATATGCCTAGCTAAATTATACGGTGTGCCTGTGAAGATCTTGACATTGTTATATCCAAATCATATTCTTACATGTATTGTAATATTTTTATTGACACCATGAATAAAATGGTGATCTTACCTATATATATATATATATATATATATATATATATATATATATATATATATATGTTGAGAAATATATAGAAATTAATTAATCTAAATTATAATTACCTTCGCTGAGATATTAATTGAAATAAAAGACTCTTTGTCGTGAAAGAACAAAATACCACTGGAAAGAAAAGAGAGAGCTGATCAGGCTTTTAATTTTTTTTCCTTGGCAATTTGGGGTGGGGCAGAGGATTCGTTCCTCGGATCAGGACAGGACAGTCCCCAAAAGATGGCATGCCAGCTGAGCCAAAGGCTCGCTGACGAGAGCCGGGGCTTTTCTCAAGAACACATAGGCAATGAAAAATCACACCTGTGGATGCCCAACTTGTAACACGATTTGCAGGGTGCAAGCTAGGGGTGATCAAAACCGGACCGCAGACCGGACCGGACCACAACCGGACCGGACCGGACCGGTTTTGTGGTTTTTGCAAATTAAATCCGGTCCGGTCCGGACCGGATTTTATAAACCGGATAATGCGGTCCGGTCCGGTCTAGGGTTTTTAAAAATGCGGTCCGGACCGCATTATATAATTTTTTTTTTTTTTATAAAAAAAGAAAAAAAAGAATGGTAGACTATTTATTATCTTAAAACTCATATTCAATCAAAATCAATAAATCATCCATTTTTTACGTTAACTTTACAATTCAATAATCATTTAGAAATAATACTAGCAATTTTTTCAACTTAAATAGGAATTGTATGTCTTATAAAATATCACGTGCTATTTATTTATACATATATTGATGGTAAGAGTTAAATGAATTCACATTTTTAAGTCTTTAAATGAATTTACATATTTAAATTAATGAGCAAACTATAGTAGGAGTTAAATGAATTCACATCTATAAGTCTTAAATGAATTCACATTTTTAAGTCTTTAAATAAATTCAATTTAAATTAATAAGCAAACTATAGTAGTAGTTAAATGAATTCATATTTTAAGTCTTTAAATGAATTCACATTTTCAAATCTTTAAATGAATTCACATATTTAAATTAATGAGCAAACTATAGTAGGAGTAAATGAATTCACATTTTTAAGTCTTTAAATCAATTCACATATTTTAATTAATAAGCAAACTATAGTAGTAATTAAATGAATTTATATTTTTAAGTCTTTAAATAAATTTACATCTTTAAGTCTTTAAATGAATTCCATCTACAAATCTTTAAATGAATTCACATCTTTAAATTAATAAGCAAACTATGGTAGGAGTTAAATGAATTCACATTTTTAAGTCTTTAAATGAATTTACATATTTAAATTAATGAACAAACTATAGTATGAGTTAAATGAATTCACATTTTTAAATTAATGAGCAAACTATAGTAGGAGACTATGAGTTAAATGAATTCACATTTTTAAGTCTTTAAATAAATTCACATCTTCAAATTAATGAGCAAACTATAGTAAGAGTTAAATGAATTCATATTTTTAAGTCTTTAAATGAATTCAAATTTAAATCTTTAAATGAATGTAGCACAAATGAATTCACATTTTTAAGTCTTTAAATAAATTCACATCTTCAAATTAATGAGCAAACTATAGTAAGAGTTAAATGAATTCATATTTTTAAGTCTTTAAATGAATTCAAATTTTCAAATCTTTAAATGAATTCACATATTTAAATTAATGAGCAAACTATAGTAGGAGTTAAATGAATTCACATTTTTTAAGTCTTTAAATCAATTCACATATTTAAATTAATAGGCAAACTATAGTAGTAGTTAAATGAATTCATATTTTTAAGTCTTTAAATGAATTTACATCTTTAAGTCTTTAAATGAATTCACATGTATTTAAATGAATTCACATCTTTAAATTAATAAGCAAACTATGGTAGGAGTTAAATGAATTACATTTTTAAGTCTTTAAATGAATTTACATATTTAAATGAATGAATAAACTATAGTATGAGACTATGAGTTAAATCAATTCACATTTTTAAATTAATGAGCAAACTATGGTAGGAGTTCACATTTTTTTTTTTAATCTCAAAATTAAAAGATGTGTGTTGAAAATGGAAAAAAAAAAAAAAAAAAAAAACGAAAAAATGGAAAAAAAATTGAAACCGGTCTGGACCACTTAAGTGGTCCAGACCGGACCGCTTAACACCGGACCGGAAATCCGGTCCGACCGCATTCCGGTCCAAAAACCGGACCGGATTTCCGGTCTTGCAGCCCTAGTGCAAGCTGTGGTGATTCCCGCTAGTTTAGCAATAGGAATTGATGGGCTTGTAAATATTGACACAATCCGCCAGTCAGTCCCAAGCAAAACACTAGAAAATCTATGGGCTTAAAAGAAATATATACCCAGCGGGTCTTGACTCAAAAGGGCCTCCCGAATTTTTAGAAGGTTTAAGAAGGTTTAAAAAGGCTTTGGCTCGCCGGACCATGCCTTGCTCGCAAAGTTCATAGCGTGACTGACACCACATCTCGAAATTGCTCAAAAGTCATTGTAAAAGGCAATCCTTTTACTTGTCGGCACAAAGGGAGAGGCATCTTGGGCCAGAGATTTTTGCCATGATAAGTCTTATCAACTACAATTAAAGTGTCAAAAGTTCATTTTGAAAATATTTTCTGTATTTATATTTTTAAGAGGTAATATAAATTTTTTTAAAATTAATAAAAAATTTGTTAAAAATTATTAAAATTTGTAAAAATTATTGAAATTTATGAAAATTTATTGGAATTGATAAAAAATTTACTATAAAATTTTTTTAAAAACATTTTAAAATCTAAACAAACATAACTTAATTTCTCAAAAGCTAACTTAAGCATCAAAAATTTATTTTACAGAAAGCTTCCTTCTAAGTCCATCTCGCTAGAAATTAAAAGAAGGCTTGATCGCGGCCCATTACTCGCCCGTTGGACTACATAAAAAATTCGGTCACATCAGAAACAATAATTAAGAGTAAAATATTAGCAGTTATACTTTCCACCATATGCAACATATATACGGTTTTTTTTTAATGATTGTCTTCTGTTTTTTTGCATTTTGGCTTCTCAAAATTTCTTTTTGTGTAATTGCCCCTTAATTTTCAATCTTGACTTCGCAACAAAGTTGAAGCATTCCTTTTCCTCTGTCCAAAAACTCTATTTATTATAGTTTACCAATCATTTTCATGCGGTGGTAACATATAAATATTAATATAATAGACGCTCATAGAGCTTAAAGCAAAAGCTCGCTGCAATAGGGATGGACATTGGGTGACGCCTGCTGGGGAAGAGAACTATGTAAGTCACAAAATTCTTATAAGTAATTAAATTTTTTTGTTTTCGTATTAATATATATACATATATAAAATTATATTATTATTGCTATGTACGAGAGGTTGTATACTCTCAGACGCAACTGAGTACCGAGGAGATGTCTTCAAAGCAGTTTCAGCGGCCACCAGGCTATCTAGAGAGTTTTTATTTTAGTATCATTATTTTTGTGACCTCAGAGCAATTTTTTTTTTTTTTTAATTTCTTATAGGTGGCTTTAACTAGTACATTTTGTTTTCAAATTCTTCTTCGTGCGAACAACATAGCAAAATCGATCTAACGAGCATAAACGTCAACCGTTCGAATCCCTCTGCATGTTCAAGCGTATAAAGGGTTTGACATGTTATATTTTCAATTAATTGCTTCTCCCTCTATCAATTTTTTTCTTTCAAATTAAACAAATTATAATTATTCTCCTTGCCCACTTTGCATATAGTTCCTATCAGATAGAGGGTATGGCTGTACATCTGACGGGCCAGGTTAGATCCACACGGGCATACACACGGTTGGCCCAACCCGACCTACCAGACAGACTCGATTATAACTAATGACTGAGTCCGTCTGAACCCAACCCAATCGGTTTTTTTTTTCCCCCTGGATTGGTTCACGGTTTTTTTTTTCTTTGATTGGGTTCGGGCTGCTTCACGGATTGCTTTTGGATTGATTGGGTTTAATTCCTGGATTGCTTTTGGATTGAAACAAAAGGCAGACTTATTTCAAGACCTGCAAAGCAAACAGGTATAATAAAATAAGTTATCTTTCTGAAGCCAATGTTGGGGCTCAGTGTTTTCAAGAATTAAAATAAGTTCTTGCTCTATAGACAAGCATGTCAAAGTTCCCAGACTTGTCTCATCAACTTCTAGAGATGGAAACATGCTTCGATGGCAGCACATTTGATCCTGAAAAGAACCATCGTCTTCCAATACATAAGCCTTTTGCTCCATGTGGTACTCTGAAGTAACATCTTCAACCGAATATATCAATCTTGCAACCTCATAAGGGTTCTGCATTCTAAGCTCTTGCCTTAGCAGTTCCTGCAAGAAAGATCAAGTTCAGAAACAGAGCAACTTAATTTGTGATGCTATGAATCCTAAGCAAATAGCAAATTACAAAACAGAAGATAATCCCTGGATACATCCAATCAGAAAACTTTCATTGTTTTCATGCTGCTACAAAGCAAAATCATATATAACATATACAAATATAAGTGTATATATATATATATATATGAGGACTGCAAGGAAATGAAAAGCATTTTTTATCTTTTGTTTCATATCATAAACAAAATGCAAATAGACAGCAAGAATAATAACCCCAAATGATACCCTTAATCTTTAACCCAAAGCGTGCAATATTTATGCTACAGGATTCAAGTCAATTCACCTAGCCAATGAAGGAAGTCCAACTAAAAGTATATTACAGAGTAAATACGTTTTATCTTGCTTTATCTATGGAAATTTAGACAATACCAATTCAAGAAGACTAACAGGTAAAAGAAGCTGTCAGTAAAGAGATATATAGACAGAAATTGAAGAAAAAGGAAAAAAGAAAAAGAAAAAGACAGGAAAAAAGAAAAAAAAAGACAGGAGCTACTCAATGATATCTTCCTGAGATAATTTGGAATTCAACAGCATGTACACAAACACACACACACACACACACTACACTTCCCCTGCAAAAGCAGACTTAAACCAGTTTATTCTATAGCCACTAAAACGTCAAAAAGGTAATCAGAGAAGCAAGGCTGCAAAAAACAGAACTAGAAATACTGAAACAACCACATTACCAATCCATCCACCCCTCTCTAAGTAAATGCACATCAAACAAAGTATTTCCATATGTGTAGCTTCCCCAAACCAATTCGAAGATAGCATTAGGATTTTCTAGCTTAAATACACCTGTCAATCACAGAAAGCGACAGCCTTCATAGCTTGACAGCTACCAATTTCAACTCCTTTATGGGCTCCAAACCTCAATGGGTCTTTTAGACCTCCAGCAAACCTTCAATCCTAGCATTTGCAACTCAACCAACAGCTCAAAACTCATCTAAAAAGCCTCCTTATTCGTTCCAGAAACTTTCTATTCAACATTATCCGCATTTTGAACCTGTAATCACTCTAACACACACCACAGGGTCTTCTCCACCACCCCAAATTCCATGTCAGAATGAGTAAACAAGTTTAGTAGCTTCCAAATCTTCCAACGTGGAAAACTATATACCTAGTTCCGTTCCATAGAATCAAAACCAAATTCGTGACCACAATCGGAGGGGAAAAGGGCAACAGTGAAAAGGGTATTATTCTTCTTCTTTTTTAATGCTTTCCATCATAAGGCACAGCTGAATTTCAAATATGAGATTATTCGACAAGAAAGGTTTACCTTGAGAAGATTTTTGAAGAAGAAGAGCCCTAGTTCTCCATTGACTTCCGTGTCAGTGTCGAAAGGGATTACTCCCTTGGCCAAATCTTCAAGCAAGTAAAACACGAAATAAAGTACCTGGAACCCATTGAGATCGTGCGTGGCGTTTACGTACGACGAAGCTTTGGCCCTCACCCGCCCGCCCTCGGAGCTGACATACCCCAGCTTCCTCCCTCGGTACCCGACCAAGACGACAAGAGAGTTGTAGTCAAGGGAGAAGAAGTGCGATTGTAGACCTTGACGGTGAGAGAGAAAGAAAGGTCGAGAGTGAGTGAAGGCGACGGCGTCTGGCAAGCAGCTTCTCGAAGACCGTCGGGTTGAAGCTGAAGGAGCCAGACGGCTGAGGCACGTTATAGCTCAGGGTTTAGGAAGTGCAAATTATTCGGGCGGGTCGGGTCGAACAGGCGGTAAATCGAGGCCCGCTGACTATAGGCAGGGTCCAGTATTCCGGGCCCTTGTATAGGCCGACATATTCGGTCGGGTGCAGACAGATTCGGGTCGGATCGGTCGAATTTGGGTCGATCGGCCAGATCACGTTCAGCCCATTATTAGAGGGTATTGCCGTACATTCATTAAGGTGGTGTTTACTGCTCAAAATTTCTACTCTAATAAAATAATTTTTAAAAATTCTTTCTCTTCTTATCAAATAGTAACTTTTTACTCCAAATAAATATAAAAAATTAATTTCAATAATCTATCTCTTCATTTTTTCACCAATCTAAATACTCTAAAATTTAAATCACTTCAAAATTTTAACATCCGAACACCACCAAAGTGATCGAGAGAAATTATCGTTATTTTAGGTATAAGAATTTTTTTTTAAAAAATCTAATTTGATGAAAAAGAATTGACGAAATTAAGTTGGGAAATGTACGCTGACAAAAGGTGCAAAACATAATGATTAGCAATTGTTGATCATTGCAAATATTTTGGTGTCATTGTTTTCTTCGAAGAACCAAATTAACCAATTAACATACAAATTAAGGAATTGGTCGGCAGGTATGTCTCACTTTCAAGGCCCTTTATTCATTTTATTCAAGTACATGCAGATAAAACAAGTAGATCGCTCGATCACGGAGCTGGAGACGTTCCAGATTGTCCAATAGACTTGAATGCATTTTTGATATACAGCCCAAGTACCAGAACCAATAACGCAGCCACAATCAAGTTCGTCACTTTCTTTGCCTTCCTCATCTCTCTGGTTAAGCCACCGACCACTTCCTTATAACCCTCCAGTCTTGATTTTACGCTGCCACTTGCTGATCCTTTGTCCATCTGAGCTGCTTCGTTGACGGAGCCTCCAGGAGATTCATGCTTTTTATCGCCTGTTGAACTCCACGGCTTTTGTTTTTTCTCCAACAACTCACTCCTTTCTTTATCTGAAGCAATCTTTTGGGCTGACACATTATTTGCGTCGCTAATGGGTTCCTTCTCCTTCTGATCTGGTGTCTTTTGCAAAGCCATTTTAGCATCAGCCACCGGGTGACTCTTTCCTTCTGTACTGCTCAGTTCCTTCTCCTTCTCCGGTGGCTTTTGAATAACGTTGATGGCCGGCGCGGCAGCACTACTCTTCTCACTTGTCTCTCCTGCCTCCTTCTCGCCCGACTTGGGTGTCTTTTGAGCAGCGTTATATGCGTTTGCTGGCGCAGCAGTTTTCCCAATTGTTTGTTTATCTCCATTAGCCTTTGAAGGAACTTCTTGAGCAACTTGTTCTTGATCAGCAATTTTCTGAGCTGCTTGCGGCGGCTCGCTTAATCTGGGCTTTTGCTGTGGCTTTGAGACTTCTGTTGGTGATTTTCGTGATTCAGGCGCCTGAGTGATCACTTTCGGACACTTAACGTAAAGTACGCCTCCTTCATACTTTGCAACGATTTGATCAGGGTCCACATTTGGTGCGATGGGAAATTCCTTGTGGAAACGCCGCCATTTGTTGTTGCCAAGCGGACGTTCGCCCATGATCCTCAGCTTACGTGCTGCGGTTATCTGAACCCTTATTTGTTCCTTTCTAAAATCTGCATAATCAAGGGAGAGTTATGTTGGTGGCGATCATATGCAGCAGACTCGGGGACCGATCTCAAAGAAAAGTTCTTGCAGAAAAAATTGGCTCAAGAAGAGAATGCATACCCTTCGCCAACAAATAGCAAGAGAGAGAGAGAGAGAGAGAGAGAGAGAGAGAGAGAAATGGCACAATATTCTACTGCTACCATTCTTTTGATCAGAAAAGGGAAAAAAGGGACAAAATTTCTCTTTAATGCTGCATTTTCTTTCCTCGACCAAATCTTTGAACAATATAGAACAAGATATTAATGGAAGATGAACCCTCAAGGGGAATGAGAAACAGACCTGCGAGAAGGACGATTAGAGTGTCAAATCCCTCCTCTGGTTGCCACTCCGTCTGAGGATCGAAATTCTCATAAACTGGATCAAGAACTCGTTGCATAGCATCCATATTCGATCTCAAGCTTATGTTCTTTCTTTGTTCTCTCTTTTCTTTTCTCAGCGATGAACGAGATGAACATTGAAGCTAAGATATGTTCATTTTATACACCCAAGGGGAAGATTGGTGATTGGGAGATGACTAGATTCTGAGTTTTCTTTGGATTTGGTTATTCCTTTTCTATATACCGGACGTTTCATTGTCTTTGGACGTTTGGGTCGGTCACTTCATGCAGAAAAAGAATAATCTTTCCTCCAAAATAAAGAAAAATTTCGGTAAAGAATATCAAGTGTTTGAAATCAATAACTAGTAGGATAAATATGACAAAAATGATAGTTTATATAGAATATGAAATGTCAAAACTCTCATAGTCAGAGCTAGGTGAAAAATATATTTCTCCCCTTAAATAATTATCAGTATATTTATTTAGGTATTTACTAAAGATAGATAATGAAGAAGAATCAAGTCATATAGTCTTGTTTGGGGGTATTTGAGTCCTTTCATAATTACGTGACACTAACATATATATCGAAATGAATTTTGACTTATTTATAAGCTACCGTCTTTTCTAAATTCAATGATCTGCCTGTGAAGATCTTAGCATTGTTCTATCCAAATCATATTTTTACATGTGCTGTAATATTTTATTGACACCATGATAAAATGGTCAATCTTGCCCCTCTCTCTCTCTCTCTCTATATATATATATATGTTGAGAAATATATCGAAATTATAATTACCTTAGATGAGATATTACTTGAAATAAATAGTGCTCCGGGGTTAAAGTTGACAACAGGCATCAGCCTGATGTGTCGTTGCAGGAGGCAATCTTTTAAACATAGCAATAATTTCACACCCAATCTTTTGGTATTGAAAAGTCGCAAAAAGCTCGTAAAAAGGATACATCTGAGTTTCTGTGGTTACGTTTTTATTAAAATTCAGCCCCTCCGTCCATTCTTGTATCTTTCAATAACAATAAATTTATTAGCGTATTCAAGATAAGTTAAAGAAAAGCAGATAAAGTTGGAGAGGAACAATGAATTTTCTCTTCCTCATTAATATTTATCGAGAGATGGACGGAAAAATCAGATTTTAACAAAAACGAGACCACAAAAATCCATCCATATTTATCTTTTCTTACCTAGGGACTTAACAACTTCTCAATATTACAGAGACTGCAGTTGCAGCTATGCCTTTAAAAGAAAGCACCCAAATAGATCATGGATATGCAATACTGGAAGAATTAGAGAAACCCACAATAAGTAGATTGTGCCAGCCTTGATCATCATGATCGTAATGTTTGGCATTTGGCAAGCGGGAAGCCAGATCTAACAACGGCAGACATTGGTCGCCTTAAAAGACTCTTTGTCATGAAAGAACAAAAAACCACTAGAAAGAAAACAGAGAGCTGAGGCTATTTTTTTTTTCCCTTGGCAATTTGCGGGTGGGGCAAGGGATTCATTCCTCGGATCAGGACCGTCCTTAAAAGAGGACATGCCAACTGAACCAAAGGCTCGCGGACGAGATCTGAGGCTTTTCGCAAGATCATATACGCTATGAATAATCACCCGGGGATGCTAAACTTGTAGCACGATTTGCAGGGTGCAAGCTGTGGTGATGCCCGCCAGTTTGGCAATAGGAATTGATGGGCTTGTAAATATCGGCACAATTCGCCAGTCAGTCCCAAGCAAGATACTAGAAAACCTATAGGCTTGAAAGAAATATATACCCAGCCGGTCTTGACTCAAAAGGGCCCCCGAATTTTGAGAAGGTTTAGAAAGGCTTTGGCTCGTCGGACCATTCCTTGTTTGTAGGGCTGTATTCTAGCCGAGTCGAGAGTATTGGCCAAATTCGGTTCACGAGTGAGTTTGAGCGCCGCATGTTCTCGAAATTGTTCTCGAATTAAGTCACATCGTTAAAAGCTCGAACTCAACCCAACCAA
Source organism: Morella rubra (assembly GCA_003952965.2). Classification (NCBI taxonomy): domain Eukaryota; kingdom Viridiplantae; phylum Streptophyta; class Magnoliopsida; order Fagales; family Myricaceae; genus Morella; species Morella rubra. The sequence goes on along the minus strand of CM025849.1, from coordinate 25,363,072 downwards.
GAAAATCCATTTCAAATCAAGCCTTATGTCATAGGACACAAAGGGAGAGACATTAAGCAGAGCATATTTTCTGCGATAATACATTGTATCAACCCCAAAAATTTAAAGTGACAAACTACACCAATAAACTTCGACATTGGTTCAGCAAAGTTACTCAAAATCTTACTACACACAATTCAGAATGATAATCTTATCAACCTCAGAACTAAAATCTTACTGGAAACCAAAACTAAATTTCTCAAAAGCTAACTTAAGCATTGGAGGTTTACTCCATGGGGAAGCTCCTTTCCATCTTGTCAGCTCCTTCCATGTCCATCCCATTTGAAGCTAAAGAAGGGTTGGTCACGGCCCATTACTCGCCTGTTGGATTGGACCAAAAATCGGGCCACATCAGGAATAATATTTAGGAGTAAAATATTGGCAGTTATACTCACAACCATATGGAACGTATATACTTTTTTTTTACTCTTTAGAAAAGTTAATTTTTTTTTAATGATTGTCTTCTGTTTTTTGCATTTTGGCTTTCTCAAAATTTCTTTTTTGAGTAATTGCCCCCTAATTTTCAATCTTGACTTCGTAACAAAGTTCAAGCATTCCTTTTCCTCTGTCCCAAAAACTCTATTTATGATAATTTATCAATCATTTTCATGTGGCAGTAACATATAAATATTAATATAATAGAGAGATATAGAATCTTAGAACAAGGACGCTAATAGAGCTTAAAGCAAAAGCTCACTGCAATAGGGATGGACATTGGGTGACGCCTGCTGCGGAAGAGAACTATGTAACTCACAAAAATCTTAGTAGTAATTAAATTGTTTGTTTTCGTAATATATATATTTCTATGTACGAGAGGTTGTATACTCTCAGACGCAACTGAGTACCGAGGATATGTCTTCAAAGCAGTGGCCGCTAGCTATCTAGAGAGTTTTTATTTTTGTATCATTATTTTTGTGACCTTAGAGCAAATTTTTTTTTTTTTTTTTTAATTTCTTATAAGTGGCTTTAACTAGTACATTTTTTTTCAAATTCTTCTTCGTAATTTAAGTGCAATATATTCAATGTCAGGATGACCTTCGGTCATAAACACGGAGACAGCCCATTGAACAAGGAGGTGCGCTACCTCATTAGCACCATGATGAACAAAGGAAAAGGAACAAGACTCAAAAGTAGAAGCCATCCTACTAATATCCCCAATACCCACATGATATTTCCAATTCCACTTATCCAGGAAATGCCTAAAAGCTTCAATTGCAAGAAGTGAGTCCCCTTCCACTGTGATCTGATTAAGGCCACATCTGCCAGCCTCTGCAAGTCCCAATTGTGCTTTTCTAATCTCCCCTTCTTCTGGATCCTCAATAGAAAAACGTTCCACACAATTTCCAACAATCTGCCCTTCATGGTTTTTAATCACTGTTGCCCCCACCGAAAACTCAGCTCTCACCTTCACATCGAAATATACTTTAAACTGGCCATCAGCTGGAGGACTCCAACTAGAAGGCAAGGCAAGGATAGGACCTTCTTTTGATTCCACGCAGCCACATGCTCCCTCCATAGCTTCTGCACCTTAGAAACCAACTGCATCACATCCAGGCAAGCAGCATGATGAATCATCTGGTTTCTAGTCCACCATAAAAGATCCCACATGCCATCAGTGCATACAATTGGAATTTATGATTATCCAGATCAAGTAAATCAGGTAATTGAGAAGGGTCTAAAATAATTTTCAACCACTCGGCCAGAGGCTTATCTGCAAAAACAATGGAGGGACATGTTATATTTTAATTATTTGTGAGGTTTTTTTTAACTATTCAAGCGTATAAAGGGTTTGACAAGTTATATTTTAAACCCACTACTTTGATAGATTGCACTTTCTATCAAATTTTTTCTTTCAAATTAAACAAATTATAATAACTCTCCTTACCCACTTTGCATATATGGTTCATATCAGATAGAGGGTATTGCTGTCCATTCATTAAGTCATTGAGGGGAATTATCGTTACTTTAGGTATAAGAAAACTTATTTTTTTGTCTAATTTGATGGAAAAAAAAAATTGATGAAAGTTGGGATATGTACGTTGACAAAAGGTGCAAAACATAATGATTAGTAATTGTTGATCATTGCAACTATTTTGGTCTCATTGTTTTCTTCGAAGAACAAATTAACATACAAACTCAGGAATTGGCCGGCAGGAATGTCTCACTTTCAAGGCCCTTTATTCGTTTTATTCAAGTACATGCAGATAAAACAATTAGATCGCGCGATTACGGAGCTGGAGACGTTCCAGATTGTCCAATAGACTTGAATACATTTTTGATATATAGCCCAAGTACCAGCACCAATAACGCAGCCACAACCAAGTTCGTCACTTTCTTTGCCTTCCTCATCTCTCTGGCTAAGCCACCGACCAGTTCCTTATAACCCACCAGTCTAGATTTGTCGGTGCCACTGGCTGATCCTTTGTCCATCTGAGCTGCGTCGTTGACGGAGCCTCCAGGAGATTCATGCTTTTTATCGCCTGTTGAGCTCCACGGCTTTTGTCTTGTCTCCAACTCACTCCTTTCTTTATCTGAAGCAATCTTTTGGGACAGATTATTTGCATCTCTAATTGGTTCCTTCTCCTTCTGATCTGGTGTCTTTTGCAAAGCCATTTTAGCATCAGCCACAGCACTACTCTTCCCACTTGTCTCTCCCGCCTCCTTCTCGCCCGACTTGGGCGTCTTTTGAGCAGCATTATATGCGTTTGCTGGCGCAGCAGTTTTCCCAGTTGTTTGTTTATCTCCATCAGCCTTTGGAGGAACTTCTTGAGCAACTTGCTTTTGATCAGCAATTCTCTGAGCTGCTTGCTGCGGCTCGCTTAATCTGGGCTTTTGCTGTGGCTTTGAGACTTCTGTTGGTGCTTTTCGTGATTCAGGCGCCGGAGTGATCACTTTCGGACACTTGACGTAAAGTACGCCTCCTTCATACTTTGCAACGATTTGATCAACGTCCACATTTTGTGGGATGGGAAATTCCTTGTGGAAACGCCGCCATTTGTTGTTGCCAAGCGGACGTTCGCCCGTGATCCTCAGCTTACGTGTTGCGGCTACCTGAACCCTTATTTGATCCTTTCTAAAAGCTGCATAATCAAGGGAGAGTTATGTTGGTGGCGATCATAAGCAGCAAACTCGGGGACCGATCTCAAATAAAAGTTCTTGCAGAAAAAATTAGCTCAAGAAGAGAATGCATACCCTTCGCCAACAAATAGCGAGAGAGAGAGAGAGAGAGAGAGAGAAAATGGCGCAATATTCTAATTTCTACTGCTACCATTCTTTTGATCAGAAAAGGGAAAAAAGGGACAAAATTTCTCTTTAATGCTGCATGTTCTTTCCTCAACCAAATCTTTGAACAATATAGAACAAGATATTAATGGACGATGAACACTCAAGGGGAATGAGAAACAGACCTGAGAGATGGACGATTAGAGTGTCAAATCCCTCCTCTAATTGCCACTCCGTCTGAGGATCAAAAGTCTCATAAACTGGATCAAGAACTCGTTGCACACCATCCATATTCGATTTAAGCTTACGTTCTTTCTTTGTTTTCTCTTTTCTTTTCTCAGCGATGATCGAGATGAACATGAAGCTAAGATATGTTCATTTTATACACACAAGGGAAGATTGATGATGGGGAGATGACTCAGGATTCTGAGTATTCTTTGGATTTGGTTATTCCTTTTCTATATACTGGACGTTTCATTGTCTTTGGACATTTCGGTCGGTCACTTCATGCAGAGGTAAAGTAAAGGTTCTGATCTGTTTCTTTCATACACCCAGATGAAAATTTTCTTGGCAGGATATCTTCCTTGGACGACCAAACCAGCTGGTTTTTGACATGCTTGGACAGTTCAGGATTCAGAGATTAGCCATGGTCCAAAAGAATTGCAATGTGGGTTGGAAACTCCTTAAAATATTGTTTAATTTCTCTGAAAACTTCTATTACAGGTTATAAGAATTATGGATGCCTTCAAGGCGAGGTAATGAAAACTTTCTATTTTGGATCCGACCGAATCTGGCGCAGACCAAGAAGTTTGATACCTTGTTCCAAGCCCCACCCTCCAGCATCTTTTTTCTCTATTTGACAAAGACAATAATTCTTCCCTTTGGATAGAGTGCAACGAAAACTTGCATGTTGAAGATAAAGATAACACGTTAAAAAGGGGCGGCTCTAAGCTAATGGGCCGGTCTTAGGCAAAATCCAAAACGCGGCCTTTTATAATAATTTACAAAATAAATTTTTTTATATAAAATATTAATAAATTGTAGTTAAAACTTATTTTTCTAAATTCTGAGATACAAAATTATCTATCAAAATTATATATCCAAGAGTTGTTAATATATCAATTTTAATTAAAAATACTTACCATACTTATAAAGTACTCCATTTTGAGATTAAACACAAATACAGGTTTAGGTGGTGTTCGGAGGTGGAAACTTCTCCCCCCCCCCAAAATTTCTACCTATATTAAAAAATTATAAAATAATCTCTCTCTCTTCCTCAATTTATTCTTTTTTATTATAATATTCATTTAAATCTTCTCTTTCTTCACTTTTTCATTAAATCTCATAAAATATCTTTACTTTTTCACAAACTCTAAAACTCCAAAATTTTCATCCCGAACACCCATTTAGAATAGAACTACAATACAAAATACAACAAATACAACTTAAAATAAAATTAAGATTTTGAATAATAGGGCCTCGACGACAAGTGATCTCGATCAGAAAAAAAGGGCTAAAGATAAGAGTTGTGAAACACCAAGAAAAAATAGAGATAAAAATAGAATGAATGAGAAGGTTTTTTTTTTTTTTTGTTTTTTATTTAAGAAAAAGGCAAGTAATTTTTTCACATAATTTGGCAAATACTTTAGCAGCTAAGTCCTTTTAAATATAGATTTGTAGCTTGTTAAGTGTTATAAAGGTAAAAATAATAAATAGATTAGGTGGCCTGTTTAAATGGCTAGCAATTATTTTTAGTTTATTAAGTGTATGCAAGGTAAAAATTAAACAGATTAGGTGGTAGGTTTAAACATATATTAATATAAGAATTTATAGGACTTTTCGTTTTAATCATAAGACTCCTTAATATTAAGGAAACTTTATAGGTCTCATCAATTGGTTAGTTATCCCTTTAATTAAGGGAATTTAACAAAGACCTCTTTTTGGAATAATAAATTTAATAAAATCCCATACAAATAATTAATTATATAACTTTTATGTTAATTTTTTTTATTTTTTAGTTAAAATTAAAAATAATTTTAATAAAGTATATTAAAAAAAATTAAAATTTAGAAGTTTTTTATTTTGGAATCCTTAGGCAGCCGACCACCTATGCCTAGAGCTGGCACTGCACTTAAGCTAAAGTAGGAGATCAACTTAAACAAGCCAATAATATTCAGGGAAGAAAGAAAAATAAGAAACTATTATTTAATTTTCTTTAGCTTTCATAAGCGCTCTTGCACTTTAGATCTTTAGGGATTTGAACTTTCTCACGAAACTAGAATAATGGATTCTGAAGGTAATCTCGTTCGAGCATCGATATGGGTACCGCGGCCACTGGGCAATATTGTCGATGAATTCGGGGCCAACGATTCTGGTATCAGGCTTCCAGATGTTGGTATTTCAGACTTCAGCAATAGTCGATGACCGGGCCAGAGGATTTCGGCTTCAGAGCGAGCTAGGGTTTCTCAGAGGAATGGATTTGGAGATTTCAGAGTTCGGGAAGGGGGTGAGTCTCGAATTTTGGGCGCTAGGGTTTTGCTTTCTCTAAATTGTTATGGGGGCATCAAAATCCAACCTAATCTATAACTTGTGCAGCTTCCTTTTACATGTGTCTCTGAAATTTAAAAAATCAAAGAATTTATTATGAGCCCGAATACATACAAACTTCTATTTCTAATCAAAGATTTTAAAATGAAAATACGTACCAATTTGGATTAGCTGATTTACAATAAATTTGATACTATCTGGACTAATTTGTCACGAGTGAAAACTATAAGGATGTACGAAGTAATTAGGACTAAATTTTATAAGTTTTAGAAATTCATAGTTAAATTCTAATGTATATATTCTAATGTAAATATTCTATTAGTTTTTTTTTTTTCACTTTTCTTGTAAAATATTGGCTATGTTTGGTTCATGACCTTGAAAAAATATATATTTTTTCCAAATATTTTTCAATCTAGACATGATTTTTTTACACAAAAAAACATTTCAATCTTCAATAAAATTTTCTATTTAAACATTGGCCTTAATTTTTGAAAAACAACACAAAAACTCATAAAAACTTCTTTCACAAAAATCTTCTGTCCAAACATACTTTTTTTTTTCAAGGGAATAACTTTCTCTTTCCAAATATTATTTTTATGGACTCCACTATTTTCACAAACACCTAAAAAAACATATCTTAACCAATTTTCTTAATCATTACAACAAAAATATTTTCAAACCCAATCCAAACATAGACATTATAATCTCTCTCCCGGGCTCTCGTGGACTCTAAAAATAGAATTACAAACGATTCAAAATGTCGGTCGAGGACATGATAATATCATTGTTAGCCTAAGGTTATTTTGCAAACAATCCATATTTAATTTTGATGATAACAAAAATTCTAAGTGCTTTGAAGACTTTTAGATTTTACCTTATCAATCCAATATTTCTAAAAAGTGTTTCAAAAGATTAAGGTTATCTCCATTAAATATTTCTATGTGTACTTGAACACCATTATACAAAGTTAATAGATCAATTTTTCATATTGTAGGTATTTAAAGAAGTGTTGGAATGGATTTGATACTTTCAAGATATTGATTTTTCTCTCTAGCATTGAATGTGTCGACACATTGAAGACAAATGTCGACACATTGCACTGACACCCGAGACAGCACAATTCTAGACCCAGACTATGTGTTGACACATGCTGCGATTTTGTAGAAATTCTGGAACGACATTAGCTCATTCAGAATGCTCTAAAATGACTTGGATACCCCTCCAACAGTATAATAAAGCTACTTGAAGACTGTTGAAGTCCTAGGGGCTCTAAATAGAACGAGATGGAGAGAGAAAGAATGGGTTGTATCATCTAGAGAGGGAAATTGCTAGATCCAAAGAAATCTTTTGCTAAATCCTTCAAGACCAAAGCTTTTCATTGTTGAATCTTGTTCTCTTGCTCATCATTGATGACCTAGACTTCAAACAGAGAGAGAAATTTCTTGAAGAAGAGACAACACACTTGCAAATATTCTTGCCCTAGTTTCTAGAGAGAGAAAGTGTCTTGAAAAAGAAAGAAGAACGTATCTACCAAGAAAGTTGCTCCCACCTGCCAAACTTTAGCTTTCCTTCGAGAATCTTGTCTTCTTGCACATTATTGAGCTTTTCACTTGCTGATTTGGCTTAGAGAGCCATTCCACATGTTTTGTGCTTTCTACTTGTTTATTCAGCTTAGAAAGCCTTTCTTTATCATTCCTTTGTACCCATCTTTTGTAAAACACTTAAGTGTTGGGTAAACACTTAATTCTACTCGTGTGGGTAGAAGAAATCCCTTTGGGTTTTAGAATTTGTGAAGAGAGTTGAAGCGTGAGCTTAAAAACGTTTTGTAAAGGTTCTTTAGCATCCGAGAAGCTAAAGTGTATTTGCTATTTGGAGAATAGTGAAGGAAGCCCAAGGAAGTCAATAGCATTAGGGGTGGACAAGGCAAGTGTTGGCCGAACCACCTAAAATTACGGTGTCGTCTCTCTAACTCTATCTCTCTTATTATTCGTTCCATATCCATATTTGTGGTGTTTTATGCTTTATTGTTTTATTGCTTATATTTAACTTAACATTAAACATATTAATATCTGTATTTTTATTTGTTAAAAATGGGTATTTTTCAGATCTGTATTTTTATTGAAAAATGACTATGTTTTTTATATACTCAATTCACCCTCCTCTTGAATTGTTATTTTGACTCACAATCATAATATGATAATTTATTCTTCAAAAAGCATCAAATGAGTTCCTACTTTTTATATATGGCCTAATTCTGTGTCACCTACGCATTAGAAAAATAATAGTGATCAGCTCGTTAGGTGACCTATTTTAACGAGTAAAATGCTTATATGGTTCTTATAGTTTATGTGTTTGATAAATAATTCCTACATTTTTATATATGATCCTCCATGTCCATTAAAAAAAGTAATGCATTACAAGAAAATGCACTTTGGGTGTCAAAAACTTTTGTCACCCAATAAAGTGTAATTTAGCCACCAAAAGGTTTTGAGTAGTTGTCACCCAGTTTGCCACATAAAGTCTATCAGCAAAGGTTTTAGGTGACAATTTTTGTATTTACTCACGCAAACCATCCCAACGCAAAACTATACCATCCAAATGGTTTTCTAATATCTTGATGAACTTTAATTTCGTCATGGCCCATTTCTCTCTATCCGTTCACATGAGACGTGCGAACGTTTTTTCCAATGTGATGAAAATCATTTTATCATCGAAAACACGTGCGCACGGTTTTATAAACATTTCGGCACGGTTATTTCATTTATGACGAAATAGTTGTTTGTAACCTCACAAACTGTGTGAACAGATATTCAGACCATGTGGACGCTTAGTCAATAGAGCCTATGGGAATGTATGAAATATCGATGATCATACATTCGTCACCCATTCAATTGTTTGCACGCATTTCATACTGTGCGAATGTGTTTTAATTTAGGCCCATATGCACAGAAGAATTACCTTGCAGATGGTATTTAATACAGCGGGTGTAGATGGGTGGGTGCATGTTTTACCAACAATACCGTGCGGATGCATTTTGTTACCATTCGAACAAATTATTATGTATTTAAATTAATTTAATTAAAAATTTTAAAATAATTGGTGTGCTATCGCAAGTAACTAAAAAATAAAACCTATACTCCTAAAAATACACGTAGTGGTGCTAGTAAGGATCGTTTCCACGGAAAGTATCTAGCCTAGTTTTATGCTATTTGAAAAAGGATGGAGGGATTTGAGTATAACGAAAATAATTTTAAGAAAAATAACTAAGGAAAAATAAATTAAAATATCGAAATCAATCAAAAGAACAAACCTTGGTCTAAGTTAACATCCACCATCGAAATTTTACAATTGATCATTGATGCAAGTATATATCAATTCACACTTTGAATATTCATTGTTGGAACTATTTTTCTATCTCTTAGTCGCAATTAATTAGAAAACAAGCGATCTAATTAACCCTAACTACTAAACAACCCAAGACAAGGCTAAAGGTTTAATCTAGTAGCAGCCTTAAGAATTAGAGAGATTAATGAAGGAAAACAACACAAGCACAAGCGGTTGCATTTAATTTAGTCGATCGTTCTTCCTAAGATCTAATAATTTCTGATATAACAAATCATTAAATCTTAGTGCTTCACAAATTAGATGGATCAAAAAATTAAGGATTTGATATCTAATCTAGCATTAGATTGCAACAAATAATAAACTAGTAGGCTTCCTAGTCATTAAACGAGACAATCATGAAAATAGGCACAGAAGAACATCCGATACTTAAAGCATAAATTGGACAATAAAAACAATTAGATCTCACAATTTTATTGATTCCGAGGCTTCCGTATCCCTTTGACCAATTATAAAAGTTTAGCATGCAGAACCATGATGAAAGCTCGAAGGAGAAGTTAGAGAAGAGGGGAGAGAGAGGCGGCTCAGAAGTCTGATGATTTCCTCTCGCCCTTTACATGTTCATTCTCCTAATTAGAAGCCTACAAAATCTCCTAACAATATTCTAAATATTATCCTCAAATAACAATATTCAAATCTAACTAAAATTCAGGAAAATATTAAAATAAAATAAATTCCTAACATAACTAGGAAAGTGGTGTTTTCAGCTGGAATTTTCGTGCACCAGATTTGGAAACTTTTTTGCAGGCTAAGGAATGTTCCAAAACGTCAACAATGCAGGTGCCGTAACTTCAAGCCCAATTACGTCCTTCATGCAGCCAGTATCTCTCAGAACCTAAAAAATGAAAGTTGTATAGATTTTTCTTGGCGTTTCATAGCATCTTGAATCATCTCAATCGGATCTTGGATGAGAGAGTTATGCCCAGATTATGAAGCGATATCAAAACTGTCCAGAATCGCCCAATTAACTTCATTCTGTACTTAATGCCTCCATTTGCATTCTAAATCAAAATATAAGAATAATAAGTAGATTTAGGCATCAAATAAGTATAAAAATACTAAACATTAAGGGAGAAAAATTATGACATTTTGCATTCTCATTAATAATACTAATAAAAAGATATTCAATACTCATAATAATACTAAATGTCTACAAATATGTCGTTATAAGTAACCAAATTACATAATCGATAAATGAGTTAGTGAAAATACATAATCTACCCAAATCTCCATTTGGGGGTCAAAGGGGATTTGAGCTGTATGATGTGCTCCGTCATCTGCTCACACATTTCTTGTTCCATTTGTTGCAGTCTCTGTTCTTGCTCTTCTTGTTACTTCCGTTGTTGTTCCTCCAAATATTGTTAATGCTCTCGCATTGTTTGCTCCATTTCTGTTAGCCTGACAGAAGCTCTTCATATTCTATCTTTCTAGCCCTCATCTCCTCTATCTCTAATCTAGCCTCCTCCAATCTCTAGGACAAATCAACAGACGATGATCCAACAGACCGTACTGAACTGCTTAAACCACACACGTAACACGCTTTCGTCCCCAATAACTCAGCAAAAAATCTCCACTTCTGTGTATGACTTTTTCTCTAACTCATGCTACAACTGAAATGCCTCCAATTTTTTTTTCCTACAAACATAGAAAATAAGATAAAGTTAATATATGAAACCTAAGATATAACGAATGCATCATTAAATCTAACGTTACAACTTATAAAATTTTTTTGTACATTTTTTGATGTCCACATGCCATCCTTTTTTTTTTTTTATATAGCAACGCATGATTAATTTATAAGTTTCTATATTTTTCTGTATACCAAAAGAAATATCTAACGTGTGTATTAAACTAACTAAGTCATTTATTTAAATAATATCTCTAAAAAATGTAAATTTATTACTTATTAACAACACTCTCGTGCATTGGAAGGACCTCTCTCCTGATGTGTATACAATCTTCAATTTAGCTCTATTCTCCCGGTTGGTTGCACTCCTCCTCTACATTGTATATTTACAGTTGTTACAATAATTAATAATAAACTAAAATAAATATACAAGACGGAATAAAATTTTTAACCTGAAATTCCTCATCTGATGTATGTTCGGGCAATTTTCAACGGTTAGATTTATACGTGACTCAATCAAATTCAACCTCATTAAATACGTATTTAAGGCAGATTTGAAAATCTTCTAGAACCTATTAGCGTCCGGATGGTCTGGTTGTTTTCCAGACAGTGTCAACATCACGTACATGGAACCACACGATTTGCTGAAGAAGCATTCCTACCTTTGTGAACAGTTTTTTAGCATCTAGACCCCATTATCCTTTTTGGCATTGGGACGTACATGTTGGTGTCCGTACGATGTTAATTATGCATGATGATTTTGAATGCGTCACTAATTGGTGAAGATCATTATCATTACCTAAAGTTTGTTTGGATGTGGCAAAAAAGCTGTCTGGATGGGGATGAAAAATTTGTGATGATATTAATTGTCACTTAGTTACAATGGCTTGTATTTTGTCATCTAGATATCCGTTCGAACAATTTTTAGATCTGTCCAGACGAATATGAAATATTGTGAGGATACTAATCATCACTCATTTGCAATGGCTTGTATTTTGTCACATCACATATCTGTTTGAATGGCCTTTGGACCTATTTGGACGGAAATGGCGTTCCTAGATGATTTTGGGTAACGTAATTAATGTTTTATCAGAGAAAGATAACTTTAGGTGACAAAATTTAGTTTGACACCCAAAAATTTGTCACCTAATATAATATTTCTTGTAGTGACCATTGGCAGATCTAGGACCCAACTTGAAGGGAGGCGAACTCCTAAGAAAATTTTAAAAAAAAAAAAAAATTACGTCTAAATTTTTTTTTTTGGCCTGTCCAATGGGGGGCGGCCCTGGGCATCCGCCACTGGTAGTGACAATGAGGTAACTAGATGATCAATTTTAACGAGTAAAATTTTTATACGATACGTGGAATTTATGCGTTTCACAAATAACTCTCGTTTGCTTCAAAAACAAAAATCATAAAACAAAGTCACAATGGTTTGTGTGTTGACAAACGACCATATATAATAAAAAAAGGAAGGAACTAATTTATTCAATTATTTTGAAAAAAAGTCGTAGTTCGCCCTATAAATTATCGGGCAAAATCAATCTTGATCCCTTAAATTTTTAAACAATAAACAAAAATTCAAGAAATAAATAGGTTAATGAATTAGAATTTCAATCGTTTTATTTAAAATATCTTATTATTTTTTTAATAATTTATTAAATTTTTGTAATAATTTTATCTTGGAGGGGTATTGCTGTCATTTTGCATCCTTTCTCATCTAATTTAATGTTTGATTTGAACGGAAGCATACATTGAAAACTTTCAAAAGTTAAAGACATAAATCACCGTTTTGATAATTGAGGGAATGATGGGGCGGCTCAACTTTTTGGGGGCCTTAAGCAAGTCATAAAAATGAGACCTTTTAATATAAAAATTAAAAATTAAATCATAAATTTGCTTCTTGCCTTTTTAGATACAAAATTACTAATTAAAGTTTGTATTCAAGTTTACCCAATAAATCAATTTCGATAGATAAAATTGCTAAACTGCTTAATTTATCTTGAGACATAGTTATTAGTAAATAATTTTTTTATAATCTTTCTGAAGTTAGTGTGAAAAGATGTTGGAATTTGTATGAAAATTTGGAGATTTTGATATTTATAGTAAAATTTTTCTTAGAAAGTTGAAAATTTTTCCTCACCAAAGATATACCTAGTCTTGACAAACTTCTTTCTTCAGATGCAACTCTAATAGGTATGGTAAATAGTATTCTATATGCAATAAAATAATTTGGAAAACAATATAGTTCTTTTACTAGATTAAGTATTTCAAGTGAAGTACTAATTTCTATTTTATTTTAAAGCTTTTAATTCCGAAAATAAATTCAAACCATCAGAGCATGTCATGCTCAAGAAATTTTTCAAGATTGAGAATTTTTTCTTCTTCTAATTTTACTATAATATATGTTAACAATATATGCAAAAAAAATTTAAGACTTTGAGATGCTGATTTGAGATTAATTAAGAGGTTTTTTTGTAGATATTATTAGCAAAAAAGTAGGAAATATTTGGAGATTAATGAGAAGCTTTAGCAAAAAAATAGGTTGTGTTGTATTGTTGTTAGAATAATCCGTTATTTATAAAAATCTAATTAGCCATAATTGGTGTGCAAGTTAAAAAATGACGTTAAAATTTAATTATTTGAGAACTTAATTAGCAATAAAGTAGCTTACTGTACTGTTAACAAGATTACATTAGAATTTAATTGTTTGAGAATTTAATTAACAATAAAGTAGCTATTGTATCGTTACAAAAAAATACTTACAATTTAATTGTTTTGGGATTAATCAAACACTCGGATTCCAAAAATATCTAACAATAAAATGGTATGATCTGTGGAAAACAGAAAATTCAACTCCTTTAAGTCCATTGTTGCATTAGGTCTGCTAAAGGAAACTCTTCTGTTCTTGGGCCCAATAATTTGAAAACATAAAAGTTAAATCCATGCGTCAAAAACTTCAAGATCCTTTCTTTCTTTTCCATTTTTTTTTTTCCGTTTTCTGAACCATACAAGGCAGGGTCGCCCCAGAATTTCAGTCATCTGAGAAACGAAAAAACGTTGTAAAGCCTAGTCTCTTTTTTTTTTTTTTGCTAAATATGTAGTAAAGCCTAGTCGATCTTTAATGAAACAGACCATAAATCACGACAAACTGAGATGGAAAAAACCACAGATTGGGTTTTTCTGTTTATCGTATAGGTGAATCATAGAGAGCTGGAGAAAAATCAAGGCATTTAAAGAGCAATTCATTCTGGTGTGGTCTGACACAATTCCCAACTTATGAGTTGATGAAGACTATTTTTTCTTTACCTTTTTTCATTTAAGTTTAAAACCTTATCTTAAACATCCTCATGCATTTTATTATATTTTTCTTTATTCCATAAACACTATATAAAATATTTACCCAATTATATATTCTCTTTGTCATTTTGATCTTACTTGCAGGAGTCGAGTTGAGCTGGAATATTTTCTATTTTTGACTCATCTCCACAAATCTATATACATGCTCGAACTTTTCTGGAGCTCGAGTTGAGCTAGAACATGTGGTTGGATTAGCATTTATCACACTCGAACTCAGTGGTTTGGCTATGTCAACCGAAGATGGTGTTGGGCGAAGGGCGATATCTTCATCGTTGAAGGGTATCGGGTTTCGATCGGGGCGATCAAGGTTGCTCTATCTTTGACGCTCCTTGTATCATCAAGAAAGCCATGGTCCTCAACAATGATACTGAGCCGCCACCTGACTCGTTTTCTTGACGCTTACCGGTGGTCAATGTTCTGCTTACAGTTGGACTTTGGGTGGGAAGTGGTGGTCGCAATTGATTTTTAGAGACCAATTGTGGTTGACAAAGATTTTTTTTTTTTTTTTTCACAGCAAAATAGGAGTAGAGCGACCAATTCCCATGGCGGGCATTGCTTGATTATCAAATAATTTATTTTCATGGTGATTTGTTGGCAATTTAAAGTTTGTAGTTGTTTTAACGCGTACTTTCTAAATCATAATAATATTTTATTTAATTGGTTACTTTCTTATTTTTTTTCATTGTGTCCTTTTTGGTTGTTTATAAGGCAGCATCAAGAGAATAAAGAACAAGAGACGAATGCAGATACAAATATAGAATGCAAATATAGATTGAATCTTCACATATTTACATATTCTCAGTTAATTGAAGCAGCGATCATATTTTTAAACATCAATCAACTTTTTAGTAAATGAGCTCGCAGTAATGATAGACCATAAAATATTATTTAGCTCAAACTGGTTGTAGCAACAATAGCAATTAATAAATGAGCACATAGTCATAAGGTAGTCTTAGTGCTATCTAATACAGGAACTAGTCTTAAATAAGCTGACAGCAAGGATATGACTAACAACAATATCTATATCTTGGCAATGGTAAATAATGCAAATTGTAGGGGATGTAATTGGTTTGCAAAAGTATTTTAGGCTACAATGAATGTAACAAAATTTATAAAACGAATATCTAAAATCTAAAAAATCCTACACAAATACAAATACCTTTAACAAAAACTCTAATAATTTTTCATATAAACTTCAATACCTTTAAAAAAAAAAAATTATAACAAATCTTCTTTCTCTATACTTTTTCACCAAACTCCAGTATTTTTTTATTAAAAAATTACATCAACTCATCTCTCTCTACATTTTTTACAAACTCTAATAAAAATTAAATATCTTTAAAATTTTATGCCAACTTTTACAAAAAAACCTATATAATTCCAATCTACACAACTATTCATAATTCTATAAATAAATCTTAAAAATCTTGCATTTTTTTATAAAACAAATATTCCCTAAGTTTTTTTTTTTTTACACAACCCCGACATGTCTGCTTGCAATTCATATACGTACCTCACAAAAAGTCCAACCCACATGCCTCCTGAGTCTTATGCTCTTGTCATAGTCCACATTGCAGATTTTAGAGTGATGTACTTAATAGAAAAAGGCAAACCCAAGAACAAAAGATAAATTAAATCACCACCAAACTAGCCTTCTTTAGATGCCTCTCCGCAAATATCCTCATCATCTCTTCCTGGTTATTTACATATGTACATTATCCAACAAGATGCGTAGGATTTGTTTGTTTGCTTGTAAAACTATTATTTTAAGTAAAAAAACTTTTCATTGAAACACTTTTTAAGGAAATTTTCATTTTTATTGTTTGGTTATTTTTTTAAAATATTTTTAAGAAAATACCTTTTCGAGTTAAGCTTTTGAGACAAATTGATCACCATCCAACTATTGTTAGCCAACGAACGGAATGGTGCCCATGTGGATTTTAAATGTCATCTCAGAGCCCATCATATGTTGTCGCATGACATAAAATTTTTTTTCTAAAAATTCTAACATTATGTCCCTAAGGTACTAATTTCAACGTGAAGGTCCTCTAGTACACTTGTGTGATAAAATTGGTTCTTACTGTTCAACTATCCTTAGCCAACTAAAGGAGAAGCGCCTATGTGGCCTTGGAAAGAGAAGAATATAAAACTATCATATGTAACCTTTAACTTCAATTTTTATTTAAAAAATATTACTTTTTATTTATATATCATTTTTTTTTTTTAATAATTTTATTTTGAAGGGACATTTCAATCATTTTACATGTAATTTACTGGTCAAATCAAACAAAAGGAAAAAATTGATTGTTTATAAAGATCTGGGCTTTGCAGAGTTGTTCCCCATTTCTCTTGAAGCCCAATGCCCATCTTTGGTCACCATACTAATAACGAGATGGTATTTGTTTGTTTGCTTGTAAAATAATTTCATTGAAATATTTTTAAGAAAAAATTTTCATTTTCAGTGTTTGATTGTTCTTTTAAAATATTTTTTGATGTTTGACACGCTTATTGATTTACATATTTACATAAAAATATTTAATTATCGTATAGCGTATAGATTCATGTATTTACACTTTTGACATTTTAGTCCTCAAAGTATTGATTCAACCATCAGATCCTTCAAATTTTTAATACAAATAGATCTCCGGCCCAATTGCCGTTAGTGAATAGACACAATGTTGCTTGTGGATTTTAAATGCCATCTCAACACCAATCGTAGACTACCATGTGTATGATTTTTTTTTTTTTCAAAATTTTAATATTTTAGCTTAAGGTATTGATTTTAACATGAAGGTTACTGAGGTACATTTTTGCTATAAAAATTGGTATTGTTAACCAACTAACGAAGAAGAATATAAAACTATTATATGCAATAATAATTGTTCCAAAATATTCTGTCAATTTTTTAATTGTATATTTTCGAAACATATGGAGTGAAATAAAATATTTTGGAACTTGAGAGAGGCTTACTAATTTTTGCCTATAAATGTGAGGCCTATTATAATGTTCCCCCAAAACATTTTGGTTTACGAAAAATTTGAGTTTCTTTTGTTTTCTGAAAAGGCTAAATTACTCCGTACGTCCCTGAGGTTTGACCTTTTCTCAGTTTGGTCCTCAGGGTTCAATTTTCCCTAAAAGCATCCCTGGGTGAGGACTCATTACCAAATAGATCCTGGCGTCAACTCTTGGACGGAAATGCACACGTGGCTAACGGCTTACACGTGGGCACTGACAGCTGGATTTTTTTTAAAAATCTTGCCCAATCGCAATGTGACACGTGTCACTACATAAATAAAATAAAAAATATTTTAAAAAATAAAAAATAAATCTTAAATCTTAAAAAAAAAAAAAAAAAAAAAGAAAACTCGGATCGGGGGAGACCCCCGATCCTTTCCCGGTGGAGGGGTCACGGTGGAGGCCCCTCCACCGGCCCATTCTGGCCGCCCAGAACTGGGCTCCCTCCTCCACCCCGGGGGCGGTGCTGGGGGAGGTCCCCCAGCCACCCCAGAGCCGGGCGTGGAGGAGGGAGTCCTTCCCTCCTCCGCTGGGCGGCCAGAATGGGCCGGTGGAGGGGCCTCCACCGTGACCCCTCCACCGGGAAAGGATCGGGGGTCTCCCCCGATCCGAGTTTTTTTTTTTTTTTTTTTTTTTTTTTTTTTTAAGATTAAAGATTTATTTTTTTTTTTTAAAATATTTTTTATTTTTATTTATTGTAGTGACACGTGTCACATTGCGATTGGGCAAGATTTTTAAAAAAAATCCAGCTGTCAATGCCCACGTGTAAGCCGTTAGCCACGTGTGCATTTCCGTCCAAGAGTTGACGCCAGGATCTATTTGGTAATGAGTCCTCACCCCAGGGATGCTTTTAGGAAAAATTGAACCCTGAGGACCAAACTGAGAAAAGGTCAAACCCTAGAGACGTACGGAGTAATTTAGCCTTCTGAAAACTAATAGAGCTTTTACAATTTACTTGAAAACTTTTTACATTGACCTCATTTTTTGGTACTTGCCAAATACCTGAAAATAAGTAAAATAAAGTACAAATTTTGTTTTACAAACAAACACCCTAAATGTTTGTCACTTAATTTTTTCCAACATAGTGTTTATCCTTTATGATAGAAAATATATGATAATCCACAAAACAACTATAAAAATTTGAAAAAAAAAACTAAAAAAATTGCAAATAACATAATTTTAGTTTGGCGCGCGTGGTAAAATTAAAGCCACCGCCTTTCGAATTTTAGATTACCCTAACATTATAAAAGTGGAGCAGCAGCCATTGCCAGATCGCATTCTCTAATTGATTCTCAGTCTTCAAAGAAGGAAAAAGAAAAAACAGTACAGCAAGAGATCACATGGGAAAACCTCCTGTCGGGATGGAATCCGACTCCTATTTTGGTAACCAAAGTGGAAGGGCGATCCTTTTAACTAATGCGCCTGCGAGTGCACAATAGACGAGCTTAGATTTCGGATGTTGGTGGTTTTGATGTGATAATGAAGGAGGGGTGAAGATGGGAACGAGAAGGACATTGATGCCATGATTTGGAAGAAGAAAGGATGGAGACAGCAGTCAGCAGGATGCAGGGGCTTTCTCCATTACAGCTTCAAAGCAGGCGCTACCACATTGACACAGTCAGGAGGACATGGTAAAACAGGGAGCAACAATGTTAAATACACGTTAGAGTTGTCTTATCGAGTTAAAAAGGGAGCTGTCGTGTAAGTAGCCACGAGATGATGCAGAGGTAAAACAGGGATTGTGTGGTGTCACTGATGCGAACTATTTTCAATGTGAAGCTTTTAATTCCTTCGACATGAATGTAGCTGAAATTCCAAACCGAATTTCAGGATTTTGGTCATTACAGAAGTTTAGTGATATTCTGATACATCACCTAACTTTCTCATCTTCTGGAGTGGGAACCAAAACCATCTTCCATTTTTGGCCAAACCAAACAAAACGGGAACTTTAGTTTGAGCTTTTCCATTTTTGCTTCACTCTCTGTTTTTCCCTCTTTATCTTTTCATTTCCTCTGTAGCAGAGACGAAACCAAAAATAAATTTGAAAGGGTGCAAACTCTTAAGAAAAAAATGACAAAAAAAAAATTATTACATAATGCAAAAAAATATTTTAGAGTTAAAATATCGAAAATTAAGGACTAAAAATATAAAAAATATATTATATTGAAAATACGCATACTCTACTTTTCTTTTTCTCTTTTGTTGGCAAGATCCATTTCAGTTGACAATAAATTCAATATATATCCGAAGTGATTCAAGTTTCAACAACAAACTGATTATTCCTAAGAATAGTAGTTTAATACTTAAAAGGATGAATGTTTAATTTTGAACTAATAGTTTAATAATTCAATATACAATTTTACAATTTTTCACATAATTTTATGAGTCTATAACCTAATTGGCAAAATTGCTAATCAAATCACTAATCAGTAATCACAATATGAGAGTTGAGAGATATACTGAGAGAGGCTGAATTGAAGTGTACCTTACAGTTGAGAGAGAGAGAGGGAAAGAAATTTTTAAGGTCGGCGGGCCTGGGTTAAAGGGGGACAGATTAGTTAAATAAATTAATAAACGTTTTACATTGGCCAACCGAGCCGGGCCCTAATTGGCCCCTGCATCCGCCAATGCCTTGTATGATATGACATGTTTTTTGGGAAATGAGTTCAGTTCGTATGGTTGCCATGACAAATATACGCATTCTAATCCAATGTGTTGGCAATAACATCAAAGATGATGGGTTATTGGTGTAGGTGACACCGAGGATGTGCAGCTATTTTACTATTTTGTGGAGTCTCAGAGAAGGCCCGTACAGGACCCCGTTTTACTTTGGCTCACCAAAGGCCCTGGCTGTTCTACTCTTTTGGCATTCTTTTATAGAGCGGTGCGGATGAATGTATTTATTGGAACAATTCTTCACAATTTTGAGTATGAGAGATGGTGAAAAAGAAATGAGAGAGAGTGAAAAAGCGAAAAAGTTTGTGGAAGGTAGTGAAAAAATTGATGAGAGTTAGTGATGAAAAAGTGAAGAGAGAGAAATTTTTGTAATGATGATAAAATTTTAAGGAGTAAAAAGTGAAAGTTGCCGTATGCCGCACAAGAGAAAAAGAAAGCTATTATACGCCAAAGAGAGAAAATAGAAGAGAAAAAAGAAAAAGAAAAAGGATATTTTTTTAGGAGTTTTTCTTTCGATCTTCATATGTGGTTTTCACACAGGAGCAAATCGAGTTATCTCTGAGAAGGTTATCTAGGTGCTTCATCACGGGGAGTTGTGATATTCAGATTGGAGATTTCTCTACAGGGTGGGTTTCTTCAGATTTCAGGATTTGTGGTGAGATTGTATTTTTTCTCAGAAAGTTGATCTTTGTTGAATTCTAATTTGCTAGAACTCAAGTTTTGGGCATAAACTTGAGTGTTGTAATCTCTATTTTATTATAGTAGTTTTTCCCTTCACACTGAAGGATCTTCCACATAAATCTTGCTTGTTCTCTTTGTGCTTGCTTTATTTATTTTTGGTTTGACTGTTGGTTTGCTTGGGATTATTATTTAATTTACACATGAACGTAATTTGGCCAAACAAAGTGGTATCAGAGCTAAGGTTGTGTGGGGTTGATTGTTTTGTGTGGATTAAATGGAGAGTAGTTCAGGCAGTATGATTAAACTCACGACACCAAATTATTCAATTTGGAAGCCGATGATGGAGGACATCCTTTATTGTAAGGATTTCCATGACCCTATTGAGGGTGATAGTGCCAAGCCAAGCACAGACAGTGCCAAGGATTGGCGGAAGAAAAATTGAAAGACTATTGGGAATATTAGACAGTGGATTGATCTTAGCGTGTTCTATCATGTGTCTCGGAGACAAATGCCAAAAATTTATGGAAGAAATTGGAAAGTCTCTATGAGAGGAAGACAACTCAGAATAAAGCTTTTGCAATCAGAAGGCTTGTGAATTTGAAGATGAAAGAGGAAATGTCTGTTGCCGAGCATTTGAGTGATTTTGATAACAATGAAAATAGTGTTAGACGATGAGTTGCAATCGCTATTGCTTCTGAGTTCTTTGCCAGACAGTTAAGAGACTTTGGTAGTATTACTTTGTAATTATGCTCCGAATGGTGTGTTAACACTCAATATGGTTAAAGATTGCTTGTTCAATGAAGAGACAAGAAGACGAGCTACAGGTAAAGAAAACGCACATGCTCTTATTACAAAGAACAAAGGGCGGAGTAAGGGCAAAGATTCTAAAGGACACGGGAAATCCAAAAGTCAGTCAAAAGGAAATATCAGATAAAGTGTTTCTTTTGTGATAAGAAAGGTCATATAAAGAAGCACTGTAAGGCTTGAAAAAATAAACAAAAAGAGAATCAGAATACTGATCAGAATACTGCGGCTAGTGTTTCAGATGAGGATATGGCAATAACAGTTCTTTCTACTGAAGAAGAGCAGTGTTGTCATGTTGTAGATCTATTTCTTGAGTGGGTGATCGACTCAATGGCTTCCTACCATGTCACTCCAAAGAGGGAACTCTTTACTTCGTATAAAGTGGGTAACTTTGGCAGAGTGAAGATGGACAATGAGAGTCATGCCGACATAGTGGGAATTGGTGATATTTGTTTACAGACAGATGTTGGATGCACCTTATCATTGAAGAATGTGCGACATGTGCAAGACATGCACCTGAATTTGTTGTGTACACGTGCCTTTGATGATGCGGGATATGAAATTTATTTTGGCAACGGAAGATGAAAACTTACAAAGGGGTCAATGGTAGATGCTAGAGGAAAGATTTGTTGCATACTTTACAAGATACAAGTAAAGGTGTGTAATGAAGCGGTAAATGCAGCGGAAGGTGTATGAGTCTAAGGATTAAGGCAACCCAAGAATGAGGGTGAATTGAGTTTCCAAACTTTTTCACTTTAACCCCCAAAGTCATGTTTGCAAAGTAAAGACTAATTTAGCACAAGTATATAGATGCGATAAGAGAATAAGTGCTAAATGTAAAAAGTAGGGATAGAGAAGCAAACACGTGATTTTTAGGTGGTTCGGCAAACCCGCCTACATCCACCCCTCAAGCTCCTTTACCGAGCCTTGAGGTTTTTCCACTATTTTTCAAATAGTGTACACACTAGCTTTCGGGTGCTAGAGAACTGTACAAGTATTTTCCCGAGCTCAACACTCACAACCCAACCAAGCTTGAGATATACCCTCTCTAAGCTTCTTCTTTAGTGAACAACCTCACTAAAGGAATCACCTCTTATGGATAGAAAGATACAAGAATAAACTCTCTCAAAGAGTGGATATGAAAATGGAAAGCTCTATCTCTTTGATTCACACAATGACAAGGATAAGAAAGTGTAATTTGTGTGAATGATATGAGAAATATGGAATATGAAGGTTTAAGATATTTCTCAAGCTATGTAAAATGATATATGGTCGAGCTATCTTGTTTAGAGACAATAGGAAGGTTTTTATATAGGCCACATGAGAAAACTAGCCGTTATGAATTTTACCGTTGTACCAGCCGACTGCTTCTTGTACCGGTCGACCGTTCCAGGGTTACCATTACTCAATGGTTATATTGTCAGAGTTTCGACAAGGAGAGAAAAAAAGGAGAGAGGAGTTTGAAACCTTAGAAGAGAAGAGGAGAGAGTTAAAAAAGTAAAAAAGACACCCCTCTTAGTAATTTTATTGTCAAAATTTTTGTAGAAGCCATTAGAAAGACTACTATACTTATTTTGCTGCTATCTTAGAAATTTTGGCCCCCTTCCCCCGCCCGAAGCTTCGTCATTAATTCCCCTAAAGCTTCGTCATTGAGCTACAGATCAAGCGCACTAATCGTGCAATGTAAGTCGACAGATGCCCACCGCCACAACCCCCCCCCCCCCCCCCCCCCCCCCCCCCCCCCAAGCTTCGTCATTGGGTAGTTCAATAGCCCAAGTCTTCCAGACCAAGCGTACTAGTCATGCAAAGTAAGTCAGCGGGAGAGTACAGCTTTTCTATGCTCTTATAGTGGCAAACACGTCGTTCTTAGAATTTATCAAAACCTTGGTATATCCTGGAAAATTTGTTCTGATATATAATAGTGTGAAACTAATGAGAGTTTATCGGCGCCGGAGGTACTAACAAGGAACTCTGGTAGTGAACTTTAATTATATATTGGTTTGAAACTTTTAGCCGAAAGAATGATTTAACGTTTGGTTTAGTACGTGCGTGGTAGCTGGGCGGTGAGCCAAAGTTCGTTATAGAAAAGCTGCAAGGATTTTTGGAATTTTCTCCGGCAAGAATATGACCGGAGTGGAAAACTGCATTAACAATCTCGATCAATCGCTGTCGTCAAGCACGCCTGATTTTTCAGGACTCTTTTGTTCAAGGCTTCAAGCTAGCTGACGTTGTGGACCAGCTGAAGTCAAGATTCCAGCGTGGTCCGGACTCCGCGAGCACACAGATTGAAGCCCGACCCCCTTCTTGTGTAACAGAGCGTGAAGCCAGCTCAAGACTCCGATATAATTCTGTCGGTGGTCACAATGACGTACGCAACCTTCTAAATTAACTGATCAATGCTTCTCTGTCTGAACTCTCCGTTTCCATGAACGTGCATGAGAAATTTCCTACGCCTAGAAGTCAATCTCTTCCTATCATATGACGTTTCAGGATAATATTATTCGTATATATTAATGATATTTCTATATACCCAAAGTGTTAAAAATATAAATTAAAGTATGAAATTCACCTTTTTCCGTCAATTTTTTAATCTTTGGAATAAAATGAAAAGTGTCAATTTAGCGATCTTATCTTATGTCTCTACGATCTCAGAGCTGTAAACCAAGTATTAATTCATGGCTATTCAAAGTTTGTTCACTTGGAATCTGATCTCATATTTTAAGGTCTGGCACGGCACGCACGAGCTAGGTTGAATAGAATATTCATTCATTCATTCAAGTTAAGCTCGAGCTAGCTTCAATTTGAGCCGATCTTAAGTTACTAATTTACATTACACCAGTCTTCATCGAGTACCACCACCAATCCTGAAATATGGAGGTTTCACCACTGCCACTCCAACTGCACGTGTTCTCCATCGCGATCTGATCAAACCCTAGATTCTGCTCCTTGGCTAATGGCAATGATATGATAGAGATTCTAATGAGAGGTGCGGCAAGAGGACACAGTATTGTTTTGGACACATCACCAAAGAGACTTCGACTAGTTTTCCATCATGCAGAACGTCTAACTTGGGCCTCCACAATTTTCCACATCAAAGACAGTAGCTAGACATTTCTTACAGAAGTTTATAATGCACTCGTTTTGGTTCTAGAAAGAATAGAAAATAAATAACAAAGTTTTCTTATTGACTCGAGAATATCCATGAATGTACAAAATTTCTCTCTCAGTTTGTTGCGATTTGGTTTTTTGGCTTTTTGGGTTGCGAGAATTTTGTAATTGATTGGATTAATGAGATTAATGATGCCTTTTGAATTGTTGAATTGGTGCCATTTTGTTGCAACTTTGCTATTTATAATATCTCTCTTTCTCTCTATCATGTAACACCTCGAGCACCATATAGTGTGGGAAAAGAAAAGAAATGATCAAAGAATAGTATAAGATCAAGTCATGCATTGGTTCCAGATAGAACTGAGACTTATAATGATTCCAATGGCTTAAAAAACAACCTTAACTAGACTTATTTTCTCACGATGTGAAATTTCACTTTTGAGATTTGTTTGCAATCTATGAATTTGGTTGCGATTTGTGAATCTTGTTTCAACATGGAGATTATTTCTCTCCGGTTTGAAAATTCACTTGTGAATCTTGTTTCGATTTCGTTTACAGCACTATCTAATCTAATTGATCTCGTTTTGAAATCGGCAATTCCGTGGTTGATTTATCTGCTTCCATCACAACTTGTCATGCATGACAACCTAATTACTTGTTTAATCTAACATTAAATATAGCTTGTTTAAACCTACCGACTCGTGAAGTACGTTGGGGATTTTTCAAGCTGATCGAGAATTTTGAATCAGCAGATGGAGTCATTTTAAGGCCACTACGCCTCCCTAGAAAAGAAGTATTAACTCACTTATCCAAATCTTGATAAAGTTGACAACACCATACAAATAAATTTTTTTTTGTTTTTAAATCATAAGTTAATCCCAAATTTAAAATGTACAATAATCTCATGCCAAGTAGCTAGAGGGAATTTTAATAATAAAAAAAACCTCGACTACATCATTTTACAAGCAAAATGATACAATCCTTTGCCATAAGTAAGACACATATACAGGGTATACAATCGAAAAGTTGCAGTTGTCTCTCCGTAACTGTTGGGTATTATGAAAGCAAAGTTAATATCCTGTTTTTAAGGAACTCTTACATGCTGACACCTATGTTCACTTACCCCAAAAAAAAAAAAAAATTTTGAAAGTAGGGCTAGCCAGATCCCTATGGCTAAGACCGTACGTGGGCCTAAAACCGGATACCAATCTACTAAAACCACTGCTATATCAAGGGGCAGTGGGCCCTCGATCCTCACTTGATACTGATTCCCTGTAAATCCTTAACTTAGAAAGTGTGAATTGAAGTCTGAAGGCACGTCGGGAGAAAGGATGCGATTCCGTTTACATTAGAAACCTTAAGCCAGTGGCACATGATTCATATGTGTTAATGGATATGAGTCGCTTAATTTGCACACGATTCATTTCATGTGGAATATTATGTGATGTCGCCTATGAAGGGCTTTTAACTTCAAAGAGGTTTCAAACTTTCTTGGTCATGATAGTAGAAACGTCTGTTTCTAAATCACCCCATTTGGGGTGCTTTAATTAGAAGGCTTATCCTTTGGGCGAATGTGAATGTGGAATTATAAGGCTTATACCTTTTTGATGCAGATTTAAGGTTAATTAGCCAAATATATCCAACACATATATAGGGAATATACCGTGTTTGACTTGATCTTCTAAAACTATATCGGACGGATATATAGCAAATGACGAAGCTTCGGGGGCCATGACTCCCCCACACAATTTTATTTTATTTTTTATTTCTTTTAATATAGAGGAAAAATAGGTAGTAGCTTTTGTAATGACCTCCAGAAAAATTTTGAAAAATAAAAAAACGGAGAGAGTAAATGACTACTGTAGTAGTGGGCCATATAATTTTTAAAAGAAAAAAAAATACTAAGAGGGTATAATTGTTACTTTTCTCGCTATCCTTGGCCTCTTTTTTAAGGTTTCAACTCCTCTTTCCATGCCCTCTCACGATTTAAAAGCTTCCCAAATTAAGTTTCTCTCATTTCTCTCTCTTTCTTCTTGCCTCCTACAATTTAGACTCTTACATTCCCAGATTTTCAACTCTCAATAACCTCTCTCCTTTCTCTCTTTCTCCACTATTTTATCTCCATCCTTGGAATACAATAAACGTTTTCCTTTGCACACAAAAAAAATTTCTCTTCAAGTTATAATTCTAAACGTTAGTACATTTAATTATTATTGTCTAATTAAAATATTACTACTCTATGTTTATATGTGATAAACAAAGAAAAAGTTTGTTTGCCTTTATTCTTTGTATTCAATTAACTAAATGTTGTGTGTTTTATCTTTATTAATTTGGTTAGATTTTAGCAATACTTTGTGCATTTGTTAATAATTTATAAGCCCCTTATTCTGAAGATTTTAAGCTTTTGATTGCATTTAGGGAGGACAAAATCTTCCTTTGTCCGTTTTTTCTAAACAAGATTTTCAAATGAGATGGAAGATGATTTTTTTGCAGATTACTTTGTTGTTTATATTAAAAAAGAATTGTAGAAGGTTTTAGTATTGATATGATAATTGATTATTTTTAGTCATTGAAGGCACATCGGGTTTCAATTCGTATAGTTAATCAAATTTTGACTATTACACTTAGAATCTTTCGGATGTCTCGCCTTTCGCTTTTGTCATTTACTCGATTAATTAGTTCTCTCTCCTTACAAAAAATAAATGAAAATAAAATAGTTATCTCTCCTATTTGGCCCAACTTTCATGATCAATCTTCACCGACGCCTTCTCGTATATACTTGTATCTCTTAAACATATATAGTTGGCTTTGAATAGGGTGAGCGTGTGTCTGAGAGGGGGAGAGGAGAAAAGGACGATTTGGCACCTGGGTTTCGGTTCTATCCAACAGAGGAAGAGTTGGTCTCATTCTATTTGCATAACAAGGTAGAGGGAAGAAGAGAGGATCTGATCAGAGTCATGGACCGGGTTATACTGGTTGTGGATATATATGTGTCCAAGCCATGGGATCTACCACGTAAAATTCTCTTATCTGATTCAGTCTCTTTCGTTGTTTTTCATTTAAACTTCTTTGCTTTGAATCATCCAATGGAAAACTGCACATGCACCTGGCGGAGTTGAGAGTTGTTACCAGTTTGATGCTACTTTGTTAAATGCTTTAGCCTTTGAGGGCATAAAACATCTGATCATCTCGAGTTTGAACGTCTGATCTGCATGCTTCTTTTAATTTGAAGCTTAGACCTAATGTTCTTACAGGCCGAAAGTAGCCAGATGCATGCATGCTCGTTTCTTAACATATAATTTTCTTGCTTTCATGTTTTTCTCACTGCAGAGACAATATTGCTAGTAACTTTTTTTTCTAATGTCTATCAGAAGCGTTTTACTCCTTTGTTTCCTCTCATTTCTTTCCTTCTAGCTATTTTGATACTGTACCATGGAACTAACTTCTCTTTTTTACTGTACGTGGATGAATATTCTGTAACATTTGGCCTTCATTCATTTTCAATATTTTTCGAATTGGCTGTAAACAGAGTTTTCTGGAGATCTGTGCTGCGGAGACCCCGAGCAGTGGTTTTTTTTCAGTCCCAGACAAGAAAGAGAATTTCGCGGGGGACGACCAAACCGACTCACAACAACTGGATACTGAAAAGCTACAGGCTCCCCTAGTTATGTTTACTCTTCCAACAATCGGATTATCGGAGTGAAAGGACCATGGTTTTCTATAATGGAAGAGCCCCAAAAGGGAAAAAAACCGAATGGAAGATGAATGAATATAAGGCCATTGAAGGAGAAGCACCCAGCACATCTAGCAGTACTGCAGTTCCCACGGGATGAACTATATGTATATAAACAGCGAAACTTTGTAAGAATTGGGAGAACTTGTTTGAATGTCTTTCATCTTTATCAGCTTTAAGCATTTGTCCTGTGCATATTCTTTTTGTTGGAATATCTAAGAAGATGATCCATACAAAACCATGGCAGGATACAAACCGCGCGAACTCATGTGATGTAACCCCTTTTATCCCAAGGCAGATCAGCAACGGCCGTACGTGTGGTCTGTCTTTGCTATACTGATTCGAGTACTTACCATCTTCATCTAGTGCATGTGAAACCCTCCTGAATACCTTTGTTCTCTCATATATGCGAAGTATCTATGAATCAAGACTGGCAAGGCCTCAATTTGCATTTTAATTCATGATAATACTTAGAAGCTGTTAGAATTATGTGCCCTCGATAACCAAACGAGTAATCCAGTCCTAATATCTTATATGGAATATAGTTTGGTGGAAGGAATTAATTGTATGTAAAAGGGCATATTTGCAATAATCTCAAAATTTCAGGGATCAATTACAATATGTTGATGGACTTAATTGTAATTAGTAGAAGCCCTAATTTTATTAGAAAAAGAGTTCTTCAAGTTTAATCCTACGGCTGAAATTTGAGATCCCTAAGGATCCCCTATGTTCTCATGCTCTTCTCTAGGGTTTCCCAAGGCCTATAAATATAACTGTTATATTCAAGGGGTTGGCCATCAGAACCTATTAGAGAAATCCCTAACATGAGAGAGTGACATAAATCCCTTAGGAGGCAAGAACATTTGTGTTGCTATTGTTGTTCTATTCTGAATTGCTGGAGCTTTGGATTGGATCGTGAAACAGGTTGAAACTTGTGGATTCCCGAATTACTATATCAAGGTAAGTAATCGAATCGCGCCAATTGCAATTATAATCCTGATAGTGTTTTGTTGAAAACATGTTATTTATTTAGTTTAATTCCACATAAACTATCAGAAGCACGTACGCCTGATTCAATATTTCGCACAACTTTTATTCTGTAATTACATATTTTTTTTCTGCTGTATTTGCAGTTACGACATGAAGTTAGTTTGTGTCGACTTTACAAAAAATCCAAATGCTTGAGGGCATTTGACAGACGGCCATCCGGAGAAGTGATCGGTGATCCAGCAGTTCAACAGGTTCTCCAAACAACTCACTGACAGGGAGAAAACGTCCACGCGCGGGGAGTTCATCCTCTGGAGATCATGGCCATCCCTCCCAGCCTGCGGAAATTGAGAACATGGGAATGGCTGTTGATGACGAGAATTTCTTGGATTGGGAGCAATTGGATTGGTTAAATTTGTTAAATTGGGGGGAATAGCTGTACGTAATCAAACAAAGAGGATATCAGCCGAATCTTTCAGCTCATGAGTGCATCATCACTTGCATATTCGATACGTTTGGAGCAAAAATTTATGTTTAAGTCTTGCTTTCTATCTATAAGAATGATATGTATTAATTATAAATAATATCCTTAAATTAAAAGCCTGAGGAATGGGCTGGGATTCCCGTTGATGATGATGAGTCAAATGCATACAGTTTTAGTTTTGTTATACATCATAAATTAAAATATAAATGTAAAATAAATATTCATCGAAAATCTACAATAAATATTCATCTAAATTTTAATATCTAAACTAAAATTAAAACATTCTAAAATTATTGGTATGAAAAACAAATCGTTTCTCCATTTGAGCCTGAATTTTTTTGTAAAAAAAAAATTATAACTGGTTCTGGTTTCAAAAAAATGTCAAAAAATTCCAATTCGCGCCTGAATATATGCCCACCTACCTGGTGGCGTGCTTTTTGTTTTTGTTTTATGTTTCAATAACATTAATTTTTTTCATTTTTCAATTAGCAATTTTTCAATTAATTAGATTTCAATCGTGCTTGATGATGTTTGACATGCATTTTGCTGAGTCCAAGAAAAAATAAGCCGACCTCAAAATCACAATCACATAACTTGGGCGAAACAGAATAAATTGGTCCAAAACATTGTGGGTTCGAAGAGTTTAAGTCAAAATCAATATCCAATCGCAAACCATTTAGTGGCTTCACACCCTGTAGTCTGAGCCCATTCATCTCTGTGCGATCGGCCGACCCCTACTTGTCTAACAGCGAGTGCATGATTCGTGAAGCCTTCATGACTTCCGATGTAATTCTGTCGGTGGTCAACCGTGTATGTGAACTTTATTTTGACTCCATTTTCTTCAACCTTTTGTTACAAATACAAATCCCTAAGGACTTATCCAATAAAACCAAAAAGGGAGCGAAAAAAGAACAGCATAAATTACTAGAAATTAGGAAATTCCCAAGATTTTGTTTGAACCGGCAATGAGTTGGCGTCACAGTTTAGTTTGATCGAGTCAAAATTCACAATCAAATATTTTCTTGTTCAGATATAGGTCATGTATTTGTTGTAGCTAGGACCATGAGATCTTAAAAGAAGTTAGAGGGGCCACAAGAAATCTTGGCTTTACAGGTTTAGTTTTGGCTCATTAAGAATATGCTCAAATAAAATAATCAAAGTTACTCATAAATTGAGTTCCAAATCCCCCACATATCCCCGCTGATCGTGCATATACAAATTGAACAGATCCCCCCGGAGAGCTGGTCATGCGTTTACTTCTCCTCGCGGTGGGGAACTATCCTTTGAAAATTTTCCTTAGGGAAGTGTTGATGCAAATCAAGCACGATCCGGGCCTGATATGGCCCAAAGAGATGAAAACACCGCCAGAAAGAAAGGCCAGAGATAAGTATTATGATTTCCATCAAGACTGTGAACATACCACCGAAGCCTATTATGAACTTAGGCAGCAAATTGACTGTTGTTACAGCAGGGGAAATTACGGCAATTCATTTTAGAACATGGTACTTACCAATTGGGAGGCCCACCAACTGGTGGAAATGGTGGAAACTAGTTACAAGGAGCAGGGCAACATCTCTATACCCGCTCCACCCAGCGAGGACATCCATAATATTCATACCATAGCGAAAGGACCGGAATAGGAGTTGGAGGGATCATCTCCACAACGAGGAAAGCGTATGCCAGAGAAACTTATCAACATCAAGTATGTTTGGCTAAAAGTCCTCAGATGAAGAGACTCGGGACCACAGTACACAGGGGCGAAGCCAAGATTTACTCTTAGGAGGGGCCAAATATAATTTTTTGCCTAATTTTTTTTTTTCTAACTAGGTGTTGAGGATATTATGTGTACACAGAGGCGATCATCTTTGCCGAACTTCTTAAGCCGGAATAAATGTAAGAACTCTTGGGGAGAAAAGGAGGACCACTGGGATACTTATCTGTCTAGACAAAGAGAAACCCTAGAAGAAAAAACCAACTATTTGGGGATAATTAACTGGCAGCCAGTGATAGAAACTCCAAAATTTACTTCACCTCTTATGGGAATGGAAAGCGAAAACCTGCAACAAAGGCAAGATAAAAAGCAAAGTCACCTTCTTTGGGATTAAAACCGACTGATTATGGGTGGGAGACCGCATTCCTATCGAATTAGGAATGGAGTAAAGCTGGCGAGCTATGGCCAATGTTTAGTGGCGGAACAAGAGGGTAGCAAACCAGGGCGGTTGCTACCCACTGTTCCGCCCAAAATAAAATTTTAGATGTATTTTTTTTTTTTAATTATTTTTTCATAAGTTGGCCTGAGCCCGATACCCATTAGGCCAAGCCAAATAGAGCTTTATCCTAGCAGGCTAAATTGACTAAGTGCAGAAGTTATAGACTCTTTGTTACTTCTTGTTTGAAGTTGCTTCTTTCTTTGTTTTACTATTGGCTCTTTTGCTGTCGTGTTACTAAAGATGATCTTTCTAGCGGAATTTGTTTTGTTTGTTAGTGTTCCTTTCACTTGGTGCTCTAAATGAAAAAAAAATGCTATTTTTTGGGGGCATTCGAAGCCATGGACATTGGGAGCATGATCCCAATGAGGGTTAGTCAAAACTCAAAACCTTCACCAGTTTCAAGAGGTGAATCTTGGTGGGGAAAGATAGACATTGGGATTTTAAAAGTCTAATAATTAGAGAGATTTTGGCAGTATTGGGATAATGGATTTGAATTTTATAATAATTAGAGGGGTTGTAAGTCGTGTGTATTTAGCTGTTTTGTTTTGTTTTTTTAGATAATGGAGTTTGTGATAAGAAAGCCACGCAGCGTGGAGTCGTCTAATATTCCTAACGGACTACTAATTCTAATTTGAGTAGTAAAAGACCTCGCATTATGTTTTTAGTCCGAATGATATTGTTGCTGAAGTTCGAAGCTATTTTGCAACATTTTAAAAAATACAAAGTCGTAGAATCCAGTCACCTCAGTCGCAAACTCTAGTGTATTTCATATTTTTAATGCTTTTAGTCCTTAATTTTCACATTAACTCTAAGACAATTTTTTGCATTATGAAGAGAATTTTTTTTTATTTCGCCTTTAAAGTTTAATACCCTTAAATTTTAATCCTGATTCCGCCACTGCCAATGTTTCTTCAGTGCATCTTCACCTTAGCTCGAAGGGCGATGATTCTTCGTTGATAGGAAAAAAACAACGGAAGGTGCCATGTTTCGTAAAAAATGGGAGGATGAAAGAATTTCCCAAGAAATTGTTAGTTCAAGACTCGAGAAAGGAGAACTGCGACGGGAAAACTAACCCATGGGTTTATAATGGTTCTTAAAATTTTATGCCAACTTTACACAAAACCTATATAAACTTCCAATCTACATAAATATTCACAGTTTATAAAAAAAATCTTAAAAATCTTATAATTTTTTATAAAACGAATATACCCTAAGTTCATTTTTTTTATGACACAACCCCGACATGTCTGCTTGCAATTCATATATATATATCTCACAAAAAGCCCAACCCGCATGCCTCCTGAGTCCTATGCACTTGTCATAGTCCACATTGCAGATTTTAGAGTGATGTACTTAATTAATAGAAAAAGGCAAACCCAAGAACAGAAGATAAATTAAATCACCACCAAACTAGCTGGCCTTCTTTATATCCCTCTCCGCAAATGTAATACACGCTGTCGCGAAAAAAAAAAAAAAAAAAAAGTTGAAAAGTCAAAAGTTGAAACGGTGCGGAGGGATAAGTCATTATCCCTTCCGCAGCGCCCCATTTGAAATTGAACGAAAAACGTTCAGTTTTTAACGCCGAACGTTTAAATCTTCAAATTTTGAACTATTTTTGAACGGATTTTCGCCATTTTTAAACCTATTTAGAGATCTTTAAGTATGAATCTATGTTATTTGCGAAAATTTCCGCCCAATATTGGAGTTTTATCTCATTTGAAGCTCTCTCTCTCTCTCCAATGAAAATCCCTTTCTCTTACCTTTGGAGACTCGATTTGCAGGGGTTGGGTGATTTTTGGAGTAGGTTTGATTTAATCTTGGTTTAGAGTGGTATTTCTTTGGAGATTTTTGGGTTATGTGTTTTATAGAAAACGTTGGAGAGCCGTTCGTCAAGTATTAAGCAATTTTTCTTCAATTTCGTCTGCGCATTTGAGTGAGTTTTTCTCAAAGTTTTATATCTTTGATAGAATTTTAGATTTGAAATTTCTAGATTTTTCAGATTAGTTTTTAGGTTGTAGTAATTATAGGTTTTTGAGGAATTTCGCGATGTAGAAATAGCGTATCTTATAGAGTTATTGGAGTTCAGGTATACTTGTTGCTGGAATTTCGTTATTAGATTTACATTGAGATGTGTGAGGATTAAGATGAAGAGTTGACTGATTTTCAAATGGATTTTAGGTGCTGATTGACTCTTCAGCAATTCTTTGTGAAATCTTAAACTTCGGTTAAGAGTTGAGATAAGTGGCTTTTCAATGGGATTTTATTCTCTAAATTTTTGTGGAATCTAAGTGCACGAGATGTTTAATTATTTTGTGAGATGAAATTGATTTGAAAATATGTCTTTGTGCGAGGTCAAATATCTTGACATTGGTGAATTAGATTTTAAAAAACGTGCACTATTTTTATATGGTTTTGATTCATTATATGGGAAAATGTACAAATTTTTGATAAAATGAAATGATTTAAATTTCATGAATTTGTTGGAAATATCTAACTTGAAATGTTGGGTTGTTGGAATATATTTATTTTGTGAGCATACTTGAAAAAATTTATCCATGTGCTGGTGATATATCTTGTGGTCTGTGTGGCCAATATATCTTGTGGTCTTTGTGGCCAAATTAATACCCCTCGTGGTATTTTTGAGGTCTTTGTGGCCTAGGAGGACCTGTGGCCTAGTGATGTTGACCATGGTTTTCCCTTATCGCGTAGCCTTGGATAATTTTATTTTAAACTTATATTTTAGTTTTGGTATGACTCACAATATTTTCTGATTCATTTTGTCATTATAAAATTGTTAATTTTTCCCCTACCCCATTGACTTGCTACTCACTGAGCTAGTTGTAGCTCACAAATTATTTATTACCTTTCAGATTTAGACGTTGGTGGCAACGAGAAATAGAAGATCGCGAGTTGTAGCTTCTGAGATTAGTTGCAAGATGCAGGATTATTAAATAAAGAGCCCTATGGAGACTTTAGTAATAATTGTTTTTATTTGGAGACTTTAGTTGTTTTATAGCTTTTTGGGAAATTTGTCTATTGAGACTCTTGTTAAGAGTAGTATTTAAGGATATTTATTTTTAGTAGTGCTCTGACTAAACTGTTGGGATTCATTTTATTATTGAAGATGGAATAAAGATTTTTTTGTGAGTTTCTTTTTCTTGGTTGAGATGATATTTTTCAAGCGGAACTCTATCCTTTTAAACTTTTGGGTCGAGGCGTTACAGGAAATATCTCATCATCTCTTCCTAGTTATTTACATATGTACATTATCCAACAAGATGCTTAGGATTTGTTTGTTTGCCTTCTTGTAAAACTATTATTTTAAGTAAAAAAAACTTTTCATTTAAACATTTTCAAGAAAATTTTCTTTTTCATTGTTTGGTTATTCTTTTAAAATAATTTTAAGAAAATATTTTTTTGAGTTAAGCTTTTGAGACAAATCGATCGCCATCCAACTATTGTTAGCTAATGAACAGAATGATGCTCATGTGGATTTTAAATATCAGCTCAAAGCCTATCATATGTTGTTGCATGATATAAAAAAAAATTTCTCAAAATTCTAACATTATGTCCCTAAAGTAATAATTTCGACGTGAAGGTCCTCGAGTACACTTATGTGATAAAATTGGTTCCTGCTGTTCAACTGTCCTTAGCCAACTAAAGGAGAAGTATCCTATGTGGCCTTGGAAAGAGAAGAATATAAAACTATCATATGTAACCTTTAACTTCAATTTTATTTAAAAAATATTACTTTTTTTATATATCATTTTTTATTTTTTTAATAGTTTTATTTTGAATGAACATTTCAATCATTGTACATGTAATTTACCGGTCAAATCAAACAAAAGGAAAAAATTGATTGTTTATAAAGATTTGGGCTTTTCAAATCCTCCACGTCGTTCCCCATTTCTCTTGAAGCCCAATGCCCATATGTGTTATCTTTGGTCACCATACTAATAACGAGATAGTACTCATTAAAGGTTGTTTGCTTGTAAAATTATTATTTTACGTAGAAGAAATTTCATTGAAATATTTTCAGGAAAAAATTTTCATTTTCAGTGTTTGATTATTCTTTTAAAATATTTTTAAGAAAATATTTTTTGATGTTTGACATGCGTAATTATTTACATATTTACATGGGGTAAACTCATAGTTAGTCCCTTATGTTTGGGTAAAAATCAAGTTACTACCCTTATTTTTCAATCCAACAATTTGAGACCCATAACTTTCAAAACCTATCAATCTTCGCCCTCGTCTAAATCAGGCATTAAGTCCGACGGAAAATCGTGCAAAATGACCAAAATGCCCCTCCAAGGCTAAATTTTAAAAAATAAATAAAATAATATAAATTTAAGAAATAAATTAAAAATAAATAGATTATTAAAATAGAGTTTCAATATTTTATTTTAAAAATATTATTTTTAAAAAAAAATATCCTTTTATTTTTAATGAATTTTTTAAATTTTTTTAGTAATTTTATTTTGAGGGGCATTTTGGTCATTTTTCATGATTTTGATTAACGTCTAATTTAGACGGGGGCGAAGATTGATAGGTTTTGAAAGTTATAGGTCTCAAATTGTTGGATTGAAAAATAAGGATAGCAACTTGATTTTTGCCCAAACATAGGGGCTAACTATGAGTTTACCCCTATTTACATAAAAATGCTTAATTACCGTATAGGTGCATGTGGTTTATATTTTTGACATTTTAGTTCTTATGATATCGATTTCAACTATCGGATCCTTTAAGTATGTTTTTGAGACATGTCGATCCCCCGTCTAATTTCTGTTAGTGAACGGAAACAATGTTGCCCATGTGAATTTTAA
This sequence comes from Morella rubra, assembly GCA_003952965.2. Classification (NCBI taxonomy): domain Eukaryota; kingdom Viridiplantae; phylum Streptophyta; class Magnoliopsida; order Fagales; family Myricaceae; genus Morella; species Morella rubra. The sequence continues at coordinate 25,326,351 of CM025849.1, read as the reverse complement.
ATGTCATCTCAACACCAATCGTAGGCTGCCATGTGGTATGAAATTTTTTTCAAAATTTTAAGATTTTAGTGCATAAGGTACTGATTTTAACCGGAGAAGAATATAAAACTTACTTAAACTTACTTAATTTTTGCCTATAGATGTGAGGCCTATTATAATGCTATCCCAAAACATTTTGGTTTACGAAAAATTTGACTTTATTTTGTTTTCTGAAAAATAATAAAACTTTTACAATTGACTTTAAAACTTTACTTTGATCTCATTTTTCAGTACTTGTCAAATATTTGAAAACAAGTAAAACAAAGTACAGATTTGGTTTACAAACAAACACTCTAAATATTTGTCACTTAATTTTTTCCAACATAGTGTTTATCCTCTATGATAGAAAATATATGATAATCCACAAAACAATATAAAAATTTGAAAAAAAAAACTAAAAAAAATGCAAATAACGTAATTTTAGTTTGGCGCGCGCGGTAAACTAAAAGCCACCGCCTTTCGAATCAAGATTACCTGACATTATAAAAGTCGAGCAGCGGCCATTGCCAGGTCGCATTCTCTAATTGATTCTCAGTACGTCTTCAAAGAAGGAAAAAGAAAAAACAGTGCAGCAAGAGATCACATGGGGAATATGAAGCTCCCTGAAGATTTTTGGTTTCTCAACCATCGACCCTTCGACAAGTTGCTACTTCTCGCGATTGTGTCTGCTATGATTGCTGAAGAAGAAGAATCTTCTTTCTTACTCAACCCAGCCGACGTTTCATCAGCTCGACAAGAAAGACTCAAGAATGAAAAGCTTCTCAAGAAGCCCATAAGTACCGAGGCATTGGCTATGCCTCCGAAACAGATCAGTTGTGATGCACTAAACTTCATCATTTCTACTAAGAAAACATCGATCCAAAGTAAGCGAAGTTACGATAGCATCCAGGGCGATTCCGATTTCAAAATTCACAAGAAGTCCAAAAAGAATGAAGGACAAAGTGGCATAGGACCCAAAAAAGGCCCGAATGTGGATGTGACTGACTTTAATCCAAACCCACCATCGGAGTTGCCTGAGGAATTCAAGCATCGGATCCAGGAATTGGCTGGAACCGAAGTGACAATGGTCATCCAAAAAACCCTAACCAAGACTGACCTAAAAAAAGAGAACTCTCGGTTATCCATGCCTTTTGGCCAGATCAAGGTGGATTTCTTGCGAGAGGGAGAGAAGCATAATCTAGGGCAAGGACGCACAATGGAAGTGCCATTCCTGGAAACCTCGCAAGCGGTTGATAAGATGATCTTGAAGCAGTGGAACATGCCCAAAGACTCAGGGAACACGTCCTCAATCTACGCGCTGAGGACTTACTGGAATGATGTCGTCCGAAACAATGAACTGAAGCCCGGCAATGTGGTCCAAATTTGGTCTTTCCGGGTTGGTAATGCAGATCAGCTTTGCCTAGCCCTTGTGGTGGCTTGTAGAGAAGGAAGTAGTACTCTCGGCAGCGACAACGAGCTGGTTGGAAGTAGCAGCGGATCAGGTCGAGGAAAAGGAAAAGGAAATAGCGCGCATGCGGATGCGAATTAAGGAAGGCAGCTTGGGTCTGAATTCTCCACTAATATTTCCTTATGTAATTTGACACTTTCTTTTCCTGGTTGATGACCAATTAATATGCTATTGCTTGTGTAAATTTTTACCTGAAGAAATTATTTTCAATTTCTACGTCTTTTATATTTCGTCTATAATTCCTGCATCTAGATATTCTTGTTTTAAGATCTAAAACATAATTCAGGTAAAGCGTCTCGGATGTTAAATTCTTTCATGTTCTCTAGAAATTCCCAAAAACAATTTCCTCTTATAGTTATCAAAAGAAGCAAAAAGAGTACATCCAAATCAATGACTACGAGGAAGATCGGTGATGTGCTCGGCGTATGTGCAAAGGAAAAAAACATAGAAAGAAAACATAAAGAAATTAACTGCTCCTCCACCGAGGTCTGAGTATCTGATCGTTTTCTGCAAAGGAGGGTTGAATGTATGGGAACGGCAAGAAACTCATGTGCACCACAATCTTGAGGTTGCGCATCACGTCGGGAACCTTGATCCTGACGTAGACGTTGATCGTCATCGGTGTCCCCGAAAACCCTCCACCAGAGGTGGTGACCCGCCAAAGATTGGCCTCGCTCCAGCGTTGGAAGAACTACGGTCTCCACGGACCAGCTACTGTTGTTATTGGGGAGCGTGACGGAGTCGGGTGAATTGGTTCGTGTGGCGAGACGTTTGACGGTTCTTCAGCGTCTTCGATTTTGTTAATTTTTTTGGGGGATGGGGTAATTTTCAAAACAGCCCGAAACCATGAACCAGGGCCTGATTTGTAATGTTGTTAATCGATATAATACGTGACCGTATTTTAAAGGATCATAAATCTACTGGATCATAAATCTACTGGACCATAAATCTCGTGTGGTTTGCAGAGGAGCTAGAGGGCGATATAGTGACTGCTTTAAGCCTTCAACTCCTGCTGGATGTCTTATCGCATGCCAGAGTATAAAGTTCAGTTCTAAACTATGATATATAATAAGAGATAAAATCCAAGAAGAAATTGCTCACTAGTTATATGTTGGGCCACTGAGCTAAGTTATGGGTCTCTATGTTGGCAGGCCTCCATAATCAATGTACCAGTAGATAACCCAGAAAAGAGAGTGAAAAATGATGCTTAAGTTAGCAAAACTATGTCAAAAATGATTTTCCGTAAAAGAAAAGAGCGAGAGTGAGATATATGCTCCGAAGACCTACCAGTCCCTTCTCGTTAGGAGTACAACGTCAGTCTATCCCTGTATAGAGGGAGGATAGATGGGACGGAAAGGATTTTGGCTTCCTTCGGTTGTACGGTTGCCTACTTTTTGGTGGGTTCAATTTGGAAGGCGCCGTATAAAGCATGCAAAGGAGAACCTGACATTACGAGCTAGTTTTAAGGGTGATGAGTTAGGGTCAGTACGCCCCGCAAGGCTGTTGCCCGAAAGGGTCCGTTTTGCTGGGCTTGGTGCTTGTTTCTCACCCTCTTGGAGCCTTTCGGCCTGTTTTCCTTATACCGGGTTTCTTTCGGCCTTGGATTGGGCTGGGCAAAGACTTGCTGTTGACCTTGGCCTCGATGGGCATGCAAGTGGCACGACTTGTCCTCTGGTTCTGCACGTGAATGCATACAAAAATTTAGTATTTGTAGCAATACTCACATGTAAATCTTCTGAATTATGCCAAATCTGAGCTGGGAGAGCATTGAAGACTTTTGAGCTTATTCCATCAAAGGAATTAATGTTAATTTGTTTGTGAAGCAACAGGAAATTAGGTGGGCTTTTATAAATCGTAATTTGCAAAAACACGTTTTTCCCCCCTTTTTCATTCTTGCACATCGATTGAGGTATTAATGTAATGCGTCTGATCTCGTTAAATATATCAAATGCTGCAGTTGTATGCTTCGCTTTCTGGGACCGATATGATTATTACTCACACATCCCTATGGATAGGGACCAAGTCAGGATTTGTCTTCAGAGGGGGCCAAATATAATTTTTGTTTAATTTTTTTTAACTAAGTGTCGAGGTCATTTTACATGTACTTTGACTAATCCTAGGGTTTTCAATTTTTTATTATAATCAAAATAAGTATAATCAAAATGTTACAACATATTTTAAAACTTAAAAAAAAAAAAATATACACCTTAACTTAAGTGTAAAAGCTAAATTTTATAAATTATGCTAATTGAATCGGACATTCCTTCAACGAGTAAAAGTTATCAATTATTATATCAGTACTAAAACCTTGTGCAGCCGAATATAATCAAAAGTTTAAAATCTTCAAAATAAAGGACTCATGCTAAGTTATTGACACATGTATGAAACAATGTTAAAATCTAGCCAAAATAACATAGATACACACAAATAATATAGCAATAATAATACTTTGTTTAGAAAAAAAAATAGAGCAATAATATTTTAATTAGACAATAATAATGAAATGAGTTTGTTTTTAGAAGAAAAAAAAGATAATGATAATTAAATGCAATAACATTTATAATTCTAACTTTGAAGAGGAATTCTTTTGTGTACAAAGCAAAAATTTGTTGTATTTCAAGCATTGAATATGGATTTTGCTATTTTCTGTATATGAGATAAAATAATGGGAGAGAGAGAAAAGATAGAGGCCATTGAGAAAAAATCTGAACAATAAAGTGTAAATAGTGAGAGGGAGAAGTGAAAGAGAAAGAAGAGATGAATTTTAGAAAAGAGGTAGAGAAAAAGAAAAGTAGAAAATACACAATCTAAGAGAGAGAGAGAGAGAGAGGGAGGAAGGAATTTTAGAAAAAAGGAGGGAGAGAGAAAAATAAAAAATACACACTTAGTATTTTTTTTTTTTTAAATTGAGGGCTCATTTATAAAGTAGTTATTTCCCTCTTACGTTCTTTCTTCGTCTTAGGTTTATTTTTTCAAAATTTTTGGAGGGTCATTACAAAGATTATTATCAATTTTGCCCTTATATTAAAAAATTTTTTACAAAAATTTGAAATTTTACCCATATATAATTTTTTTTTTTGAAAAACTTTGGGGGGGCCATGGCCCCACTAGCCCCCCTTAGCTTCGTCCCTGCGGCTATTGATTTGGGTCATGAATTAAATAAAACCAAATAGTTTTCCATTTGTGCAATTCGCGCATTATGGTGCCTACAAAATGTTTAATTGTTTGCTTAGTAGTTTTTTTTGTAATTTTAATTTATTGTTTATTTTGACCGTGTTTTATTTTGTTTTGAAATTTAGTTGTAATTTTAATTTAGAGTTTATTTTGACATCCTGAAATAATGAAATATTGTTTTGGAATTTAGTTGTTTAGTTCTAATTTTAATTTAGAGTTATTTGACCATGTTTATTTTGTTTTTGGCCCACAAAATACAACTTAAAAATTCATTTTTGGGCCAATGGGCCCAAACTAAATCTGGACTTTTTAAGGCCCAGATAAGGAACTGAAATTTTCGGTTGCGGTTTCGAAAATTCCGATTGATTCCGAAATGGAACCGGAATGATAATAATGATTCCAGTGGATATCCGAACTGGAACCGGAATGGCCAATTCCGGTTCCATCCATTCCGGTGCCCACCTCTCTCTCTCTCTCTGTTTTATTGTTTATTTTTATAACAGGGAAACACGGATATGCATCTACTTATGGGGAGCTACCCGAGATACAGAGAAATCAGACTACGTTGGTCCCATCTCCTCCATCGGAGAGGCCTTGGGAGACCATATTTAGTGGGTCATCACATAATCTTCCACTCCTTACCAAATTGTGTTCAGCATTTTTGCAGTCATTGATGGAAAAGAGGACTGCTGTTTTCGAGTGACTTCCTGTGTTCCAGCTCTTTTAAGGGTAAGATGGTGGGGGCAACGATCTGAATTTGTTGTTCACTTTTCACCTTCACCCCTTGTAAAGTTAGATGCAGACTGGGGAGAATGCCTAGAGGTAACAGAGCTGTGTAGGCGATACAGTAATAGGATGTTGGCAGTGCCAGATATGCGATAAACAGTACGGTGCAACAGCAAAACTAGTTTCCGTATACACATAAGGTATACAAAGCAAAACTCAGCTGCATACACTGAGGAAAATGCTACCCGGAAGAGCCTCAAATTTATGAATGAGGAAGGGGTTTTTGGCATTCAGGAAGTGTAAACCGGGACAGCGACATTTCACGTTGAACTAAAGAGGGCTGAGTTTTATTGGCTGAGAAAATTTTGTAATCGAGATAGGAAATGATGCCCTTGAGCATGCGTTTAAGTAGCCACGTGATGATGCAGAGGTAAAACAGGGATTGTGTGGTTTCACTGATGCGAACTATTTTCAATGTGAAGCTTTTAATTCCTTCGACATGAATGTAGCCGAAATTCCAAACCGAATTTCAGGATTTTGGTCATTACAGCACGTGCAACGACAAAGTTTAGTGATATTCTTATACATCACCTAACTTTCTCATCTTCTGGAGTGGAACCAAAACCATCTTCCATTTTTGGCCAAACCAAACAAAACGGGAACTTTAGTTTGAGCTTTTCCATTTTTGCTTCACTCTCTGTTTTTCCCTCTGTCTTTTCATTTCCTCTGTAACAGTGACGAAACCAAAAATGAATTTGAAAAGGTGCAAACTCTTAAAAAAAATGACAAAAAAAAAATTATTACATAATACAAAAAATATCTTAAAGTTAAAATATCAAACTAAAAATATTAAAAATATATTATATTGAAAATACACCTACTCTACTTTTCTTTTTCTCTTTTGTTGGCAGATCCTCTCAGTTGACAATAAATTCAATATAAATCGAAGTGATTCAAGTTTCAACAACAAACTGAATTATTCCTAAGAATAGTAGTTTAATAATTAAAAGGATGAATGTTTAATTTTGTACTAATAATTTTGAACTAATAGTTTAATAATTCAATATACAATTTTACAATTTCACACATAATTTTATGAGTCTATAACCTAATTGGCAAAATTGCTAATCAATCACTAATCAGTAATCACAATATGAGAGTTGAGAGAGAGACTGAAAGAGAGAGGGAAAGAAATTTTTAAGGTCGGCGGGCCTGGGTTAAAGGGGGACAGATTAGTTAAATAAAATAAACGTTTTACATTGGCCAACCGAGCCGGGCCCCAATTGGGCCCCTGCATCCCCCAATGCCTTGTATGATATGACATGTTCTTTTTTTTTCTTTTTTTTTCTTCCTCTTATACCCTTAAAAACAAATATTTAAAAATATAAATGTTAGAGAAAGAATAAAGAAATCTTTGAAAAGTAATATTTAAATAGAATAGTAAAAGTAGATGGTTAAAATAGAGAAGCTCATGTGGGTATTTTTTAAAAGTTGATAGTTAAAATAGAGGAAATGTGCTTTTTATCGATTAAAGTAGAGAGCCAAATTTGAAGAAACTGCAAAGAATGCTCTTAGGAGGGGCCAAATATAATTTTTGTTTAATTTTTTTTCTAACTAGGTGTCGAAAGTCATCTTACTGTGTACTTCGAATAATTTTAGGGGCTTTCAAATTTTTCATTATAATCAAAAAGAAAAATAATCAAATGTTACCCGCATTATGTTTTAAGCTTAAAAAAAAAAAAACTTATAAGCTTTAACTTAAGTGTAAAAGCCAAATTTTCATACAATAATGCTAATTGAATCAGACAATATTCTTTCAACGATCAAAAGTCATCAATTATTATATATATCAGTACTATAAACCTTAGTGAGGCCAAATATAATCAAAGTTTAAAATCTTCCCGAATAAAAGGCTCAATAATTATTGACAAAGGCAAAGCAATTTAAAATCTAGCTAACAATAACATAGGTATATACAAATAAAAGAGCCCGAATAATAATATTTTTTTTTCAGAAAAAAAATAGAGCCTACTAATATTTTAATTAGAAAATAATAATGAAATGAGTTTCGATTTTTAGAAAAAAAAAATAATAATTAATATGTAATAATATTTAGAATTCTAACTTTGAAGAGAAATTTTTTTTGTGCCAAGCAAAAAGTTTGTTGTATTAAGAGTTGGATATGGATTTTTTGGAGGGGCCATTAAAAAGATTACTATCAATTTTGCCCTTATATTAAAAAAAATTTGCAAAAATTTGAAATTTTACTCATATATAACTTAGCTTTTGTCCCTGACAGTACACACTTTAACATTCTCCGCCGAAGGATGCGGAGGGCATTCTCTTTCCTCACTCCGATGCTCTGGTAGTGTCCATGCAAATCTCAAATTTTGCCATGCATATGATTCTGGAGGATAACGGGAGCTCAAATGACCTACTGGCTTTTGAGAAATTAGGGGTAGAAAAGTCACGCCTGGTGTCTACACCCATCCTATTGGTAGGGTTTGATGGGGAAACGATTTTTACCAATCAGATCCGTAATCCTACCCGTCTCAATGGGCACTTGCCCCGCCATTATAACGGTGATGGTGAACTTCTTGGTAACTGATTCGTTTAAGGAGGCCCCTGCATACAAAGCCATCCTCGGGCGAACCACGTTGTCTGCCATACAAGCTGCAACATCCACCTATTATCTTAAAATGAAATTCCCCACCCCCCACGGACTGGGAGAGGTTCGGGAAGATCATAGGCAAGTGCACAGTTGCTATCACATCATGCTCAAGGGGACCTAAGGGGAAGCAACACTACCCTGCCTTCAATTGCTCATGCGCTTCTCTCCTTTGCTTTTGATATGGATGTTTTTGTAGGCACTTATGCCTTGCATAGTTTTTGTCTACCCACGGGCCCTGAATATTAATTGTTTCCGGGCCCTCGTGCCCAGAAAAAATGTTACTTGGCCCTTGTGCCTCTAAGGTCACGGGTAAAGTGAATGGGCCGAAAAAAACTAGGTAAAGGAGGAGCATTCCTCCTAATGATGGGTCTCATCTTTTCAGAAGAAGAGTGTGAAAGAGGTGATTATCATCTCTTTACTGACAGGATATTCAGAAAAAAAGAAGATCTGGACTTATTCTATTGGAAAAGATAGGAAGAGGTAACACTCAACCCCCGGTCCCTGATCCGATCCTCCAGCTGGATAACCTCCCTATCAAAAGGTTAGGAGGAGAAGCGCAGGCCCTCGATGTATAAAGACTAGAGAGTAACAGAGGTAATGGGCTGACCGCACGGGGAGGCTCCCCCTTTAATATTTTTCTTCCTTTGCAGGAATATGATACACATCGTCGATCCCCGCTCACCATTTTCTCAATTTGTTTGGCCATTCATAAGTTGTACCTCAAAGTTACAAAATTCAACGTAGAAGAAAAAGTACGTGCCAAAAGGCTGCACCATTTCAAGAAGGGTATCAAAATGGTCTAATAAGGCAAAGTAATAACAGGACACGGTGGTCCAATTAGATGTGTCCACTTAAGCCAAAAAGTTGGTGTATGAAAGAGGAAGTACGTGCGGGTCAATAGCAAAGCGCTTTCTGTAGAAACATATAAGAAAGAAATGTCATAAAGTAAGCTCTCTAGATTGATGTACCTCCTTTGTTGGAACTCCATCTTGAATTTCACAAATCTCATAATATTGTATCTGGCTTTCAATTTCTTTGAAGGAGAGATCTCCACCCTTAATTTCTCTTGCCTTAGTAAACTTGTTGTACTTGACCTGGGTTTTAACAACTTCACTGGTAACTTTCCAGAAAGTCTTTACTCTTGCAAGTTTTTGAGAGCAATCAAGTTGGCAAAACCAACTAGAGGGTGAAATCAAAACTGATGTGGTTCAATTGAAATTTTTAAACTTTCCTTTCTCTTGGTGAAAGTAGGCTAACCAACATCACAAAGGAATCAAGATTCTAATGCATTGTAAGGCTCTCAATGTCCTCTTTCTTCCAAACAATTTTTTGCAAGAGGCAATGCCGACCGATGACAATATAGTTAGTTCTAGTGGTTTTCAAATCTCCGATTGTTGAGTCTTCTATTGCCAATTGACCGGTCAATTCCCTTTTTGGTTATCAAAGCTTAAAAATCTAGAAGTCATGTTAGTTAATGCCAATTGTATCACGGGTTCAATCCCTGGCTGGTTGTCGACTCTTCCAAGGCTCTTCTTTTTACAGTTGGATGATAATCTTCTTTCTGGAGAATTCCCAAAGGAACTTTGTGCATTACCAGCATTGGTATCCCCACAACCTCTAGACAATACTTCTTTGGATTTACCAATTTACGTTAGTGTAACTGTGCAACAATACAATTCCCTTTTCAAACTTGGATGGGAAATATTCGCGGCAAACAACACCCTTAGTGGCAGCATACCCAGCGAGATCGGTCATTTGAAGCAGCTCCAACGATTAGGCCTTAGCCATAACAACCTGTTGGGTAAGATTCTAGAGCAAATGTCGGACCTCATAAACTTGGAAGTATTGGAGCTCTCTACAAATCAGTTGACTGGAGAGATACCAGCATCAATGGTTAATTTGCATTTCTTGCGTTGGTTAAGCGTTGCGAACGATAAACTCCATGGACTAATACCGTCAGGCACTCAACTCCAAAGTTTCGATGCCTCTCATTATGAGGGCAATCTGGGACTTTGTGGCCCTCCACTTCCAAATCAATGCCCATATTAGAGGCAACAAGGGTGACAAGGACATTCATGATGAAGAAAACGGACATGCAGTCCCATGGCTTCATATAAGCGTGGTGCTTGGCTTCATTACTGGATTTTGGGGGGTCTGTGGTCCTCTAGCTGTCAACAACCGTTGGAGATTTGCATATTTTAGATTCATGATGATTTAAAAGATAGAATCTATGTGAAATTGGTTGTCTTTTCGCAGATTGTATAGAAGACTTACAAAGTCAATGATCTTTTTGTCTTTCTTGGGATGGAGTGCATCTATCTTAAAGCCTCCATTTTTCTCTCCCCCGATTCAAGTTTGGTAAAACTCTCTGTTTGTCTCTCTTCGTGGTTGTTTCAGTTTTGTTTTTTCAATTTGAATCCTCTCTTAATAGTATTAAGAAAATGGGTTATATCTGACTCTAGTAGGTTGATGCAGCAGTTGTTTGATTGTGCGCATAACAGCTACTTTTATAAATTGCCCTAGTGATCAAAAGGAAGGCTCATTGGCAAGATAATAAAAGTAAGAGTGTTTGTTTTGGTGTTATTAAATTGTGTTATTTTTTAATGTCAGTTGGAACTTGAAATATTTTAGTCTTTTCAAATCCGAATTCTGCTTCTATGGATATTGTCACCAAGCTTTCTCAGACTTTGCGAGAGACTGTCATATGGGATTTAGCTTTTAGAGGAAGATGAGAAGAGAGAATGGAAGAATAACTTTGTATTCATTCATAGAGAGAAGGTTTCTGTACAAACTCCAACATATATGTACAAGGAGAAGAAATGATTTGCTAATCCTAATCCTACTACCATTATGCCTTTCAATATGTACAAAAAAAAAAAAACCACAAAACACTAGTAGCAGCATAAGTAATTATAACAAACTTCGCTTAGATTTTGTGTGCTGTGTGAGAGCGTCGTAAGAGTGTGGGAACTCAGCGTATTGTTGAAGAAATGAGAAAATTGCTCCTAACACAAAGAAAATTGACCTTAGGTGTCAAAATAAATTTTGTCACCGAATCATGCCCTTCTATATCAAAATAAAATTTTGTTACCCAAAGTGTGCTAAGAATTACAAAATTGTCCGAACACTATTAAACACCGTTCGGACGGTATTCAAGGTTGACAATAAGACAAAACGTTAGATATTCGTGACTAAAAACATTCATCAGCAATTGCAATCACGTCAGCACTGTAAGCGAAGACGTGCACACATATGTTGGGTGACAAAACCCCGTTGTCACCCATCAGTCACGCAGGTTAAATCGTCAAAAAATCTGCATCAACGTCTGCACAGTCTGACATAGACGTCCGAACATCATAGACAATCCGCGAATGATTGACATGCATCTGTTTTAGAAGAACATGGAGAACAGCTACACGCGTCCGCATGATCACATACCGTCTAGCCGCGTATGGAAATAATTTTGGCTAATGGTGGTATCCATGTTGCATGTTACAGACATCTGACCGTCCGCACAAATTGGTCTCGTTCGGACGCCTTCATTTCTAGAAAATTTTGCTAACTGTTCACGATTTGGAATTTAATGCAGAGGAATCTGATTAGTCCACATGGAAAATAGTAACGTCTGAACGGTAGTGAACGTCCCGTCCAAACGGAGTTAATGGATTTTAAAGTCAAACAAAAGCCATTTGAATGTCATTTTACGTACACCGGCAATTTTTACATTTCTCTCATTTCTCAACCTACATTCATGTTTCTCATTAGCAATCTTTCATTTCGTTGTGTTCTTCGTATTCAGGTATGTTTCTCATGCTTTTACATCGTTTTTTTTTGGCAAAAAATTTGTGTTTTTTAAGTTATTTACGTAGAAATTTTCATGAACGATTTTCGGCCACCACAGTTGTTTGGTGGCCTATATTTGTATTGATATGTATTGCATGATGTTGTGGGATTGTTTAGGCTATAATTTTGTGTTGTTTGGTGTTGGTTTGGGGAGTTTTGGAGGTGGGAGAGAGACTGGCCATGGCTGAGTCGACTTTATCTTCTTCTCCATGACAAGTCCAGATGGGTTTAAGCCATCTGGATAGAAAGTTTTAAATTTTCTATGGTATATTTGAGAACGTTGCCATTTTAATTGAACCGTGCGGACGGTTTTTATTTCCTATGCGAACGACGTTGTACACTATATGTCGTTGTTTAGTTTAAGATAATTACTTATCTTTATGTTTATCAAACTACGTTGTTTTTTAACTAGACGTTCAGACGAGAATTTGTTACGGCCAGACGTTAAGCTGTTATACGCTGTCATCTTGTTTAGGATATATACATATTAAAAATTTATTTTTTTAGGAGTATTTTTGTTGTGGACACTTATTCTAGCATGCGCACGCCTGTTCGATAAACTATGTCGTTTTACAAGACATGCGAACATTTGTCCCTTATATACTATCATTTGTTGATGATCTATTCATATATGTTAAAAAAAAAATTTCTCAGGAGAATTTTGCTTGCAGACGGTGCTATTAGCATGCGCACATAACTTCACTAAAACATGTCGTTTTTAGCCACTCGAATGGAGTTTTTTGAGCGTTAGGACGTGTTTTAGATATACGTTGTCGTTTTATTTAAGATATATACACATATTAGAATTGTTTTTTAATGATTATTTTTGTTGCG
>CM025849.1:25290707-25310656 GCA_003952965.2 Morella rubra | reverse complement strand
CATAGTAAAATAGTTTGTTGTATTAAGAGTTGGATATGGATTTTTTGGAGGGGCCATTAAAAAGATTACTATCAATTTTGCCCTTATATTAAAAAAAATTTGCAAAAATTTGAAATTTTACTCATATATAACTTAGCTTTGTCCCTGACAGTACACACTTTAACATTCTCCGCCGAAGGATGCGGAGGGCATTCTCTTTCCTCACTCCGATGCTCTGGTAGTGTCCATGCAAATCTCAAATTTTGCCATGCATATGATTCTGGAGGATAACGGGAGCTCAAATGACCTACTGGCTTTTGAGAAATTAGGGGTAGAAAAGTCACGCCTGGTGTCTACACCCATCCTATTGGTAGGGTTTGATGGGGAAACGATTTTACCAATCAGATCCGTAATCCTACCCGTCTCAATGGGCACTTGCCCCGCCATTATAACGGTGATGGTGAACTTCTTGGTAACTGATTCGTTTAAGGAGGCCCCTGCATACAAAGCCATCCTCGGGCGAACCACGTTGTCTGCCATACAAGCTGCAACATCCACCTATTATCTTAAAATGAAATTCCCCACCCCCCACGGACTGGGAGAGGTTCGGGAAGATCATAGGCAAGTGCACAGTTGCTATCACATCATGCTCAAGGGGACCTAAGGGGAAGCAACACTACCCTGCCTTCAATTGCTCATGCGCTTCTCTCCTTTGCTTTTGATATGGATGTTTTTGTAGGCACTTATGCCTTGCATAGTTTTTGTCTACCCACGGGCCCTGAATATTAATTGTTTCCGGGCCCTCGTGCCCAGAAAAAATGTTACTTGGCCCTTGTGCCTCTAAGGTCACGGGTAAAGTGAATGGGCCGAAAAAAACTAGGTAAAGGAGGAGCATTCCTCCTAATGATGGGTCTCATCTTTTCAGAAGAAGAGTGTGAAAGAGGTGATTATCATCTCTTTACTGACAGGATATTCAGAAAAAAAGAAGATCTGGACTTATTCTATTGGAAAAGATAGGAAGAGGTAACACTCAACCCCCGGTCCCTGATCCGATCCTCCAGCTGGATAACCTCCCTATCAAAAGGTTAGGAGGAGAAGCGCAGGCCCTCGATGTATAAAGACTAGAGAGTAACAGAGGTAATGGGCTGACCGCACGGGGAGGCTCCCCCTTTAATATTTTTCTTCCTTTGCAGGAATATGATACACATCGTCGATCCCCGCTCACCATTTTCTCAATTTGTTTGGCCATTCATAAGTTGTACCTCAAAGTTACAAAATTCAACGTAGAAGAAAAAGTACGTGCCAAAAGGCTGCACCATTTCAAGAAGGGTATCAAAATGGTCTAATAAGGCAAAGTAATAACAGGACACGGTGGTCCAATTAGATGTGTCCACTTAAGCCAAAAAGTTGGTGTATGAAAGAGGAAGTACGTGCGGGTCAATAGCAAAGCGCTTTCTGTAGAAACATATAAGAAAGAAATGTCATAAAGTAAGCTCTCTAGATTGATGTACCTCCTTTGTTGGAACTCCATCTTGAATTTCACAAATCTCATAATATTGTATCTGGCTTTCAATTTCTTTGAAGGAGAGGTATCAACCCTTAATTTCTCTGGCTTTAGTCAACTTGCTATACTTGACCTAGCAACAAATGATTTCACTAGTAACTTGTCATCAAGTCTTTACTCATGTAAGTTTTTGAGAGCAATATGAGTTGGCAGTAACCAACTAGAGGGTGGAAATCAGAACTGATGCGGTTTATTTGAAATTTTTAACTTTCCTTTCTCTTGGTGAAAGTAGGCTAACCAATATCACAAGGGCAATCAAGATTTTAATGCATTGTAAGGCTCTCAAAGTCCTTTTTCTACCAAGCAATTTTTTGAGTGAGGCAATGCCGATTGATAACAATATTGTTAGTTATAGTGGTTTGCAAATCTCTGATTGTTGAATCTTGCTCATTGCCAACTGACAGGCCATTTCCCTTTTTTGTTATCATAGATTAAAAATCTAAAACCCCAATTATTTAACGACAACCGTATCACGGGTTCAATCCCTGGCTAGTTGTCAACTCTTCTAAGACTCTTCTTTTTATAGTTGGATGATAATCTCCTTTCTAGGAAATTCTCAAAGGAACATTGTGCATTGCCAGCACTGATATCCCCATAATCACTAGACAATACTTCTTTGGATTTACCAAATTACGATATCAATAATAAATCGTTTAGCAAGTACAATTTCCTTTTCAAACAACGACGAGCAATATTCGTCACGAGCAACATCTTAGTGGCTGCATACCTATCAAGATCAGTCATTTGAAGCAACTCCAATGATTAGACCTTAGCCATAATAACTTGTTCGACAAGATTCTAGACCAAATATTGGACCTGATAAACTTGGAAATTCTGGACCTCTCTACAAATCAGTTGACTAGAGAGATACTAGCACCAATAACCAATTTTCTTTTCTTGGGTTGGTTTAGCGTTGCAAACAATAAATTCGACGGACTAATAACATCAGGCACTCAGCTCTAGAGTTTCGACGCTTCTAATTATGAGGGCAATCCAGAGCTTTGTGGTTCTCCTCTTCCAAATCAATACCCGCATATTTTTTGCAACAAGGGTGATAAGGACATTCATGTTGAAGAAAACGGACATGCAGTCTCATAGCTTCATATAAGCATGGTGCCTAGCTTCATTACCGGATTTTGGGGGGTTTGTGGTTCTCTAGCTGTCAACAGCCGTTGAAGATTTGCGTATTTTAGATTCAAAGATGATTTAAAAGATAAAATCTATGTGAAATTTGTTGTCTTTTGGCAAATTGCATAGAAGACTTACAAAGTCACGATCTTTTTGTCTTTCTTGGAATGGTAGTGCATCCATCTTAAAGCCTCCATTTTTCTCTCCCCAATTCAAGTTTGCTAAAACTCCCTGTTTGTCTCTCTTATGGTTGTTGAGTTTTGTTTTTTCAATTTGCCAATCCCCTGTTAATAGTATTAAGAAAATCCATTGCAATATTTGACATCAGTAGTTTGATGCAGCATGAATTGTTTGATCATATGGCATAGCAATACTTTTATAAATTGCCCTAGTGATCAAAAGGAAGGCTCATTGGCAAGATAATAAAAGTAAGAGTGTTTGTTTTGGTGTTATTAAATTGTGTTATTTTTTAATGTCAGTTGGAACTTGAAATATTTTAGTCTTTTCAAATCCGAATTCTGCTTCTATGGATATTGTCACCAAGCTTTCTCAGACTTTGCGAGAGACTGTCATATGGGATTTAGCTTTTAGAGGAAGATGAGAAGAGAGAATGGAAGAATAACTTTGTATTCATTCATAGAGAGAAGGTTTCTGTACAAACTCCAACATATATGTACAAGGAGAAGAAATGATTTGCTAATCCTAATCCTACTACCATTATGCCTTTCAATATGTACAAAAAAAAAAAAACCACAAAACACTAGTAGCAGCATAAGTAATTATAACAAACTTCGCTTAGATTTTGTGTGCTGTGTGAGAGCGTCGTAAGAGTGTGGGAACTCAGCGTATTGTTGAAGAAATGAGAAAATTGCTCCTAACACAAAGAAAATTGACCTTAGGTGTCAAAATAAATTTTGTCACCGAATCATGCCCTTCTATATCAAAATAAAATTTTGTTACCCAAAGTGTGCTAAGAATTACAAAATTGTCCGAACACTATTAAACACCGTTCGGACGGTATTCAAGGTTGACAATAAGACAAAACGTCACATATTCGTGACTAAAAACATTCATCAGCAATTGCAATCACGTCAGCACTGTAAGCGAAGACGTGCACACATATGTTGGGTGACAAAACCCCGTTGTCACCCATCAGTCACGCAGGTTAAATCGTCAAAAAATCTGCATCAACGTCTGCACAGTCTGACATAGACGTCCGAACATCATAGACAATCCGCGAATGATTGACATGCATCTGTTTTAGAAGAACATGGAGAACAGCTACACGCGTCCGCATGATCACATACCGTCTAGCCGCGTATGGAAATAATTTTGGCTAATGGTGGTATCCATGTTGCATGTTACAGACATCTGACCGTCCGCACAAATTGGTCTCGTTCGGACGCCTTCATTTCTAGAAAATTTTGCTAACTGTTCACGATTTGGAATTTAATGCAGAGGAATCTGATTAGTCCACATGGAAAATAGTAACGTCTGAACGGTAGTGAACGTCCCGTCCAAACGGAGTTAATGGATTTTAAAGTCAAACAAAAGCCATTTGAATGTCATTTTACGTACACCGGCAATTTTTACGCTGGTCATTTCTCTCATTTCTCAACCTACATTCATGTTTTTCATTGAGCAATCTTTCATTTCGTTGTGTTCTTCGTATTCAGGTATGTTTCTCATGCTTTTACATCGTTTTTTTTTGGCAAAAAATTTGTGTTTTTTAAGTTATTTACGTAGAAATTTTCATGAACGATTTTCGGCCACCACAGTTGTTTGGTGGCCTATATTTGTATTGATATGTATTGCATGATGTTGTGGGATTGTTTAGGCTATAATTTTGTGTTGTTTGGTGTTGGTTTATGGGAGTTTTGGAGGTGGGAGAGAGACTGGCCATGGCTGAGTCGACTTTATCTTCTTCTCCATGACAAGTCCAGATGGGTTTAAGCCATCTGGATAGAAAGTTTTAAATTTTCTATGGTATATTTGAGAACGTTGCCATTTTAATTGAACCGTGCGGACGGTTTTTATTTCCTATGCGAACGACGTTGTACACTATATGTCGTTGTTTAGTTTAAGATAATTACTTATCTTTATGTTTATCAAACTACGTTGTTTTTTAACTAGACGTTCAGACGAGAATTTGTTACGGCCAGACGTTAAGCTGTTATACGCTGTCATCTTGTTTAGGTTATATACCCATATTAAAAATTTATTTTTTTAGGAGTATTTTTGTTGTGGACACTTATTCTAGCATGCGCACGCCTGTTCGATAAACTATGTCGTTTTACAAGACATGCGAACATTTGTCCCTTATATACTATCATTTGTTGATGATCTATTCATATATGTTAAAAAAAAAATTTCTCAGGAGAATTTTGCTTGCAGACGGTGCTATTAGCATGCGCACATAACTTCACTAAAACATGTCGTTTTTAGCCACTCGAATGGAGTTTTTTGAGCGTTAGGACGTGTTTTAGATATACGTTGTCGTTTTATTTAAGATATATACACATATTAGAATTGTTTTTTAATGATTATTTTTGTTGCGGACGGTTATGATAGGATTCGCATATTTATTCAATAAAACTAAGTCGTTTGACTTAACGGTTGGATGTTAAATGAGACGTTTGGATTGTATTTAGATGATGTGCGAATGTTATGTAACGCCGTGGGGATGGTACATCCCTGAATTTTTTGGTTTTTTTACAGATTAAAAAATGTTTAAACGCCATCGTTTGTCATCTTCCTCATTTGTCAAGAGCTTTGCGTAGGAGGATCACATACAAGGGAGGAGTGGCTTGCCCAGCAGCGGGCTGAGTTCCTGAGCCGATCAGTCACCGTGGAGCATGAGGTTTACGTGGCTGAATTTGAGGAGCTGAGGTATCAGGGCGGGAGTGTTGGTGATGTTTTGGATGATTAGGGTTAGATCAAGTATCTGAAGAGAGAAGGCATGGCATCTGCAGATTTGGTCCGGGAGTTTTATGCAGCCTGTTGGACGTTGTGAACATTGATGCACAAGTATGGAGCGTCATTGTACTCGGGGTGACATTTCAGTTATCAGCAGACATCCTAGCTAGATTTTTGGGGATGCAAAGGCCCATTGGACCATTCCCTGTAGTGGAGATGGAGAACAAGCCATCTGCGGAAGACGTATTCCGTACATTGACGGGCCAGGATGTGGTGGTCATTGGACCCTTCCTAAAACAGCTGTTCATGCTCCCATTCTGGCGCATTTTGCATTTGATCTTTGCCTACAATATCGAGCCGAGAAAACACACGACAAAGTGCCCCATAGCGATAGGCGAGCTGATGTTGTACGTGGCTAGAGGAGGTATTATGGATTTGCTGTTGTACATCTTCATGAGTCTTCGAACTGAAGCGAAGATCAGGGGAACTACCGCGTTGCCATACAGTTTACTCTTGACAAAGTTCCTCTATGGTGTGGGCTGCATGAATAGTTCGGACGAGGGCGAAAGACACCTATTGGTCTCATCTGTCAGACTACTTTGAACCGTTTCGAGGCTCAGATTAGGCAGCAGCAGCAACCACAGCGTCTTACTCCTAGAGTGAAATCAACCGCCAAAATAGGGCTAAGTTGACGGTCGCTCACACTTCGGGCGCTCGGTCTTTCCAACACGCTCTAGTTTTGATGGTTATAATCAACTCAAATATTTAAGTGTATTTTTATTATTACAGCATTATGTTATTAAGGGATTTTAATATTTGTATAATTTTTTGGTGTGCAGAAAGATTTAGAAACTGATCAGATTAATCCTGTATTGATGTATAAGAAAATGCATACTAATAAGGACAATATGTGGACATCCAATACTGCACGAGAACATTTGTAAGTTCTGTAAAATTTTATTATGTATTATTAATTTTCTATTTTTAAAAAGGTATTAATTTTCACAATGTTCTCCTTCACTTTGGAACTACATTTCACAGATGTTCTGGGGTGTCGATTTATTCATCTTCACAGAGGTCTTGGGGATGAAAACGGGCTATGTCCATAGTTTAGGCCATTCAGTGCGACAAGTTGGATCATCGTCTTCAGTATCGTCCTTTGATCTGGCTCGGAGAATGAAAGAGGCAAGAATGGAGATAGAGGAGATGAGGACTAGATAGAAAGAATATGATGAGTTAGCTGTGACGCAGGCAAAAATGGAGAGGGTGATGAGAGAGCAACATCAACATTTAATGGAGCAGAAGCATCATTTAGAGGAGTAGCAATGGAAGCAACAAGCAGAGCAAGAATAGAGGCTCTAGCTATTGCAAGCAGAAATGTGTGAGCAGATGATGGAACATGTAAGGAAGGTGACATCGCATTTCACTCCCCGACGCAAATTTGGGTAAATTTTTTATTTCATACTTGATTTCAATTATTTATTTTATTTACTATTATGTCGATTAAATATTTGTAGGCCATTATTGATTTATACTATATTTAATATGATGTCTTCATATTCATGTTTAATCTAATTTTAAATGCATAATTAAATAATTTAAATTCAAGATTTAATATTATAATTTAGAACTGTCCAGACGGATTAACAACGTCCAGACATTCGCCATGATATGTCATTTGTCTGCACGCTACAAAATTAGCATCCGCACAGGTTACTGATAATAACATCCGGACGCTATTCATTGTCCCCACATCCATTTTTAGACATAGTCCGAATGTTCTTGTGCCGTTCGCACATTATATTTGTGGCATTTTCTTTTTTCATAAAATAAAAATAACCAGCGTCTGCAATCAAATCTACTGTCCCCACGTCCGTGTTTAACCAGGGTCCACAAGTTCTAGAGCCACTCGCACATTACATTGGCGGATTTACCTTTTTTTTTAAAAAAAATAAAAACAATAAGTGGCCGCATGTTGTTTAGTAGTGTGCGGATGATAAATCTACTGACAAAATTTACATTTTGACACTGAAATTCACCCCGATCGAACGAATATTATAGACGTTCGCACATGTTTTCCATGACGGAATTGATTTTGTCAAGTAATATGTTGACGTTCGCACAAGACATGCCACGCAAAATGAAAAGCTGTCCGAACTGTTTGAGTTGGCATCTGGATGCTAATTCCTGAGGAAACTCAAAATTTGTCATTGAAGAACAAGGGTGACACACTTCTTCTATCAAATCGAATGTCAAAATTCTTTTGACAGCAATGAGTTTTGGTGACAAATTTTTAACTTTAGGTGACAAAAAAGTTTGACACCCAAAAGCTGTTTTCTTGTAGTGTAAGGCACAACAATGTTGCTTTCCTTAATTTTTATGTAGCAAATTAACAATAATCTCTAACTCGGGGGAGCTCACAAGAGCAGATTTTTGATTCTGAAGTTGTAATATCAAATGTACTACTTTGTTTTCATTGGATAAGAATGTCTATTTAATACAACTACAAACCACCCATCTCTACCACCCGAAGTGTCCCCAATCTCACCTCGGCATGACAAATTTCTTGTAACATTGTGAATTATGTGCCAATGTGGCCCATCTCATATAGCTTCTACTTGTAACATTGAGAAGAGGGTATATATATGTGCAACTACACTGATGGACTTTTATGTTTCCATGTGATGGGCCCACTAGTTTTAGAAAATTGAAATTCGTCTCGAGATATTTTGTGGGGTTAATTACACTTTGCACCCAATGATTTGGGGGTCTTGACACTTGTACTCCATTCTTTTAATTTTAAGACATTTTACCCTTATGGTTTGGGGGTCTTGGAACTTTGTATCACCTGTTAATTTATCCGTTATTTTGAACGGAAAAGTCAACCATGTGCAGAACATGTGACTGATTTTTGGGTGCAAAATGTTTCAAAAATAAAATAACGGAGTGCAAAGTGGCAGACTCCCCCAAACCATATGGGTGCAAATTATAATTAATCTTATTTTGTGTTTTTCTTTCAGAATGAGCAGGCAACAAGCTGTACACACGAGTACAAATTTTTTTTGTACGAGCAGGGGAGCTTTTTTAGTTCATGAAACGGACCAACACAACCCCCATGGAATTGGAAGTAACACATGACTCATATAGATTGCTTCCATTTAAGTTCCTCTTCTTCTAGTACTTCACTTTTCAATATAATTCCTTTGGTCCGAAGAAAAGCAATATAACTAACTTACAAAACTAGTACTACTTCTAGTACATTTTTTTTTTTTATATCAAATGAGAACCCTATGCGGCTATGCCTGCAACCAGGGACGAACCTAGGATTTTATATAAGGGGGGCCATTTTTATAAAAATACACCTTAGGGGCCAAAATGCAGAAAATACAAAGAAATTTTTGAAAAAAAAAATACCTTTTTGACCCAATGAGAGAAGGGATCAATTTGTGCTGAATTTGTGGGGCTTGGGAGGGCCATGGACCCCTATAGCTTCGTCCCTGCCTGCAGGTATCGCAGAAGTTAAAAACAACAGTTGACCTGGAGCTGATTTGGAAAAGATGTAAGACTTGGTCTCCTTAAAGAGAAAAGGGCAAGGCAAATTCTGTTGTGAGACAAAGTAGCGCTCGTACCTTATTTTGGCTCCATTCTACCACTCCCCTACTGTAAATGTCAGGAGCTTCTACCTCTCCACGACCATGTTTTCGTTGTTCTATTTTTCTCCTTTTATGTAGATACATATAGGGTCCCTTGTAAAGATAACAGCGAGGTTTTTGAGGAATACAAAAAGACACAGCGATTTGCTCGTCTCCAGCCTCTCTGCCTCTCTACCTCTCCTTCTTCCTCTTGTCCCAAAATCTCCAACAAACAAAACTTGATTCATAAAAGGATGATATTTGACTTTTGACATGGTATCAGAGGGAGAAGGCTGAATCCTCTCGACTTTGAATCCTGAGTATTGCTTTCGCATATCAACAATCTGTCTAAGCCTCTATTGAGACTTTTGTCAAACACCTACCACGCACAAGCATGTCTACAACTTCAGATTCTTCTTCAAAAAACAATTCACAGAAAAACATGGATGAGAGCTCCAATCCTCTTTTCTTGCACCATGGAGAGAACCCAGGTCTTATCCTGATCTCACAACCTTTAAACTCACAAAACTACCATGCTTGGAGCCAAGCTATGTTTGTTGCTCTTTCGGCTAAGAACAAGCTCAGGTTTATTGATGGAACCATAGGCAAGCCTGCCCTCATTGACCCTACCTATTATCAATGGCAAAGATGCAACTACATGATCCTATCTTGGATTACTAATAGCCTATCTCCAGAAATCGCAGCCTATGTTATGTACTCAGACTCGGCTTCACAAGTCTGGAACGAGCTCAAGAAGCGATTTGCTAAGGCCAGCAACAACAGAATCTACATGCTCGAACAGCAGCTCATCTCTACGAAACAAGAGCGTTCTCCAGTCAGTATGTACTTCTCAAAGTTGAAAATGATATGGGAAGAAATACAAAGGTACGAAGAACCTTACATTTGCAATGCAAAAGATTGTGGAGCTATTGTTGTTTTCAAAAGAAGATATGAACGCAGATGCATCATACAATTTCTTATGGGCCTAGATGAGTCTTACACAACTGAGAAACCAGATATTGCTTAAAGATCCTTTACCTGGATTAGATGATGTTTTCAATCTAGTCTTGCAAGAGGAAGCAAACAATGAACTAACCAACATTGTTCAAGGAGGGATTGAGTCAGCTGCGATGTTCACTAAGGCAGATCGATATCAGAATCAAATGCCCCAACAACGGGGAATGCAAAGAAACAACTTCAAGCCTCAAGGCCAGAGGGATCGAGCACCATGTGCCAAATGTGGAAGAACAAACCATACTATGGACAGCTGTTGGGAAGTGCATGGTTATCCACCAGGGCACAAATTACACCGAAACAAACAAAGCAATTTTAGAGAAACAAGAACAGCAAATCAGGTTTCTACAAGGGAAAGCTCACATCGTCCTAGTCTTTCCATCTCTAAAGAGCAAATCAGTTAGTTGCTAGCTCTCTTACAATCACAGCAATCAACTCCACCCACAGCAAATCAGGTGATATCAAATACCACAGATTTTCAGAATCAAACTCTTACACAGATGTCAGGTACACCTCCAAACCCCACCTGTTTGTCAGCAAGCAAGACCTTGCCTACAACACATTTTGTATTCTATGAAAATGCTGTTGTAAATGCTGCCATTATGGATCCTATTATAACTTGGATATTAGATTCAGGAGCCACTGACCATATAGTGTGTTCCCTTGATTTATTAGAGTGTAGCATACCTATGCAAAACACCTTTGTCCGATTGCCAAATGGGAAAGTGGCATCAGTAACACAAATAGGAACCGTGCATCTAAATCCTCACATTACCCTCACCAATGTACTATGTGTGCCTACCTTCTCATTCAATCTAATTTCTACCAGTAAAATGACTAGAGACCTAAGTTGTTGCCTTATTCTCATAGCTGAACATTGTTTTATACAGGACTTGGTTAGATGGAAAACGATTGGGATAGCTAAAGAAGTAAAAGGGTTGTACCATATACTGCAAAATCAATCTGTCAAAGAGTCAAAGGTGGATCATCATGAAGCTCATTTAGTTTCAGTCGAACACTCTGTTTTGTGGCATCGTAGACTAGGACACCCCTCAGCCTCTAGATTAAACCTTCTCCATAGCCTAGATTCCAGTATACCACCTTACTCAAACAAGAACCATTGTGAAGTTTGTCATTTTGCAAAGCAAGTGCGCTTGCCTTTTCCTACAGAAAAACACAATGTAAGAGATTGTTTTGATTTAATACATATGGATATTTGGGGTCCCTTTTCTATCTCAACTCTGAATGGCTCTAGATATTTTCTCACAATTGTGGATGATCATAGTCGAAATACTTGGGTGTTCTTTGATGCAAAACAAAGGGCAAACTAGAAACATAATCGAGTCCTTTTTCAATCTTGTTGAAACACAATTTAACAAGAAAATTAAGATGGTTAGGACTGACCAAGGTGCAGAATTCCAAATGAGAGATTTTTTCTCTTCAAAAGGTACCATTCACCAACAAAGTTGCATCCACACACCCCAACAAAACTCAGTGGTGGAAAGAAAGCACTTACACCTTTTAAATGTAGCCCGAGCATTGAGATTCGAAGCTAATTTGCCAATTTTCTTTTGGGGGGATTGCATCCTTGCAGCAACTTATCTCATCAACCGTATCCCAACTCCAAACTTATAAAACAAAACACCATGCGATATCCTCTTTTCCAAGGCTCCCAAATATAGTCACCTTCGAACTTTTGGATGTCTTTGTTTTGCTACAGACACACACAATCAGAAATCAAAGTTTGATGTTAGAGCTAGGAAGTGCATTTTCATTGGATATCCCTATGGGATCAAAGGGTACAAACTTTATGATCTTCAACATAGAATAATTTTCAACTCAAGGGATGTTGTTTTCCATGAGGAAATATTTCCTTTCAAGCAACAAAATTCCACTCCACCCATACTTCCTACTCCTTCAATACACATGCATGATAATACACCTGTGATCCCAAACCCGATCCTAAATGATTCTTTTTCAGACTTGCCAAGGGACAAAATGAATCAAAATAAGTCTAGGATGCAAATATCTTATGAAAATGAACCTGGACCTGAGTTCACAAACACAGAATCTACTCCTTCTGCTAAAGAAACACCACAACCAATATTTAAGCCATGAAGATCCACTAGAACTCAGAGACAACCTGATTACCTTCAAGACTATCACTGCAAACTTGTTACTTCTTTGGCTAACTCATCAGATTTTCCATTTGAGCAACCTGATAACAAAGGTAACAACTATCTCCTTTCTTCTTATCTTGATTATAAAAGGCTATCACAAGACCATTTCAGATTTGTCATGTCCATCACCATGGAAGCTGAACCAGAAACCTTTGAACAAGCTGTCAAAATCCCTCACTGGAGGGAGGCTATGCATGCTAAAATAGAAGCACTTGAGAGCAATCTACTTGGGAACTAATTGAGCTACCCCTGGAAAGAAAGCTGTAGGCTGCAAATGGATTTTTAAGGTAAAATACAATGCTGCGGGCAATGTGGAAAGATTTAAAGCAAGGCTAGTAGTAAAGGGATACACACAACGAGAAGGTTTGGACTATTTTGAAACATTCTCTCCAGTGGCTAAAATGTCTACAATGAGGTGCTTGTTGGCTTTGGCTGTAGCAAACCACTGGTCCCTCCATCAAATGGATGTCAACAACACTTTCCTTTATTGAGAGCTTGAGGAAGAGGTGTACATGGCTTTGCCACCAGGATTTGCAGCTAAGGGGGAGTCACGTGTATGCAAATTGAAGAAGTCTTTGTATGGACTCAAGCAGGCTTCCAGACAATGGAATCACAAGCTCACAGCGATCCTCACAAAGCATGGATTTACCCAATCCAAAGCTGATTACTCATTGTTTACTAAGCACACAAAGAATGCAATTACAATCATCTTGGTATATGTGGATGATCTTGTCACTGCTGGAAATAATGCTGCTGAAATTGATAAACTAAAGCAATATTTGAAAGGCAAGTTCAAGTTGAAACATTTGGGAAAGTTAAAATATTTCCTAGGTATAGAAGTGGCTCGCTCATCTGAAGGGATATTCATATGTCAAAGGAAATATGCCCTTGAGATTTTAAGGGATTGCGGGTTATTAGGAGCCAAACCAGTGAACTTTCCAATGGAGCAAAATGTGAAGTTGAATTCTGAAGAAGGAGAAGAACTTCAAAATCCTACTCCATATCGACGATTAATTGGAAGACTTCTCTATTTGACTGTTACAAGACCTGATTTATCCTATGCTGTTCAAGTGCTAAGTCAGTTCCTTAGCAAGCCAAGGGACCTACATTTAAGGGCAGCACTTAGAGTGGTCAGATACCTCAAAGGTTCTCCTGCACAAGGGCTGTTATTTTCAGCCTCCAATGCAATACAATTAACTGCATTCTGTGATGCAGATTGGGCCGCTTGCAGTGAAACGAGAAGATCAATACAGGTTTGTGTCTTTGTTGGCAATGCATTAGTCTCTTGGAAATCCAAGAAACAAAACACAGTTTCTCGATCCTCAACAGAAGCTGAATATCGAGCAATGGCAACCACAACTTGTGAGCTGATCTGGTTCAAGAGTTTATTGAAAGATCTTGGAGTTTTAATAGATAAACCAGCACAACTGTTTTGTTATAATCAGGCGGCAGTCCATATTGCGTCGAATCCGGTGTACCATGAAAGAACAAAACATATAGAGATAGATTGTCACTTGATTAGAGAAAAGATGCAAGAGGGTTTACTTAAACCATTTCACATTTCATCTACACTTCAAGTTGCAGACATCTTCACGAAATCTCTGGGCACCAAACAGTTCCATACACTCTTGTCCAAGATGGGAGTTCATTCTATCCACTCCCATCTTGAGGGGGAGTATCGAAGAAGTTAAAAAAAACAGCTGACCTGGAGCTAGTCAGCTGACCTGGAGCTGATTTCGAAAAGATGTAAGACTTGGTCTCCTTAAAGAGAAAAGGGCAAGGCAAATTCTGTTGTGAGACAGAGTAGCGCTCGTACCCTATTTTGGCTCCATTCTACCACTCCCCTGCTGTAAATGTCAGGAGCTTCTACCTCTCCACGACCATGTTTTCGTTGTTCTATTTTTCTCCTTTTATGTAGATACATATAGGGTCCCTTGTAAAGATAACAGCGAGGTTTTTGAGGAATACAAAAAGACACACAGCGATTTGCTCGTCTCCAGCCTCTCTGCCTCTCTACCTCTCCTTCTTCCTCTTGTCCCAAAATCTCCAACAAACAAAACTTGATTCATAAAAGGATGATATTCGACTTTTGACAGCGGGTGCAACCCAACCCTCACGCGTCATGATCATCTGAATGTGGCCATAACTTTCAAATAAGATGATAATTTTCGTAAAAATCGTTTGACTTTTAGTCCATAAAGCATGTGTTAAACAATTCGGAACACCTATTTAACGATTATAATTTTGTTGTTGGGTAGAAGATTAGGCCGATTTAGGATTGGAAGACTTGGAAAAAGATGATTTAATTAGCGTGGTAGACGGGGAAAGAGCCGTGTTCATAATTAATCTGAATGGGCATAGCCCAATTAAGTTGTAGAATTTCATTGCCATGAATTTCAATCTGTGGCTATAAGCAGACAATTTGGATTGCTGAACTAGTGTGAACAGGTTGGGGGTTAGAAAGTGGAAACGGTTTAAACAGTGTGGAGCTTTTTTTCATTAATGGAAGAGAGATATTGTGTAGCAATTACCTGCTCAGACCTTCTGGGAAACCCATGCATATGCCATTCAGGCTGTGTTCAGAAATATGAAAAGAAACAGAAAACATATGTCAGACGCTAATGTCCCTTGCTCTAAGATCACTAGATCATCAGCTTTGGCGTCGTATCCCTGGTCTTAGGATCGCCAATAATGCTCATATGATCCATTCCCAGCGACCATTCATTCACCCGAAGGCATCATATTTTCTCTTTTCTTTCTTCTCTTTCTCCGATTGTCTTTTATTTTTCTCTTGCGGCCAAGAAATTTGTAAAAGCTGTCCGTTCGACTCTTTGGTGGACGGCTGACTAGACCCTTTGAGGTTTGGTCGACCACTATGATTATAATATCCCAAAATCTGCCGAAATTGCCTAAATTTTGCACAAAACCCCACCCACAAGTTATATAACAACGACAGGTTGTATAGCACCAAATTCATTTTTTAGCACCCATAATTTTCTTGTTCTTACCCGGATTCCCCCTTGATACTCTCTATCTTCGGTTATCTAATAAATTAGCTTTGTCCAAAAATAACCAACTCTAAATTATGGGGTTCATCATGTCACTTTGGAGTTAGGACTATCAATTAATTTATGAGGTTGAACTCTTAAACTATCAAAATTCATCAATTTGTGCTCTCAAATAAGATCCAACTATATATATATATATATATCATTCGCTCCATTATAGATGTATCATATTATACTGTATTTCCATCCTTTTGAAGGGAAAATATTATATATCAACAGTCTTGGCCGACCACTTACGTTTATAGTATCCCAAAATCTGCAGAAATTGCCTTAAGGAAGCTTCCTTATGATCACAATCAAATTTTGAACTTGTCATCGCGCTAAATTACAAGATTTTGAGCAGTGAATCGGTCATATTTGAAATATGATACATGGGTGGAAACTTTTTTACAGTCTTATACATGCAGGCTTACTATATACAGTCAATTTTGAGCACTAGGACGTGAACTTCAAGCTAGCTTCAACTCTCTACAACTCGTTCTTCACAAAAAACTTCATTTCAACAACTTTCAGCCAGGACACTGTAGAAACTTGTGTTCAGTGATGAACACAAGATTGATTAAGGAACTCTATACAAGCGAGAAAGAAGTTTGTGTAATACTTCTATATTGTATTAGAATTTAGTAGAAACTTTGTACAAAAGAATAGAAGGGCTATTGCTTATATATCAACTACAAAGCATATCTGTCGCTCTTAATAAAATAACTAACTGCACTAGTACAGCTAACAAAGCTAACAGAAAAAACGCTCGGAGAGGTAACCAAATAGAAGCTGGTTAGATCCATGACAGACACGTTTCTTACAAGACTCAATAATATTACAATTATTGAATAACTCATTGACACCGAATTTACTACAAACACTTAAACACTATGAACTTACATCAACTTTGGTGGCTGTACATGTATAAAGCTTAAACACTACGAACTTACATCAACTTTGGCGGTCGTACATATATAAAGCTTCCATTATACTGGAACTCATTTAGTATAACAAACCTGCCAAGAATTCTCACTTTGCTGAAGGAGTTAAAGAAGAGCCAAATTATTAAAAAAAACGAAGCGCCAATTCTAGATAGAGGCTCCTCGTCTCTATAGAATCTCTCCTTCCCCCATCCTCTTGTATGCTCCTCCCACCCCCATTTCCAGTCAGGGGAGGGGCTCTGGCTCCTCCCCTCCCTCCTTCTGCTCTTGGCCACGTCTTTGGTGGCCAGGATGGATGGACGCGGTGGCGGAACCAGGATTAATATCCAAGAGTGTCGAACTTTAAACGCCAAATGACCAAAAAAAAAAATCCTTCATAATGCAAAAAGTGTCTTAGAATTACAATAACGAAAATTAAAGACGAAAAACATTAAAAATATTGAAATACATGTATCGTACTATGTACTGCTACTGAGAGGTGACAATTGGATCTTACGCATCTGCATTTTCTGAAAATGTTGTAAAATGATTTCATTCTTAATAGTTTTAAAAATTTCTTGCTCGATGTATACCACCATACAATCATTCATCCAATCATCTCTCATCCTATGATCTTCATTGCATAAAATACTCTCTCAACGGTTGCAGTCGCAACTAGTAAGACTAATTCGATTACAAGTGAAAATGAAAACTAAAAGGACTACAATCTAACAGCAGAATGAAAACTGTAGAGTGTAGTGTGCTATCTTACACAGGGAAGCCCTTTTTTTTTTCTTTCCCTAATTGGTTAACAAATCACACAATCCACAAAACAAAAATGCATAACATCAATCCACAAATTCAAATATTCAATCATTTCAATTTTCAAATCAATTTCAATTCTAAAAAAAATCCCCAATATTAGCAATGCAAATATCATTATATCAAAATAATCAAATTCAGGGAAAAAAAAATAAAGAAGTGAGCATTACATGTCCGTGATTCTGTGAAAGAGAGAGAGAGAGAAGTGGCTGGTGGACCGGTAGTGGTGGGTGGTCGGCGGAGGTAGGGGCGGAAGCTGCAGTGAACGAGAGTAAGACTAAGAGAGAGAGAAGAGGGAATATATCAAGATATGGAAGAGAAAGAAAGAGATTAAATTAGTAAAATAAAAGTTTACTTGGCGGCCGGTGGGGAGCGGCTGAGTGTCAGCGGCGGTCAGTGGGCAATGGGCAGAGAGAGAGCTGTGGCTGTCGGGGCTGAGAGAATCAAAGAAACCAAGTGAGAGAGAGAGAAGGGCTAAGTGTTGTCGTCAAGCAAAGGCTGAGTCTGAGAGTGAGACGCAGTTTTCCTTTTTTTTTTTTTTTTTTAAAAGCTGCGTTTCACTCTGCCTATAAGCAAAATAAAAAATAGCCTGGGCCTGATGGGGATCGGGCCCAGGGCATCCAGGACCTAATGGGGGTCTCCCTAAGTTGGCCTGGGCCTATGGGTATCGGCCCAAGCCATCTTCTATTAAAAAAAAAAAAACTACATGTAAATTTTTTTTAGGGGGGAGCAATGGGTGTCGGCCGCCACCCTTCGCCCTCCCTTGGTTTTGCCCTTGGATGGACGCCTCTCCTCTCGACAATCATTTCTGGCCAAGTCCAATGGCAAACGATTGACGTGCATAGATCTCACCTACCCCCAAGCGCGTGCATGAATCTCACGCTCCCCCACGCACGCATTGATCTCCCAAGCCTGGTCCTTTTCCCTTTTGACTTGGTTGTTTTGGTATTTTTTGGGAGACATGCTCCATCCCGCCATCCTTAGCTTCTCCCAGAAGCCCTCTTTGTCCCAATCTGGCACCAATTTGCCAGAGTGTGATAGCCCACGCACATCCACGCTTGCGTTTGCCCCTCACGTGCACGACTTTTTTTCCCTCCCA
Source organism: Morella rubra (assembly GCA_003952965.2). Lineage (NCBI taxonomy): Eukaryota > Viridiplantae > Streptophyta > Magnoliopsida > Fagales > Myricaceae > Morella > Morella rubra. The sequence goes on along the minus strand of CM025849.1, from coordinate 25,292,352 downwards.
CTGGTTTGTTGGATCCCACTGTTGCCCATGCCGCCTACCAACTCTTTCTAAACAAATTCAGTTGTTTTTCTCTAGCGATTCTGGTCGTTGTTGTTTTGTGCAGGCCGAAGTTGTCGCCTTCTCTCATCCCCTTTATGTATCATGTTCAAACAAGAAGATTTCGAGGGAGTCAGATTGTTGCGTTGACCAAGTTTCCTCCGGTGGAAGCCGCCGCCGCTGCAATGGGCATCAATTGTGTTGTGTCCCAACCCTATGGTTGATCTGTGGTTGTATTGTGTTCCAGGTCTTAAAGTTGGTTTGTGTTTGTATCGTGCTCCACCCTTTGTGGTTTGTCCCCCGGTCCTTCAGGCTGATTTGTGTTTGTTTGTGTCTTAGCACTTCTGGTCGGTTTATGGTTGTCTTACAACCCTTATTGTTATTCTTTGCTCGAGCCCTTGTGCCTGGATTGGCTTCCGAATATTTGAATTCGACATATTGTAGGGCCTTCGGGTACATTTAAGCTTTTTCATTGGCTTTGGGCATTTTTATAGTTTGCATTGCCTGTGTTTTTCTTGGATATTAATATATTAGTTCCATTTGCCTAGAAAAAAAAAAAAAAAAGCTCATCACCATTAACCTCCAAGTTGTGGCGAGAAGAGTATAGCAAGAAAGCACTCTACTCATCAGTGTGAATTTATTTATTTTTTAAAATATTATGTGATGTGGCATTCCACGTGTGAAATTACCAGCTCATCAGTGTTCACGTGGTAAATTATTGACATGTCAACATTCTCCCTTAATGGTTTCATGGAGGGATGGACAGAAGGACCACGATGCAACAGTTTGCTGACCATAGGGACTAATTTGTTTAAGTTGAAACCACAGGGATCATTTTGTCACAACGTGAAACCACAAGAACTGTTTGGGTACTTTTCTGTAAATTTATTTATTTTTTAAAATATTATGTGAGGTGGCCATGTGTGAAAATTGCCAGCTCATCAGTGTCCACGTGGTAAATTATTGACATGTCAGCATTCTCCGTTAATGGTTTTACGGGAGATTGACAGAAGGACCACATTGCAACAGTTTGCTGACTACAGGGACTAATTTGTTCAATTTGAAACCATAGGGACCATTTTTGTTACAACGTGAAATCATAGGGACTGTTTGGGTACTTTTTCCCTTTCCTTTTGAGATAAACACACTTTGCACCTCAATCAATTATTTTTGCATGTTATCAACTATTGATTTCAAACATTTTTCACCCCTTTTCGAAAATGATTTTTGGATGAGCGAAATGATAATTTTTTAACAATGACCATTTTATGAGGACAAAAATTGTAGTTTTAGACCCCAAAACATCAATTTAGATCTATAGCATATTTTAAAAAGAGACTACTCTATAGCATATTTTAAAAAGAGACTACTCTTTCTTCTTCTTCTTCTAAAAGCTGTAGTTTGGGTCTTCGTCAACCACTACATTATGTCCGAATTTCTGTAACAACAGTACTTTTCTCTTGTGAACGAGAAATTTGTAATAGCTGTCGTTTGGGTCTTCGTCATTTCTTCTTCTTCTTCTTCTTCTTCTTCTTTTACTTCTAAAAGCTGTCGTTTGGGTCTTCATCAACCACTACATTATGTCCGAATTTCTGTAACAACAGTACTT
>CM025849.1:25232106-25289707 GCA_003952965.2 Morella rubra | reverse complement strand
CTCCCAATTAAATGCTTCCAAATATTGTAACTTAGGAACATATTCCATTAATTAAAATAATTAGCCTAAAATAATTAGCCTAATTAATCTCAATTACTCAAACTTTAACATTGCAATTAATATAACATTTAAATCCTAGCTTAAAACTCCTAAAAATGCTAGAGGAAAATTCTACCTAGACATACATTAGATTAATCTCCCCATACATGCCTCTCTCAAAAATTAGAGTAATAATAATAATTTGAGCAATACAATTTAAGGAGTCATAATTCTTTAAAATAAAAGAAATAATAAGGTTGGGGTCTCACACTCTAGCTCTATCTCTCTTACGTTTCAGTACGTATTCGTACTTGTGGAGATTTATGCTTTATGATTTATTTTTCTTCTTATTAAGAAGCATTAAGCATATTTAGATCTGCTCTTGTATTTGTAGAAATAGAATATTTTCCAAAGCTGCGTTTTTATTAAAAAGGAGAGACGTTTTTGATAAACCCAATTCACCCCCCCTCTTGGGTTGTTATTTAGACTCACAATTTATTTTTTCTTAGGATAAAAACAATAAGCGTCCGCACGTTGTTTATCAGTATGCGGACGAAGAATCTGCTTACAAAATTACATTTTGAGATAGAAATTCACTCCATGCGAACCTGTATTAGAGACGTTCACACTGATTTGCATGACGAAATAAATTTTGTCTTGTAATACATTGATGTTCGCACTGGACATATGAACAGAAAAAAAACAAGGAATCCGTGACGTATTTATATTTGTCACACAAAATGAAAATTATCCGAACCGTCTGTGTTGGCGTCCGGATGCTATTTCTGAGGAACCTCAGTAATTGTCACCTAAAAACAAGGGTGACATGCTTCTCCTATCAAACCGGGTGTCAAAATATTTTTGACACTAATGACTTTTGTTGATAAATTTTAACTGTTGGTGACAAAAGCTTTTGACACCCAAAGCTGATTTTGTTGCAGTAAAAGACAAATATATTTTTATCAAATAGTCAAAGACATAGAGATTGAAGATCAAGACGATGCAAGGAGCTTTAAAAGTGAAGATTCAAAACTATTGGGTATAACCTTGTAACTCTTAGTTTCACTTTTGACAAGGATTTGAATCATACACTTGCATTTCTTTCAAATCATGCATAATCTTCTTATCGCAAGTTTGACAACCAAAATGCACCTTAAATGTTTTCAAATCATCCCTATATAAACTTCCAAGTCATAGTTATACTATTGGGGAGTTGGTTTTTGAAATTGAGATTTCAAAAATGTAAAAAAAATGGGCTTTTCAATTGTTGCGATCTATATAATGATTTGTAGCGGTTGACCTCTACATGTAGCGGTTGACCTCTACATGTAGCAGTCGACCAGCTGTAGCAGTTGATGAAAATACTCTATATCGGTTGATCGGCTTGCATAGGGCAAAATTTTAGGACATTAAAATTTGATGACCGTTCAGTAACAGCTAGTTGTAGTGGTCGACGGGTTCATGATAGCGGTTGACCAATACAAAGGTGAAGTTGTCAGATCGGCCCCCAACAGCTAGAAAATGGCTAGTTTTGATATGTTGCCTATATAAGGACCCTCCTAAGGTCTCAAGAAAAAGCAATAGAACGACTATATATCATTTCTATAGCTTGAAAAAGATCAAAAACCTTTCTATTCATATTTCTCGTATCATTCACACAAATTATACTTTCATATCCTGTTATTGTCTGAAGCAAAAGAGATAGAGCTTTCCATTTTCTTATCTACTCTTTGAGAGGGTTAAATACTTGTATCTTCTTATTCATAAATGGTGATTCCTTTAATGAGGGTTGTTCACTAAAGAAGGAGCTTAGAGAGAGCATATTTCAAGTTCGGTTAAGTTGTGAGTGTTGAGCTCGAGAAAACACTTGTAAAGTTCTCTAGACCCGGAAGCTGGAGTGTACACTATTTGAAAAATAGTGGGAAAAACCTCAAGGCTTGAAAATGAGCTTGAGCGATAGATGTACGCGGGGTTTGCCAAACCACTTAAAAATCTCGTGTTTGCTTCTCTAACCCTACTCTTTACATTTAGCACTTATTTACTTGTTGCATCAATATTTGCCTAATACTTGTGCTATATTATCCCTTACTTTGCAAACGCTATTTTTGGGGGTTAAAAGCGAAAAAGGTTTGGAAACCAATTCACCTCCCTCTTGGGTTGCCTTAAATCCTAGGAATTACAGACGAGACCGAGAGAGAGCGTTGAAGGGAGATTGATAAAACAAGTGAATCAGGCGTTCAACACTCAAAGAAGTCAAGGGAGACTGCAATCTCACCAGGTTGCAAAGGCAGCGGCAGATAAGGGGCTTCGTGGCTAAGGTGTTTAAGCTGGAGCTCCTTGAATGTTTTCGACTCTCACAGATATTGCTCTCAATGCAATTTCTCCTCGGTTGATGTTTATTTGAAGCTGACTGTTGTTTATTTGAATCGGAGGTTGAGGAGGAATTTACCATGAGGGTAGGCAATCGTCGAATCATGCTGCTGTTGGAGTACGACCCTGGTTGCTTCTCAGAGAGTACATATCAAACAGTTGGGGAAGATGGAGAAATTAGACAATTGCTGACTTGTGTCAATTGAGGCAGTGCATAATGACTGGAATCGCCCTTCAATGGACTTTCAAAGTGCGTAATTGAATGCGAAAAGTGATTGGAGCCCAAATGTTTCTTATACTCCTGTTTTACCCTTTATTTCAAATAACCTCAACCCATAGTTGGAGGCTATGTCGATAATTTATTACAAGCAAATCTAGGGGAAAAGTGGAAAAAAAAAAAAAAAAAAACATTTAAACGTAGGTAAAATTTGTTAGACAAATATATGTTCGATGTGGATAGTTGGAAACTAGAAAAAACTCGTATTAAATCCAGAAAACGAACAAGGCCGTAGGGTCCATTTGTTTACTTGTAAAATAAATACTGTAATTTGTTTTATTTGTTTGCAGGTATTTGGCATGCACGTAAAAAAGAGGTCAAAGTAAAAAGTTTTCAAGTCAACTGTAAAAGTCTATTATTTTTTAGAAAACAAACTGTGCTCAAATTTTACGTAAACCAAATTTTTTTTTTTAGGGAACATCATAGCACATTCCGTATGTTATATTCTGCCCAAGTTTCAAAATGTTTTATTCCACCCCATATATTTCAAAAAAAATAAATCATCGCCTTTGACTTTATTTGGCTGTTAAACAACATGTCAAATGACCAAAATGACCCTCCAAGATAAAATTACTATAAATATTAAAAAATATTATTAAAAAAATATAAATATATAAAAAAAGTAATGTTTTTTATATAAAAATATTGAAACATCTATTCATTATTCTATTTATTCTTTAAAAAAAAATATATATTGGAGGAGCATTTTGATCAATTCACATCACTTTCTGTATAAAATAACGGCCAAATCAAACATAAGTCAAATCAAATTATACGTAAATCATTAAGGATGTCAAACATCACAAAATTTTAAAAAGAATAACCAAACACTGTAAAATAAATTTTTTTCCTGAAAATGTTTCAATGAAGAAAAATTTATCTAAAACAATAATTTTACAAGCAAACAAACTGACACTTAATGTATCAATTAAAAAGCTCAACTGCTAAAGTAAAAAAGTGAAAAATATAGGGTTTATATTTATTTTATTTATCTAAAGATAATATCTTGATTTTCTTATCCATATATGCAATCAGTTTAGGTGATGTGTGATTGTGTTTACATGGATATATGAATTATTGTTTAACAAACAGTATCATAAACAATAATTAACGTCTTTGTTTCTAACACATGATGTTCACGAGGAGAGAAGACCCTGGATCCAACGGTTGTGCGAAGTAGTCCTGGCAGAAGAATAAGAGCCAATAGTTAAATTGTTGGGCCAAATAGTGTATTGGGTCGAGGTGGCGGCTAGCTTTCGGCCAAATAGTTAATCTGTTAGTTTGCGGCCCCGTGTTCCTTGGTCTTCTGGAAAGGTACGGTGTTGTTAGAACCCGAGCCCATGCGTGTACCAAAACGCAAACGGTAGAGTAATTACACTCTTTTTCCTAAGTAGACCCTACCAACAGCCAGACAATCATTTCCTCCCCTCTTCTAGCGCCTTCGTATTAGGCTTACCAGCAAACCCCAAGAACATTTGCCCCGTTCCCATTGTTGGTCTTACCGACACTATAAAAACCTCAGAAGTTACTCCACCACTCAGCTTGTTTGTCAGTGATGTGAATCTTAAATGACTTATTTATAAAGTGGAGTGATGTGAGAAAAGTTTATTAAAAAGATTAGCAAAGCAATGGATCCCAAAGAATCTGTAAAGATCGTGATTAGCCATTCCCAAAACTAAAATTTTCGTGGTGCCTCCATGATGGTGATAGGTAGGATTCAATTGATGAGGATCTTTTCCACATCTTATCCCTTAATTAGGCCCTTTTCCGTCATGAATCCGGTTGCCAGTGGTTTCTGTTTGAAGACGACGTCCCAATATCAGTGAGTGGGGGAGCTAAAGCAAACTTTTTCTTTTCTCCTTTTATTTTATGCGTCTTGAAAAGAAATTATCTTACTCGTAGTGGGGAACGATCTAATGCATTTGTCAAGGAGATCACTTGCGAAGATTCGAAATTCCTACTTAACCCCAAGTGTTTGTAATACGTACGTAACCAAAATATTCTTCCAAATCTGATAAGGTCTGAAAAGATAACAGTATGTATTGCAGCATAGCAATGCTGTAGTTCATGATACAAACAAAGATTCACTGCTGAAAGGAGATGCAGAAGTGTTGATTTAATTGTATAGTGTACTGATTGCATTTATTTTTAGTTCTCTCCCTTTTCTATTCTTTAGCCGTTATTCCTCTGCTGAGGTGTCTTACGTTGTGCTGGCACTAAAGACCGGGAGGTGTGCGCCGATAGTGCTGTGTAGTGTGTACAGAGTCAGTACAGAGTTTGTTAGGATTCTCCTTTTGTAAAGGTTGTCTTTTGTTTTCTTTCATGTACACGATTTTACACAATCAGTGAATATGGGAACTTTCTCCACGGTTTGAGCTCTCTCGTTTTTCTTCTCCTCCTTGCACTGTTTCATTACCAGCAAGCACCATTTCTTAAATGGTATTAGAGCTGGTGAGAGCTTGGAATCATGTCATCTGAATCGTCTGGTATACTACAAGAATTTCAGGCTTTAGTGACGAACTGAGTTTTGTCACTAAAAGTCCTTTATTAGTGATGAAATGCTATTTTCATCACTAAAAATGGATTATTTGTGACGAAAATATATTTCGTCACAAAATTTCTTCACTAAAAGTAAATTCTTTTGTGACGAAAATATTTCGTCACCACACCGATCGATCAGTTATAGTGATGACCGATTGCACTTTTTGTGACGAAATGCTTCGTCACAAACAGCATAGGGCTTTGGTGACGAAATGCTTCGTCATGCTTAGCGATCGATTGTCAATAAGGACGACTGATCAATCTGATGGAGTAGAGACACCCCGATCGATCGGTGAAAAAGATTGATTGATTGAGAACGAATGGACACATGGCACACGCCTAGCGCAGCAGGTAAGTGTCACATTATCGTTTATCATGCAACAAATAGCATGCTGGCACATGTCCATATAAGGCGATTGATCATCCCACATTGACGATCGATCAGGATTGTAACCGTCACTTATTTGAATCGTTGTTCGATCGGAAACAAAGACCAATTTATTGGCCTGTCAATGAGCGGTAGTGTGCCACGTGTTAAAAAACAGCTAATTGATCGGTGTAATAGCCAATCGATCGGTGAGAAGCATGATATTAAAACCGCTAAAGGCCATTTTTTCCCCAGTACCTCTCCTACAATCTCAAAAATGCTCTCAACCTGCAACCACCCATTTCATCTTGCATTGTCCTCCAAAGCACGTAGAAACTTCTGACATTGTCATCTACACTAAAGGTACATAGTTATTTTGTGTTTTAAGTGGTTTTAAATAGGTTTTTAGTTTTTTTTTGTTTAATTTGCTATATAATTGCTTCAGCTCTAAAAATTTAATTTTTTTAGTGTTAATTTTTCTTTAGGAGTTTAGGATTGTTTAGAAATCAATTAGGGTCATTTGGGGTAATATAGGTTCTACAATTTTTTTCCCATCGTTCTTGTGCTGATCGATCGTCAGGTAGCCGATGAGATAAGTGATCAATCGTAGGTAGTTAGTTAAGATAGTAGATTGATCGGAAGCCAAACAATGCGTTTTGTTTTCCTATCAATCGATTAGCGCATGTCGTTGATCGATCGTTTAGTTTTTCATCGATCAATCAGTGCCTCAATAAGACACATAGTTTTAGATAGGCAATCCATCAGATAAGTGTGACGATTGATAGGTTTATGGGCTGATCGATCGCCAAAATAGCTGATGGATTGTCAATTATTGCACCTTCAATATTTAATTATTATTATTTTTTTATTGACACATATATTTATATATAATTGTTGCAGCATACATAAAATATCTAGAGCTAAGCGTGCGTGCACTAGTTCGAGGGCCGGGGCGGGATCGTATCCTCAGAGCAGCAGGAGGCGGAGCTGACCATTGAGACACGGCAGGAGCTTTTGAGGATGCGGCCAGTGGGCAAAGAGCATCCAGTGACGCTAGCGGATTTTGATGAGCTGATGTACGAGGATCACAACTTGTTCTAGCTTTTCGAGTACCTGGGATTCTTGCATCAACTCTCCTAGACGAGTTTCTGTGTGGAGGGCCTGGTTCGAGATTTCTATTTTGTTGTTGTCACTGCGAGGGATGGGGATGAGTTGCAGTTGACTGTACGAGACGTCCAGTTCTCATTCTCGCTAGATTTCATTGCCACTTTTTTGAGCTATATGCAGCCCACGAACCCATTCTTTGCAGCGATACCCCTGATTTATGAGAAGAGGATTTCAGAGCAGGACCTGCAGACCATTATGATGGGGCAAACGTCTGCAGTTTTTGGTAGGCTCATTAAACATAGTGAGTTCACTCTGTTCTGGTGGATGATGCACCTAATCTGGACGCTTAACATCGATGGCAGATCCTACTCCACAGAGTGCCTTTTTCCCCCAGAGGGTAGTGCATGCTCTTGGTTGGTTAGCAGACCCGAATTGATCTCCCACTTTAGATGTAGTAGCTGATCATGGAGGAGGCTCAGTCGACGCATGGTACTAGCCTTCCATACAATGTGTTTCTAACGAAGTTTCTAATGGCACAGGGTGTCGTGATCAGTGACGGGGAGCCGCGTACTCCGGTCAGCAATGCACTGAACAAGGCCACAATGTTGAGGAACAAGGGCAGGGGGCACAGGAGGAGCTTTGGTTCAACGGTTTGCTCGTAGAGGAGAGGCCCCCGGATAAGGCAGCACAGGCATCAACCGACACTGGAGCAGCTTGAGCAGAGGCACCAGTCGACACGGGATCGCCTACAGTGCCTCCTCCTTGGGTGGCCCAGCTCTTTGGGAACCTTGACACCCTTGTCAGCACGGTTGTCAAGAACGCGCTAAAGCCTCTTGAGGAGCATGTGGAGAAATTGGAGAAGGAGATTCAGTCGCTCCAGTAAGAGACACAGTCGCTCCGGAAACACTTTGACAAGGAGCGCATTATTGCGTTGCTAAGTAACAAAGTGGTTTTTCTCACATGGAGGAAGTCTAGAAGACCCTCGTGGAGTTCAAGACATACGCAGATCTTGCAAAGATTCCTGGGCCTATTCTTGTAGATGTGACGACTTTCGGTGATGATATTTAGATTTTTAGTTTTTAATATGTATTTTGTGTATTTATTTACGTATTTGAGACATGTTTATATTTTGGATATGTACTGATTGTGATTATAGTTTATGAGTTTGTTTTATTTTTTTATTTTTTTTCGACATTTAGATATGTAAATTGATTGAAATACCCTTTTAGTGACAAGATTACAAAAAATTGCAAATTTAAACAATTAAATAAAATATGTATTTAAATAAAATCTAAGTACATACATATATACGTAAACAACTAAAAATGATCAATCAAATAAGTAATATAATAATTTATATATATATATATCTAAGTACAAATTTACATAAACAATTAATAACCATCAATCAAATAAAAAATATAAGAATATATATAAAATCCAAGTACACACACACACACACACACACATATATAGATATATCTATAAGTACAAATATGTTTTCAAATAAAATAAAATAACGATTGATTATAAAAAGCATGTTTATATTGTACATGTTATATCATAGAAACATAGTGTAAGAGTTAGTTTATATATACATGATATAATCTTTATTTAGAACTTGATTATAAGTTATTAGTATGAGGCATGTATTAAAATAGCATCATAAATAAAAAAATATTTCATAATTAAGTCATTTTTCTGTTTAAAAATCATTTTTTTAATAATTAAGATCATCAATTGATCGTCACATAACCGATCGATTGGTTCAACATGGTGTCGTTTAGATCTATCCAACTATTTGAACGCCTAAACATGCCGATCAATCAGTCAAGATGCCGTCGTTTTGTTGTGTACCAAGGAACTACTTGCAAACCATCGATCGTGTCAATCCATCGTTGTTTTGGTTATACGACACGATCGAACAGTTGTATACGCTTGTTATACACCGTGCTTTTCTTTAGCATAACTTATGTTTCTGTGAAATCTAGTTTGGGTTTAGTAGTGCATTAGGGGGTAATTAGTAACTAAGTGAGATTGATTAGTACTTGATGTATTAATGTTAAAACCTTGATTAGGACTGATTAAGTGAGAATTGGAGTTCACAAGTAACTGAGTTTTTATTCAGGATGTTGAGGAGCACATTTTGAGTCAATTTAATTTTTTAAGCTAGTAGGACGGGTTTTCATCGAAAACCGAACCACATGATTTTTATTCTACTAATATGTCGGGAGTTTATCCACGAGTTTATGGTTCAATTTTGGAGACTTTTTATTTTTCGGAAGCTAGTAGGTCGATTTATGGAGTTATGGATAGAGATGAATATGGATAGAGTGGATAGAGATGAATTATGGATAGAGATGAATTGTGATAGAGATGAATTATGGAAAGAGATGAAATTATGGAGATGACTTGTGGATAGAGATAAATTGTGGATAGAGATGAATTTCGGCATAGAGAATAACACATAGCAACTAGGAAGCACGAGAAATTAAGGCTAGAAGCACGAGAATCAAGGCTAGAAAGTACGACAAAAAGGCTAAACCTAGAGAACACGAAGTGTCAAACCAAAGAGTTTCGATGGTGACTCGCCATAGCTACCTTGCCTTGCAGCTGCTGTAGGTTGCTAGGTGTCGACGTGAGTGAATGTAGCCTTTGACTCACCAAAGCTAGCCTACACGTGTCGGAATGCAACCGGCCGTGTTTTCGATCATTAGAAAATCTCACCATTTGAATGAAATCATAAAGCTTTCATTGAAAAGAGAAAAGCCGAGTAGTGAAGAAGAGGAAAGATTAGGAGAAGCAAGAGTGAATTCGAGTAGAGAAGGAAGAATCAAAGCTTAGAACATCATAGGAGGAGTTCAGCTACACTAGAGGTAAAGTTTAGTTGGTTATCTTTGTTTTCGATTCAAAACTTTTCAAGAGGATTTTGTGAATCTCTTGTGCTTTTCAAAACTATTTCAGCATCTATTGATGTTGTTTGTGTTCTTCATATTCCTAGTGTTCTTCACATTCTTGACGAAGAACAAGCTCGACTTTTCAAATTAGTATCATTTTTAAAGTTCGATTCATTTTCAAGGTGTTTTTCAACTTTGATCCGTTTCTTTTCAAAATTCTTTCCAAATTCTGTTTTTCAAAGCTTGAACATATTCTTTTGAAACTCTTTGTTTTAATTTTGTCAAAATTAGTTTTTCTACGTGGTGTTAAGCCGGTTTTTAATCGAGAAATCAAAGTGTTGTTTTTTCCTTCAAACACTTTCTTTTGAAATAATGTTTTATCATGTTTCTATGCTTTCCAAAGAAGGGTTAAGGTGTTGCATATCATGATGATATGTATGGGTGTTGACATGAGACATGCATACTTAATCTTGTACTTTGGAAAGGATGTTGTGAGGTTCAAGTATGGTTAAGGTGTTGCATATCATGAATGATATGTATGGGTGTTGACATGAGACATGCATACTTAACGTATACTGTGAAGACATGACAGTACTGTGCACAAAAGGATGTGTACCACTTGTTGTGGCATTCTGGCCGCTCGTCGTACGCGGAAAGATCCTTTGTAAGGATACTGTATTATGCTCTAGGAGTAATGGCAAAATACGGAGGTTACTAAATCACTCTGGCCCAGTGATTCACTCTGGGAGTGAGAGGAGTAGTGGTTGAAAATTGAAAAGATCATTATTAAAGAATTGAGTCTTTTCCTTTATTTTCACCTTTTGTTATTGCATTGATGAACGGGTTTCTTCAATGTCTTTTTCATGTTATCTGCTATTATTTTACTAACCACTAGCTTTACTGAGTCATTTGGACACCCCGTTGTTTGTTAAATTCTTTTAGCAGATGTCTAAATGTTCTTAGGAGAGTTCCTTGACTCATGAGGTCTTGATACTAAACTGGTAGTTGGGTCTAGGTCACTGAGAACCTAGACATTATTGTTGAGAGAATCCATAGATGGATTGATTCAGGATCTCCTGATTATATGAAGAGGAAGAGTAGAAGAGAATAAGATAAGACCTTGTGTGGATTAGTACTAAGATGAAATTAGTACTCTTTTGTGATACAAAGATTGGAAAAAAGTGTCTTGATGATGTTTGTTTCTTAGAATCTTGTTACTTTAACGATCCTCCCAATGATCGTAATCTCGGTTCAATAGCGGCATCCATTACTGTAAGACAACGCTAGAGGTCTTCACGATCCGAGCTATTATGATGCCGATCGATCAGTGCGCATGACAGTATTTTAATGGGATATGATGATCAATCGGCAGACAAACAATATAAGTATAGGAATGTAAGAATATTTTATGCGAGTTGGAAATAACTTTTCCACCCGCTTTTTTACGGTAATGATGCATTTCGCGATACACTTACCACGCGATGCAATGCTTGCTGGACCAGTGTAGTACAGATGGATCGATTGCCAAAGCATATATTGAGAACAAGTGTTTAACATTTTGTTCCCAGTACCTTCGAGGAGTCGAAACAGTGTTTAATCCCTGAGATCAAAACTACAATTCTAACGGCGAGATAGAGGTACCAGAAAGGTCATTGGATGTATTCACTCAGAGAATTAGATTGATAGAGGTTGTAAAAGGACATGACATAGACCGAACAGAGTTCAAGAATACTCAGTGGTTTGTGCTGAACAATTGCAAAGGCATTAGCAACTACTTAGAGTAAGTAAACTAAAATTTCAAGTTCTACTGTAATACATAGTCGCTAACTAACTTTATCGATACAGTGAACACTTTGAAGAGCTTCGCGAGCAAGGAGTTGGGGACATTTATCGTATGCATGAGGAACAATTTCTGGATTGGTTCTTAGGGCGAGTAAGTGTTATTGAGAAAGAAATCTAATTTATATCGTGTCACTATTTTTAATGACCTTCTAATTTATTGTTGTAGGTTCAAATATTACGTTCTCAAAATCCATGTACATCGGTTGATGAATTGTATTCATTGGCACGTGGGCCTGATACACGAGTGATAGGTTATTGTGTACGTATTGTGAATGGATGTAAATATCATACAGTACAACGGGAAGAACGACAGGAGAACTCAGAATAGTGGTATTGTAGTACTGGATCACATGAGGAAATCCAATAGAATTTTACGGGAGACTTATAGATATTTATGCCATGCAATACTTGCAGGGAAATACAGTATGTTTGTTTAAGTGTGATTGGTGGAACGTCGGGGATCACCGTGGAATTCGTACCGACAAAAACTTTAAGACCATAAACACTTCTCGACTATTGTATGCAGAAGATTTATTTGTTTTAGCAAATCAAGTAAGTGAAGTGTTTTATCTAGTAGATAATATTCATGGACCTACTTGGCGAGTCGTGCATAAGTTGTCTTGTAGAAATGCATATGACATTCCCGACTTGGATCTAGGTCGTTAACTTCAAATTGGGAGTAGCCATCACGAATGAAGCGTATCAAGAGGACGATGCCATTGACTTTTTTATAGACTTCTGACAGTTTAACCTTAATCCACTACGGAGGGATGATTTAGTGGAAGAAAAATGTGTATGGATAATAATAATGTTATCGAGGGGGATGAAGCGAAAATGGAAGAAAATAGTGAGGAAAGTGGGGACGAAGATTTGTTTGAAAGTGATAGCGATTCTACTGAGTATGAGGCATCAGGCGAAAACTTTCAAGAATCGGCTTCAGATTAATAATTTATTTCGAGTATATTTTCTTAGTTCTTGTAGATTTTGCTGAAGTATTTTTACTGTTATTGTCTCTTTTACCATAGCTTTATCGTTTGTTTTTGTTATGTGACAGCTTGTACGGTGAAATGAATCATGAACAGAAATTTCCTTCTGTTACTTCTAGACAGCTCCATGGCTCTAGTACTCTGCTGACTGTGAGTCCGACCTCGAGTCCTAGTCCAAGTGCTCCATCTCCGAGTCTACATGCCTCTATGAGTCAAGGCACGCAGGCTTGTCCAAGTAGTTGTGTATGTAAGAAATTATTCTGACTTATATTTTCTTGTTTTAAGTTAAATGAGTGACTAACTTTGCTAATTTCATTTTATGTAGCAACATTTGCTATTAAGCTTGGGCGAGGTCAGACAAGCAGGGTTGTTTGGAGAGGAGTCTTGGGTCTGGGTCTAGAAAATTATCGGTGCATATCCTGGAGGGAAAGTGTGGAAGACAGTCTTCCACTACTGCCACCCTATCAATCAAGATTGGAATGTTAGTCCGCTCACTGATTCAAATCGCCGTTAACAAGTGGGCTGATGTTCCAACATAAACGAAAGAGTACATTATGGACTGGGTATTGGTATGATTAAACTCGTAAACATTTGGTTAAGCATTTCATTTATCATTGTAATATTGTATGTTTTTGTACTTATGCAGAACCACTTCGACCTTGACTTCACTTGTCAGGAGGACGTGAGGACGATGGTGGAGACTGTGAAGACGGCACATCGAACGCACCGCAACCAGATGCATGCATATTTCAAGAAGTTCCTGAGTAAAGAGGCGGCATCGCTGAAGCCCTACCCTGATAGCACAGAGGAACAGAGGACGAAGCTATGCGTTCTGTTTACCAGAGAAGCATTTTTGGTACGCGATTTACAAAAAGCTGTTGTTTAATTATTACATTCTTTTTATAGATAATTCCTTTAAATATCTCAGAAACGAAGCGAGCAAAATAAGATAAATAGATCAAAGTTGACTGTGAACAATGCTGCTGGTTCATGCTCATTCCTGCGCACACGAGCTTGCATAGTAGGTTAGTTACTAAATTATAATTTTTATTAATATATTCATATTCTTTGAAATTGTTTGTCAATAACTTTATGCTATTTCCATGTAGAATAATTCTGGACAGTGGCGAAATCAATCCAGCAGAGCTGTATAAGAGGAACTTTACAAACAAAGATGGTGTTTGGACCTCAAAATGAGCGAGAGAAATTTATGTAAGTTAATTTTATTTTAATCTAATTGGAAGATGTATGTATGACAGTTTATCTACTTTAATCTTTTTGATGATTATTAAATTCTTTCAGGAACGGATGGATGCCTTCTAGCGCTAGTGTGAATTAGAAGGGAAGACTTACGTCGAAATTGAAGCGTATTCCAAGATATTAGGCAAGAAGTTGAGATATGTTCAGGTATTTGGACGTGCAGTTAATCCTGCACCTGCACCTTCATCAACTTTAACTTCACAATCTTCTGATCTACAGCACTAGCTAGCAAAGACAAGGGATGAGATAGAAGCAATGAGAGCTACTAGAGAAAAATACTTGCAAGATTTTACGAAGAAACAAGCTGAGATGGAAGCCACGCTGCGAGACTACAGTGAGGAGCAGCGGTTGGAGCAAGAGCGCTTACAGACAGAAATATCAATGGAGCTGGAGCACGACCACTATAATGGAGAAGAAAAATGAACGACATGTCAACGCAACTATTGAGTCAGTTTGGGGGCCGACACAAGTAGATGTGATATGTTGCATTTTTGCTTTGTGATTGCTACATTATGTACTAGTAGGATGTTATTTTCAGTTTAATTATTGACCATTATGTATTATTATTGATGTTTATAAATGTGAGTATTGTATTGTTATTGTAATAGTACGTGTTATATAATATTTATTATTATTATTATTTTAAAAACTGATTTTGTATATACCATTCGATCAGCAATTTCAGCGATTGAACGGTTATTGTATACATGACCGATCACGAATACCTCCGTCTGATTGGAAAAAATAAAACACCTAAAATAACGATATGTTGGTAATATAACCGATCGATTGTCCCATGGAAGCGATGGACCAGTAAACAAAAAGCAATCTATTTGTATTATAAGCCACCGATCGGTGGTGAAAATGCCGGTCGATCGTCCAACTCGCATAATCAATCATCAAGTGCAACCGATCAATCACTTTGAAAATAATCATTCCATCGCTAACATAACAGACCGATTGGTTCTTAATACAACATTCGATCATCCAACTCAAGTGATCAATCGGTTAGGCAAGCACGTCCGATCGTAAAAACATTAACGATCAATCATTTTCATTAGAGTGTCTTACTCAAATAGGTGATCAATCGAGAGTATTTCTCGATCAATCATTTCGAATCAAGGTCCGACCGATTGTGGATCCACCTGATTGATCCCTTCAATTTCACCACTCGATCGTTACCATTAACAATCGACCGCGGTTGACTCCACCCCGATCGATCGCAATGGTCTGATCCATCGGGACGTTTGGCAATCGATCGTCTCATTTTAGTGATGAAATTTTTCCGTCACAAAAAACTTTACGCAATAAAACCCGAATTTCGTCACGAAATACATTTAGTGACTCTCTTTCACTGACGAACCTCGTGACAAAAAAACTTTGTCACTGAAAGCTTTAATGAGGAAATTTCGACTTTTAGTGACTAAACATTTTGTCACTAAATTTTTTTTTTTTTTTTTTTGTAGTGGGTAGTTCCTCAGAGTTTTCCAATCCGCTCCAAAATACAAACCCTACCCAAAATATAGACCCTCTCCTAGACACAAATCTTTCATCTTTCAAAGTTTCTCAATCTCACTAATCCATCCAAACCCTATCGAGTGGAATATGGGGAAAACCCAGCTCTAACTCTGGTCACTGATCTTCTTACAACTGAAAACTATACCACCTTGTCCAGGGTAGTTCATCCAGCCCTTACGGCAAAGAACAAGTTGGGCTTTGTCAATGGAGACTTGACTAAACCCCGACCCAACTGATCCTCTCCTAGGTATTTGGGAGAGATGCAACAATATGGTAGTATCCTGGCTACAAAATTGCATCAGTTCCTTTGTCAAACCCAGCATTGCCCTAGTGGATGTTGCTTCTGAGATATGGTTGGAGCTGAGGGATCACTTCACCCAACAAAATGGCTCACGACTTTTTCAGCTGAAGAGAGCTCTAGCAACTCTATAACAATAGCAAGATAGTGTGAGTATTTATTATAGTAAGCTAAAGGCCTTATCAAAAGAACTTGGAGTGTATGATCCTTTGCCTGAGTGTGTCAGTGGGAAGCTGAAAATTATTCTTGACCGATATCAAAGTGATCGTCTTATACTGTTTCTAATGGGGTTGAATGATCCTTTTGCAAACGTTCGGGATAAGATAATGTTGTTGGATCCATTACCACCTGTAAACAAGATTTTTTCTCTAATTCAGCTGTAAGAAAGTCAACACAAGATGTTATCTGATGTTCCTTCACCTGAATCTATGGCCTTGTTGACCCGACACACTTATAACAACTACAAGTCTACTACTAGACCACCAAACACACTGAAACAAAGCATACCTTATTGCACTCATTGTAAGGGTGTCAGGACACTCACTGAAAAATTGTTTCAAGGTTGGTAATTCTGAGCCACCGGTTTGCACACATTGTAACTTGTCTGGTCATGTAGTTGAGAGATTCTATAAGCTCCACGAGTACCTACCAGGACACAGGTTACACAATAAAAAAAGGGACCAATTGTGACTAACGAGCTGAATGAGGAAGGAGACGACAAAATGACATTGACAAAGGGGCAATATCAGCCGCTTTTGACTCTTTTGCATCGCAAGGACACTACAGCAGTTATGCCATCTGTTAATCAGGCTCAGTCCACTTTCATATCTCCAACTAATGGCCCAAACCACTTCAAGTTGTCTTGTATTTAAATCTGCCTCTCCACCTACGCACACAAACCTTCAAACATGACAAATTTACCTTGGGAAATAGATACCGGTGCTATAGCATCTCTTATTGCAATTCTATTACAGCACATGTGTCATGTACAGTTAAAATGCCGAATGGCACTGAGGTTCCAGTCACTCAGATTTCCTACTCTAGACTAAAGATGATTGATCCCATTGTAAAGCACACTGCTTACTTGTTGCATCTGTCTCAATTAAAAGACAAATGGCCTATCAATCTTTATTTCTGTCCCCCTTTGGTATCATAAAAAAAGAATACATAAGATTGAAAAACTCAAGGGAAAAAAAGATTCATGAAACTAATTGAAGTTCAAGGTAACATATAGAACACTTAATTAAATACTAATTGAAATAGATTGACAAATGGATATTACCTACGAAAATAATAATCAAAATGCATTCATCATCTCCCCAAGCAAGCATTCTACCAATATCATATCAACATTATAATTTATTCTCTTTTGTCACTACAGAAAGAGAGTACAAGGATAAAACATCAAAACATATTGAAGGTTAACCAAACTATTATAAATCGTATTGAAAGACACCTATTCATCCATAATTCATCAATCGAATAGATAAAAATTTTAAAAGTCTTAAGATTAATGAAAAAACAGTTGAAAATAGTAAAATCCTCATGAACACTCAAGTCTTGAAAATGAAATTATTCTCCTACTTTCTTGTTAGGTGTGTGAGGATCATCTTCAATACACAACCAAAGATTATAATCAAGAGATTAAAAATAAATTTCATCATAGCTTTCAAATATGCATAATTACTATCATTTAAGAATGATGGTCTAAGCGTGAAAAGCCCTTCAACTCGAGTGTTGAAGCTTGTGATTGCCATTCTAGCTCAAGATTTCCTTCTCCCTCCCATTTAAGGTGCAATTCGGCGTATCACAAAGTAGTAGCAATGGCAACAAGAATAACAAGACATGCAATTCCATTAAAATTATATAGCTCTTTTGATTCGAATTTTGTAGCTACTTTTAGCTTTTGATGTTCATTATCCATACTATTTTCACGTGTCTTGCTTCTAGTTGGGACAGGTCAGTGCCAAGGTTACATGGTAACTATATTACAATTGATTTTGGTGATAATAAACCATATAATATCTCACCAAGAGATTCTTCAAGTGTAAAAGTTTGCTTTTCTTGACATATTCTAGAACATGGTGAATCTTGTGAGTCTAAATAACAACCCAAGAGGGGGGGTGAATTGGGTTTATCAAAAATGTCTCCCCTTTTCAATAAAAACCCAGATCTGAAATATAGCCCTAACAATTAATAATGCAGATCTGAATGTGTATAATGCTAAGCAAAATATATGCAATAATGATAAAGCATAAAACTCCACAAATATGAATATGTACTGAAACGTAAGAGAGATAGAGTTAGAGAGATGACACCGTATTTTTAGGTGGTTCGGCCAACACTTGCCTACGTCCACCCCCAAGGCTATTGACTTCCTTGGGCTTCCTTCACTATTCTCCAAATAGCAAATACACCTTAGCTTCTGGGGTGCTAAGGAACCTTTACAAAGCGTTTTTCGAGCTCACGCTTCAACTCTCTCACAAATCCCAAAACCCAAGGGATTTCTTCTACTCTCACAAGTAGGACAAGTGTTCACCCAACACTCAAGTGTTTTACAAATAATGGGTACAACAAGGAATGGCTCTCTAAGCCGAATATGCAAGTGGAAAGCTCACAACGTGTGGAATGGCTCTCTAAGCCGAATTAGCAAATGAAAAGCTCAATAAAGTGCAAGAGGACAAGATACTTGAATGAAACCTAAAGTTTGGCAAGTAGGAGCACAAGCTTTCTTGATAGGTGCGGTCTTCCCTCTTCTTCAAAGCACTTTCTCTCTCTAGAAGTTAGGGCACGATTGATTGCAAGTGTGCTGTGTCTTCTTCAAGAAACTTCTCTCTCTTTGGAGGCTAGATCATCAAGGATAAGCACGAGAAGAAGATTTAACAATGGGAGCTTTGATCTTGAAGGAATCAACAAATGAAATCTTTGGATCTTGCTTTCTCTCTCTATCGGAGGTAGATTTTGAATAATGATGCAAGCCCTTGCTTTCTCTCTCTATCTCATTCTATATATAGTCCTCTAGGTTTCAAGGGTCTTCTTGTAAAGTTTGAGTGCCGTTGGAGGTCATTTGAGACCATTTGGAGACTTTTTGGATGAGATGGCGTCATTCCAGGATTTCTGCAAATTCGCACTATGTGTCGACACATTGTCTTCATGTGTCGACACTTTAAGCTTAGTCTAAAATATTGTTCTCGGGAGACAGTGCAATGTGTCGACACATGCCTTCAATGTGTCGACACATTGAACACTTAGTCTGAAAAATTTGTTCTTTGACAGCAATTTCTCCAATTCAACTTTAAAGCATCCAAACCATTCCAACACTTCTTTAAACACCTACAATATGAAAAATTGATCTTATCAACTTGTGTAATGGTGTTTAAGTCCGCTTAAAAATAGTTTAAGGAAATAACTTCAATCCTTTGAAATACATTATAGAAATAGTGGATTGATAATGTAAAATCTAAAATCCTTCAAAACTTAGAATTTTTTGTTATCATCAAAATCAATTATGGATTGTTTGCAAAACAACCTTGGACTAACAATCTCCCCCTTTTTGATGATGAAAAAAATCATTTTAAAAAACAACAATTTGCTAACAAATGGAAAAGCTCCCCCTAAGAATAAGCAGGAGTTTTTCATGACATTTTTAGCAAAAAGGACTTTAAGATTTTACAAAAATTTTGCAAGAGTTTCCTTTGTAAAAGGAGGTTTCCTAAAGTTTAAAAGCAAGTAAGAACACTTCTATAAGCTTCCTCCAAACTTCCCAAACTTCCAATTTTCAATCAGAACACAAGACTTCATATTGATACAAATTGAAAGTTAGGAATACTACCTGAAAAAGGAAATCTCAAATTTCCACAATGAAGTGCAAAGAGATAAGCACTTCTCAAATCCTTTTAGATACCAATGAGATAATCAACAGATATTAGCAAAATCAAATAATTCATTGAAGACAAATAAATACCAAAGATATTCATAGATAAGGCAAGTCAAGTGTTCAGCCAACTTCAAAAAGGAATGTCCTCAGTAAGAGCTGGAGAGTCAACATAATCACTTAAAACTTCTCCCCCATATAACCTTAAAACTTCTTCCCCCTTATAACTTCTCCCCCTTTGGCATCATCAAAAATAGGATAAGGGGAGGTCAAGGGCAGCTGGCTAGATAGGTGGAGTCTTTGAAGTGGAGGTGGAAGGTTTGGATTTCTTGATAGGAGGAGGAGGATAGACAATTGCAAACTTCTTCAGCCATTCCATCCAAGTCGTGGAAAACTAATATGTCCATTTCATTCCATGAGGCCGAAGATTTCTATCAACTTCCATATGCACCTATGTGGCCTTTACAACATCCTCAGCTGATGATTTCACAGAAGCTTGAAGCTCAGTAGAGGTGGAAGCAAACTCAATGGCTAGAAAAAGTTGTTTGAGTATAAAAGGAGGCAAATGGAGAACATTTAAGAAGACTTGCACATTTAATTTGATATCTCCCTTTTGAAGCCAAGTTTTGTCTCTCTCATCATGTAGAGATTCCTTCTTGGGTTGGTGTGAACTTTTAAAGGCAAAATATCTATCCACCGTCATTGTACTACAATGGTATATTCTGATACTCTAGAGTCATTTATTGTGGGTTTTAATTCTCTATCTCTTGTGAGGGTTTTCGTATAAAAAGTCTTGAGCTTTGTGAGTATTGAAAAAAATACTTAAAACTAACCGCGAGGTTCGGAGAAACCTTGGTGAGGATAGCCTTGCTTTTGGTTGTGAGTGTTGTTCCTTTTGAAAATCATATGGGTTATAAGTGAAGAGCTTGGAAAAACACTTGGGTTGTAGGTATTGAACTCGAAAAAATATTTGTAGAAGTTCTCTACCACCTGCAAACTAGAGTGTAAACTATTTTGAAATAGTGAAGAACCAAATGGAGGATCCCTAGGGGTGGATGTAGGCTTGGGTTTAAGCCAAACCAAATATATTCATGCTCAACTCCCTTTAGTTTATTTTTGCAATATTTACTTGTTTCTTGGTTGAGTAATATTTCGAGTGCTTTACTTATATTGTGTTTTGTCTTTAAGGACTTGCTCTTTAACTTGTATTTTTCTACTTAAGCATGTCATATTTGGTAATCTTCGTATATATTAGAAAAGGGGTCAAATCTTTGATCATCCTTAGGTGGTGTTTGCTTCCCAAAATTTTGTCTAATAAAATAACTTTAAAATAATCTCTCACCCTCATTAAATCATCTCTTTTCATTACAATAGGTGGTGTTAACTATACCGAAGGATTCACGGTTGAAGTACTTAGAAGCTTTTTTGGTGAATAAAAAGCTATACTTCAAGCCCAAACTGCAAAGCCTTTGGAAAACGTGGAGCTGGAAACGAGGAAGGTGGCAAAAGTGGGTGCACTTTTGGACGAGCAAGCTAAGGAAGTATTGCTTCAATTTTTGCATCTCCGAATGGGATCTTTTGCCTGGTCTCACCAAGATATGAAAGTGGTGGACCCCTCAGTGACAACGCATAGGCTAAGTGTTGATCCAGCAAGGAAGCATGTCCGGCAGAAGATGAGAGCTTGGGCACTCAAAAGGAGCAAAGTGATAGCTAAGGAGGTGGACAAACTTCTGGAGGTAGGCTTAATAAGAGAGGTAGTTTATCCTGATTGGTTGGCTAATGTAGTTTTGGTCCCAAAGTCGAATGGTGAATGAAAGATGTGTGTGGACTTTACTAACCTTAACAAAGCTTGCCCAAAAGATAGTTAACCCTTGCCTAGAATTGACATGTTAGTTGATTCCACAGTAGAACATGAGTTTCTCTCTTTCTAAGATGCTTTTTCGGGCTACAATCAAATAAAAATGCACCCTGCAAACCAAGAAAAGATTTATTTCATTACTGACAGGGGGTTGTATTGTTACCTAGTCATGCCGTTCGGCTTAAAAAATACGGGTAGTACTTATCAGAGGTTGATAAACACTGTGTTTAAAAGTCAAATTGGTAGGAGTATGGACGAACATCTGAGGGATATGGCCGAAACTTTCGATACCCTAGATCGTTATGACATGAAATTAAACCCCGCCAAACGTGCCTTTGAAGTTTCTTCAAGAAGGTTCTTGGGATTTATGGTTTCTAAGAGAGGAATTGAGGCCAACCTTGAGAAGATTAAAGCAGTCTTGCGACTTAGGGCGCCTACTAATCGTAAGGAGCTACAAAGGCTGACTGGGCAAGTGATGACCCTGAATCGCTTCATCTCACAATCCCCAGATCATTGTTTGCCTTTTCTCCGAATCTTAATGAAAACATTTGCGTGGGATGAAGAGTGCACCCGTCCCCTGGAGGCACTTAAAGAATACCTGGCACTGTCCCCAATTCTCAGTCGGCATGTGCTCGGTGAATTACTATACATGTATTTAGCGGTCAATGAATATTCTGTGAGCTTTGTCCTAGTCCGAGAGCAGCATAAGATCCAGACGTCGGTATATTATCTGAGCCCGGCCCTAAGGGTGGTAGAAGTGAGGTATCTGTTTATGGAAAGGATAGCCCTGAGCTTGATAATAACGGCATGGAAGCTATGCCCTTATTTTCAGGCCCATACCATTTGCGTAATCATTGACTTACCATTGAGGAAAGTGTCGCAAAAACCTAATGTGTTTGAGCGTTTAATTTAGTGGTCTTTGGATTTGGGTGAGATTGATTTATTGTACTTTCCTCGCACAACCATAAAGGGACAGGCTGTTGCTAATTTCTTGCTGGACTTTACGGAGGATTCATCCCCGGCCGAGGGTGATGACCCTCATATCTATGGTAGAACATGGACTGTGATTGTAGATGATTCCTCTAATCAAACTGCCAACGAAGCTGGTGTAGTTCTTACTTCTCCTGGGGGTGGAGATAGAATACGCCCTGCATTTCGATTTCTTAGCCACCAATAACGAAGCTGAGTATGAGGCCTTACTGGCTGAGTTGGCCATTGCGCTCATGATGGGGGCTGACTGAGTTTTTGCCCACATCGACTCCCTACTGGTGGTTAATCAGGTCTTAGGGGATTATATCACAAATGAAAAACATATGCGGCAATACTTGGCTCAGACAAAGACATTGAAGCAGGCTTTCAAGACATTTGAGTTGACATTGGTGCCACGAGAGCAAAATGAAAAAGGAACTCCCAAAGGGATGTGATGTGCCCTTCATCTCTATAGTTGGAACCAAAACACCTAGTTTGCCCCATTGATTTGTTGGAATTGTGGGGGACACCGATCCTTACTTACCTCGCTGATGGGACACTTCCCCAGGATTGGGAAGAAGCCAGGAGATTCCGCACACGATCCTCCTGATATACTGTGAGGCAAGGGGTGCTATATAAGAGGAGCTTTACACTCCCACTATTATGTTGTGTTCATGATGAGGAGGCGGCTTATGTGTTGTAGGAGATACACGAAGGGGTATGTGGGAACCACTCTGGATACCAAGTCTTGTCCCACAAAGCCTTGACGGTTGGCTATTCCTCGCCCATCATACCTCGAGATGCACGAGAAATGGTACAGATTGCAATAATTGCCAGAGGCACGCTGACATACCTAGGAGCTCGGCCGAGCCCATGACTCCCATCAGTTCACCGTGCCCCTTCACCTAGGGGGGAATAGATATTGTAGGACTGTTTCCCCTGACTAAAGGGCAAGTAATATTCCTAGTGGTGGCCATTGGCTACTTCACCAAGTGGGTAGAAGCTGAGCCCCTAGCCACAATCATAGGGGAATGGATTTGAGGCTTCGTTGTGAAAAATATCATGTCGCTTTGGCCTTCCCTGGCTGATTATATTTGACAACGGCCGCCAATTTGACAATCACCTTTTTAGGTCTTTATGTTCTAAGTTGGGCATCTCAAATCATTTCTCCTCTCCAGCCCACCCATAGACAAATGGGCAGGTGGAGGTGACCAACCAAACATTAGTGAGGATTATAAAGAGATGATTGGATACCAAGAAAGGGCTATGGGTTGAGGAATTACTAGGAGTGTTATGGGCTTACCGTAATACAGCGTGAACTCCAACGGGTGAGACCCCTTTCACTTTAGCAATTGGATACAAAGCTGTGATGCCCGTCGAGATTGGGGTACTGAGTTATCGGGTTAACCACTTCGACTCATCCCCTAATGTAGAACACTTGGGATTAAAGTTGGACTTGGTAGAGGAGCTTTGCAAAGGGTTTGAGCCCAAAATGCAGCCTAGCGGAGCCAGGTCTAGTGGTACTATAATGCACGAGTAAGGCCTAGACGATTCGAGCAGGGGGATCTCGTTCTAGGGAAAGCCAATCCCCCGAACAAGGATGCTTGGGAGGGGAAATTGCATGCTAAGTGAAAGGACCTTACAAAGTTTCCTAGGAATATCGGCGGGGCACCTACTATCTGGAGGACCTCGATGGCAAGGCTCTCCCACATCCACAGAATATCAACCGTCTCAAAAGGTACTCTTAATAGTTTAGAGGCCTTCATGCCCTGGAAGAAAGATGACTATTTATGGCCCTTGTGCCCTAGAAAATTTTCGAGGCCCTTGTACCTTGGAAGAAAGATGACTATTTGAGGACCTCATGCCCTGGAAAATTTTAGAAGCCCTTGTTCCCTGGAAGAAAGATGACTATTTATGGCCCTTGTGCCCTGAAAAATTTTAAAGGCCCTCCTGGCATGAAAGAAAGGTGACTATTTGAGGCCCTCGTGCCCTGAAAAATTTTAGAAGCCCTTGTGTCATGGATGCAAAAATTTAAGAGACCCTCGTGCCCTAGAAAGAAAACTATTTGAGGCCCTTGTTCCTAAAAAATTTTTTAGATGCCCTCGTGCGATGAACAAATTTTGGTAATGTTATGAGGATGGCCTGATATTCCTACTTTTCTTTCCACTTTGTCTACAGGCCTTGCATATAAGCCTCTAGACAAGGAGGGAGTGAGGGAATAAGGAGAACGTATAAAATGTACACAAAAAACTTTAGGCACTATCAAACAACTTAGGCACTATAACAGGATTGCAGCCATTACACGGCACCATTCACAATTTGTACATTACATCATTCAAAACAGAAGCAATGACAACAAAAGGCAAAAGTAAAAAATTGGCCTACACCAAAAGGTTATCACCATGGGCCTAGCCTAAGATATACAAAATCTAGGACTAACTGGAGCCCTGTACAGGCCAGAGCACGGGACATAGTGCTTTCTCCTGTCAATGAGGCCCAGGCTTCCTCTAGAAGTAACTAACCTCTGCCTGGGCAAGACAAGCAAGGCACAGAGAGGTACTGTAGAAGTCAGGAAAGTCTGCCCAAGCTCGATTGCATGACTGTGCTCCAGCCTGTCAGGAAGGCCAGTACAAGGGCCAAAGCAAGGAGGAAGGCCAGAGAGGTAATATGCGAAGTCTTCCACTTTGCGTATGCCCCCATGCTAGCGCAGGTCTGAAATCACCCTGTGCCTCACGAATTGGGCAGGGGCAAGCCCTAGCCTGGCTCTCAAAGTCTCCAAGGCTTCGATCACCTCATCTATATGAACTTTCTCAGCCACGCAGAGCATGAGATCCAGGTATATCACATGAAGGTGGCGCAGCCCAGGGCACTTGCAATAAAGGCAGCCATTTTCAAACCGAAAGGCTATAGGCTATCTCCTCCCAGGAACAACTTATGCGCATGAGAGTGAAGAGAGAGTCAACTCCACCTTCATGAACAACATGGGAAAAGACCTCGGCCAGAAGAGGAACAAGCAGGTTGTCTATGGGGAAGGAGAAGGTTGTCTGGTCAAGACCAGAATGATTTCCTTCACGTTGCTCCATCAAGAGTACAATGAGGAGATGAATAGTGAAAGAGGTGGAAATGAAGAAAAAGGCAAGGCATAAATGAATGAAGAAAGAAGAGAGGAAGGACACTGGCCCTTATAAAGGCAAATCCCATGAAGCCAAACGACATAGTGAAAAGCTTGCATAATAAGATTGTGAAGCGGCATTAATTGCACGCAGTGGAGCTAGGCCATGACGATCCTCGAGAAGCACCCCATGTCGCTTCAAAAAGCAACCCTGTCAGGAATAACACTATTTGATTTGCCAGAAGATGGAACGGCAGGGATAACTGACAAGTCGATTGACATACCAGCGCATTAAGGCTTAGAATAAGTGGGTTATGCGTGTTTTCAAAGGCCTAACCTAGTTTTGTGGGTAAAAGGGAAGGCCCATGGGCTAACCTAATCTCTGCTAAGTCAAGGCCCCCTTTCGATAGTAGTGCAGGCCCGTTGGAAGCCTGATCGCACGATGGATCGTAAGGAACCAATGCTCGGGTGCCCTAAGCCAAGCCCTGGATTGGGCCCTTTAAACACACACACACACACACACAGAGATAAATAAAAGACAAGAAGAAGAAAAATAAGAAGGAAAAAGAGGAGTAATGTGAACACGACTTGAGCAAGAGAAAAGTAGATATTATTAATGAAGCAAGTGAAGGTCGTCATAAGCTACATAAAGATGAAAAAAGTAGTACAACTCATAGAATTCCCAGCATCCTAGAAAGCCGGCCAGTCCCCGTGTGGATCCGGATGGAAGCACCAGTCCTCCAGTAGGTGGAAATATTTGTCCATACTTGGACCAATATTCATGTTTCTATAGTAAGCCCTGAAAACTCCAAGAATCTCTGACCTCATTCTGGAAAATGTTTGCTGGGGTAAAAGAGCTATGCGAGCATGAAGTAGGCTCAGGCTGGGGCATATATCCACTCCAAGGAGAGCACGAGCAACGCATTCAGCTTAAGCCCCCCTAAAGCTACAACGACTCCTCAACATTAGGATGTTCATAGCCGATCTGGCATAATGGTGACTACGTAGCTGATAAATCAGCATTCCCTTAAACCCCAATGGGAACAAGACCTAAAGGTTCTCACTCGAGAAGAAGCACTGGAGGCCCCTTTTGTAGCTCTCATCTCTCTAGCTCCATGGGGAGAGCACCTTGACATTTATCCTCCTCAGCAAGGTCCTAAGCAAGGTGGGGGAGTAAACCCAGTCCCTGCATTGACTACAGGTCTGCGCAAGGGCTAGTAGGTTGATGGGGTGGGATTCTAGGAGGAGGGTTAAGATTAAGAGGGCTAACTCCAAAGGGAGAGTGAGTAACAAGCAAGGATGGTCATCAAAAATCATGGTGGAGGCTAGTTGAAAAGATACATAGAGAACTTTCTTTGTTAAAAAAGCAAGAGAATTTGTGAAGAGTAAATCACGAGGGCCTGATCTATTTATAGGCTCATTCATGACGCTTCAAAGTCCAGAGCTTTTTGGGAGTTCATTTATGAGGTAGTGGTTTGTGTCACTTAGATACAGGGAACGTCAGACGTTGCGTGTGCTCTGGGAGATAAGGAGCAGTGCCGTTAAAAGAAATGAATGAAAAGAATAAAGAAAAAAGAAGAGGAAGAGTCGAGAGAGAAGCCTATAGAAATAGACAATAAAAAAAGTAGCAAGTCTAATACCAGGCACCCCAAAAGTCCAAGAACCATGGAGAAAAGCCAAAAAAAAAAGAGGTAGGGAGCTCAAAGGTTCATCTATTCAATACATTCGACCAACCTTCTTTCAAAAAAAAAAAAAGGAAAAAGAAGAAGAAGAAAATCAAAAGAAGCAGCCCAATCATCTTGCCCAGCTTAGTAATGAACATTTCCACACGATAGGAAGAATTGAAGTTCCCTAGTGTCCTGGCAAGGCAGGTAGTGGGAAGCATCAAATACATTAGGGTAGAAGACAGGAATTAGGAACCACACAGTAGGGAACATGGGTGGAGAAGCACTGCAGCCCTTGATGCATTTGAGGGGCGTACCTCCTTCTATAGGATCGGAGTCAGTCCAGGCCCCCTGAAATATCTCGATGGTGCTCGTCCACTCCCACTGCATGTCATAAGGACCTTATTACCGCTTTAGAGCGTCCAACTTCTCCCACACCTCGCAATCTTATCTCTTCCTTCGGCATGTTCAGTGTACATTCGGTGTAGATGGCACGTGGAGCTGACTGGCTCAAATGATCATCCTCTCTCCAGCGAGAAAGTCAGTTTCTAGTTCGAACGCGAGTTCTGCCCCTTCCAAGTAGAGAACATCAGGGTTCTCGCTTCTCAGTAGGGTAGTGACAAAGTTCTCCACTGGCGGGCTTCAGTCTTCACGAAGGGGGAGTTCGTTCTACTCTGATGTTTTGGAGAAGCAGAGGTGATTTGGAGATGTCTCAGCATCTACGATCGATCTTCATAAGTTTGAAGAAATCTTCGACGCCACCCTCTTTCATCACACGGGAGAAAATATCCACCAGTATTTTGGATGGAAGGTCATAAAGGGAAGGGAGAATCCGTTGCGTTCTCTTCCTTTTCCTCGAGGTCACTGGTTGCGACATGGGAGTAGGTTGAGAGAAGACAGGGAAGTGATGGATTTGAGTAGTCCATAATAGAAGAAACGAGCTTGGGAGCCTTAAATAGAAAGTGTATACTGATTAGCACAACAGGTTGTCCCCTCGAGAAAAGCTATTGAAGTGACAGTTAAGCTGTAGGAAGGATCGATTCATACTACCACCAGGATTAAATGTAATAGCCTGGACCGTCAAGACCTCAAGCATTGTCTTATAGTAATGGACGCCGCTATTAAACTGAGGTTACGGCCAGTGGGAGGATCGTTAAAGCAATAGGATTCTAAGAAATAAACATCATCAAGACTCTTTATTCCAATCTTTGTATCACAAAAGAGTACCAATTCTGCTTTCTATGTACATCTACAAAACATGGCAGAATAACTACTAAAATTCAGTACAATTTACGTAGGTCTTTATCTTATTCTCTTCTACTCTTCCTCGTCATGATCGCTAGAAAATATAATCAGGATGCTCTCAACGATGATGTCTAGGTTCTCAGTGACCCAGACCCAACTACCAGCTTAGTATCAAGACCTCATGAGTCAAAGTCTAAGTAAATTCTCCCAGGTACATTCTGAACATCTGCTAAAAGAATTTAACAAACAACGGTGAGTCCAAATGACTCAGTAAAGCTAGTGGTTAGACAGACAGCAGCAGATAGAAGAACAAGATATTGAAGAAAACCCGTTCATCAATAAAATCTCAAAACAGAAAAGAAAGTAAATGAAAAGACTCAGTTTTCTCAAAAATGATCTTTTCCTTTTCCATTTTCAATTTCGATCACCACTACTCTCACTCCCAGAGTGAATCACTTGGCCAGAGTGACGGGTTACAAGTAACCTTCCGTATCTTTGCAGCAGTACTCCCAGAGCACAATACGGCCTCAAACTCCCAGAGTGAGTTATCCTAACAAAGGATCTTTCCGCGTACGACGGAGAGGCCAGAATGTCACAACAAGTGACACATCCTCTTGTGCACAGTACTATCACGTCTTCACAGTATTACGTTAAGTATGCATGTCTCATGTCAACGCCCATACATATCACTCATGATATGCAACACCTTAACCATACTTGAACATCACAATATTCTTTCCAACGTACAAGTTAAGTGTGCATGTCTCATATCAACGCCCATACATCTCATTTATGATATGCAACACCTTAACTCGTTTCCATCATCACAACATTATAAAACAATTCTCAAAGGAAAAGTTGTGAAGGCAAAAACAACACTTTGATTTCTCGGTTAAAAATCGGCTTAATCACCACGTAGAAAATACTAATTTTGACATGAAAAGTATTGAAATCAAAAGGAAAGAAATATGTTCAAGCTTTGAAAAACAACTTTTGAAAGAAATTTTGAAAAGAAACGGATCAAAGTTGAAAAACAACTTGAAAACGAATCGAACTTTGAAAATGATACTTTTTCGAAAGGACGAGCTTGTTCTTCGTCAAGAACACGAAGAACACGAAGAACATCAGAACAATATGAAGAATAGAAAAATGCTAATCAACATCAAGAGATGCTAGAATAATAAAGACAAGAGATTCACAATAATCATCTTGAAAACTTGAATCGAAATCAAAGATAACCAACTAAACTTTACCTCTAAGCAGTTTGATCTTCACTAATCGATTTCCTCCTTCTTTCTCCCACTTCACTTCACTCTTTCTCTCAAGATTTAACTCACAAAAATTCAGATTGAATGGTGTACTCTTCAAAGGTCGAAATCCACCCCTATTTATAGGAAAACACAGCCGGTTGCATTCCGACATGTGTCCGGCCTAGCTAGGCTAGCTTTGGTGAGTCACTAGGCTACATTTCTCTCCTCTTGACACCTAGCAACCTACAGCAGCTGCATGGAAAGGCTATGGCCGAAATTTTCCCTATAGGCTTGATGAGTCGCCTCCTAGGTGCACCGGTGTTCGACACCTCAAGCTTCCTAGGTCCTAGCTTTTTATGTCGTGCTTTTTGCATCGATTCGTCGTGCTTCTAGCTTTGATTTGTCGTGCTTTCTAGCCATCTCTATCCACAATTCATCTTATCTTCATCTCTATCCACAATTCATCTCTATCCACAATTCATCTATATCTTCATCTATCCACATCTCTATCCAAATTCATCTTTATCTCTCTATCCACAATTCATCTCTAAATTCCAAAAATCGACCTACTAGCTTCCGAAAAATAAACCATAAACTCGTGGATGAACTCCCGACATATTAGTAGAATAAAAATCATGTGGTTCGGTTTTCGAGACAAAAACGTCCTGCTTGCTTAAAAAAATAAATTGATCCAATACGAGCTCTTCAACATTCTGAACAACAACCTAGTTGCACGCGAACTCCAAATCTCACTTAATCAGGTCCTAATCAAGGTTTGAGACAAAAAGGTCTGACTAGCTTAAAAATTTAAATTGATCCAATGCGTACTCCT
Source organism: Morella rubra (assembly GCA_003952965.2). Taxonomy (NCBI): domain Eukaryota; kingdom Viridiplantae; phylum Streptophyta; class Magnoliopsida; order Fagales; family Myricaceae; genus Morella; species Morella rubra. The sequence continues at coordinate 25,259,401 of CM025849.1, read as the reverse complement.
CAATCTCTTGAACAATAACTCAGTTGCATGTGAACTCCAATTCTCACTAAATTATGACCTAATCAATTTCGAACTTAGTAACTCAAGTACTAAATAATCTCTTAGCCACTATGCAGCCCCTAAATGCACTACTAATCACAAACAAGATATCATAAACAATATGCATGTGATGTTTAAAAGCTCGGGGTATGACATTAAAGTAGTCTCTTGGCCTCCGTGGATCACCCAGTAGAACAAGGGGCTACTGGTGGAGAAGGAACTTTTCCTCCTACAAAAACTTATAACCGGAAGCCCAAATATGGTCAGAAATAAGCTTGCTAGGTTGGTGCCTCGAATGTTTCCCCAGCGATAGGGTATCTGTATAAGGCTTGTAGTAGAAGCTTTATAAAGGTATGGAGCCCACGCAAGCAACCATGATTTCATCCTTTGGCTGGCAGCTCAAAAATTATAGGAAGGGATAAAGGGTAAGTCGACTCGGGTCAGTCCAAGGGGGACAAGCCTAACAGGACTGTTACCCAGTGAAAGAACTGATGGGACTGATAAGGTCTGAGGACGGAAGGGCTAGGCCGAAAAAAGGCCAGCAAGGTCCAGGCCCCTAGAAAAAGGAGAGGGATATATGAAAATGAGGGACAAAGTAAAGGGGTAAGATCTTCTTCTCTAAGAAAAACTTTAAGAATAAAAAGTACACAGAGAAAAATGGCAATTATCAAAAGCATTGGAGATATTCCCCCACGAAGAGGATCCCATGCTATTGACTATTTTCTATGCTTGTAGGAAGAAGGAAGGTGCTGTTCAACCTGTCAACCCGTCCCAAGCGCTGCGTCTCAGGCCCAACTCCCTTAGGCCCCTTTAGCCCAGTGGACTTTGTGATAGGCTGGTAAAATTTGGCTTCATCAACTTCATATATATATATATATATATATATACCTGCTCATTATGAGTCTCTTGACGTAATTTCCCAACTTGTCTTTAAAATGTCAGAAATTCTATATCCATTCTCAAGCCATCAGGTTATTAAATCTAATTCCGACACCTCACATGTAGCTATAAGAAAGTACTCGAAGAAAAGCGAGGAGCACAATATTAATATAAATTAAGAGAGCATGCTTGACATAAAAGAAAATTAAACACAGTACTCTTTAATCTTAAAGATTTGCCACCTAAGCATGTAGTTGTTGGCAATCACTGCACTACATCAACTTCTTAATTTATATTGCCAGATTACAAACGCACATGATCAACACCAATCACGCAATTGTTTACACGCTTCTAGTACAAGTTGATCCTTCATAACTTTTAACCCTCAAACATATTCACCATTTGGCTTCTCATGCATCCCGCCCTTTCCACACTTGCAAATAAAGTCGAGGTTGTAAAGCACAGGAACCATTGCGGCAAAGCATAAGAATACCAGCACGGGCCCAAAGATCCAAAGTAAAAGAGGAATCGCTGCATAGAACAGTCTGTTCCCCGCTGTGTTCAAAAAGGAGCCCTTCTCGAAAAGCTCAGTTAAATACTCTGCCGTCACTGGGCCCATAGGGTCCTGGCCGGGGATGCAAATGAGGACGCTCACCTGGCTTAAAAACCTTATGGACAGAGAGTGGCAGAAAAATGAGAACAGGAAAATAGTAAGAAGTGATACGTATTTGAGTGCCACCATTAATTCCCCATGAGCCCCATAAATGGTGTCGTTGAGAGGTTTCTTAACACTGTATGTGCTGCTTATGACTGCTCCTAGGCCGGCACTGATGAGGATTGACGTAGCGGCCATGAGGGTTGAGCCCATGATCATGTTCCGGAGGGTTTGGACGGCAAGGATATTCCTTCGGTCAATGTCCTGCCAAAAGTACTTTAAATTCCTATCTGAAAGTACGTCTACAACATTTTCTAGTTATAATTGGTACATATAAACTTCCGGATCCCATAAACGTCCAGCTATATGATCATGCCGTCGACCAAAAACTTGTATATTAGTGGTAGCAAAGGAGGATGTAATTGTTGGTGTCTAGTCATATCAACATGAAAGAGCACAATATATATAAGGTATTCCCGTGTACTTTTGCTCGAAAGACAATTCCATTTTACCAAATTAGGACCCTACAAATTAATAGTTGCTTTTCAATTTGACCTCACCACGTGTAGAAAGAAAAGAAAACCGAATAATTGCTTTTCAATTTATGCTTTTCAATTCGCATAAATTTTCCGGTAATATAAAAGGAATGTTGTTTGGTAACTGTACACGTGGGTTTTTTTTGTTTTGCGTCTACAATAATTGAGGTTTTGAGGATCATCCTCTAAGATGGCAGGCAACCAGAAACAACGGACAGACAGAAAAGTAACAAAACTACGGCTTTTCTAATTTGTGGGAAAAGAGAGAAAATAAGAAAATATTTTAACTGAACAGAGAGGCTTGCTCATCTGCGGAACATGATTTACATCCATTCTAGAAAACATGCAGTCTCTTGCTCAGGTAAACTAATTTAGCTTTATTAAACTGTATTTAATTCTAATTCGGTGCATGTTAACCCGGAAAGCGTAAAAGAAAATAATATTTAGGCTATGGAATCTATATCCTCTTTTTTCCGCCTTAAACTTGGGCATTTTTTACTTTATTTACTTTAGAGTGATCTGTTCAAGGCAAAGCGTCGCCTATTCCTACATCATCTGATGGCTCTTAGCTCTGCCTGAAGCTATGAAGCTAGGTTAAGCTCGAGTGATAGAATTTGTGATAAAGGACTAGATGTTAGTAATATGCTTATTGGCATAATAGGAACCATGTAGCTTTTATTCAGTCCCTGGTCACAGACTCACAGGGTAGATGATGCCCTATGCACTAGTTATTAAAATCTATGTTGTAATTCAGGTGATTGCTGCGCCACCACCTTGAGCAATTGTCTTTGCAAAAGGATAGGTCACAGTATCATGAGATCTTTGGCTGCCGCCAGCAAGACCTTTCAACACTCCCAGGAATTCTGTGGCGCTAGTGGGTGATGGTACTGGTTTCCAGGGTGGGGTTGTCCCAACTGATCAGTAATTAGTCTCTGATTAAGGCCATCCTACCTGAACAGGAACCTATATGCAGTCTGGTTCGTGGCTCAAACAGATAGTCATGATACGGGTTATGGTTCAATATGAAAGCATGCGTACTGTCGAAATTTCATTGCAGATAGCTTTCCGAAAAAGATATTAATATAATGGCCGTTTAAAGCGATACTTTAGTTCGAAGGCCATCGGAGTTGATGTATTAGTTACTCGTCTATAGGAGAGAGAGAGAGAACAATATAACGCGGCCACAGACATATAGCAGAGTCGAGCACACATACAAAACATGGACATGAAAGAAAGATACTGATACCTTCAGCATGGCTCCCACCCAGAAACGCCGTCCATGTGCATTTCTTCCGATGGTGGTTGTTAAGGGCGCCGTCCGAACCTTGTACCAGAGCCAAACATGATATGTAGTGGTTATGAGGAACCCCAGTGGTACCAGTACTACATCCAAATAGCATTTTCTCCATTCCATCTCTCTCTATTTGTTTGTGCGGGCTGGTGGTAGCGGTGAATTGAATCGATATTTAAAGGGCATTTATATTGGTTAGTGCTACTTCTTTATGAATTTATTTATTTACCATAAGAAAGAAAGTTATGCAAGTTGTTTGATTGGTTAAAAGTTTGTGAAAATAGCACAAGTGTCCCTTTCCCTGTCATTCTTTATGAATTTCCTTATTTACCAGAAGAAAGAAAGTTATGTATAAGTTGTTTGATTGCTTAATTAAAAGTTTGTGCAAACAGGACAAGTGTCCCTTTCACTGTCATTCTTTCTTGTCTTGTTCATTCTTTTCTTTCAGAAATTATCCCATTCCCCGGCCTCTGGAATTCAGAAATTAATTAATTGGAAGAAAAAGACGAGACAATTTTAAAAAGTAGAATACGTTAATTTTTGGATTCATCATCTTTTCGTGCATGTTTCTTCATGACCATTGGAATTCGAAAAGCAGCTTTAGAATGATCGGCGCCTAGCTTATTGGACTAAAAGAAATAAAAGAAAGCAAATCCACTCACAGGTTTTTACATTGTTAATGCAGGCTTATTTTCTGAAGTTAACATGAGTTTTGTATTGATCAAAAACCGCACTCACCCTGCGTCAGCTATACCCGGCGGCTAGCAATACAACCAAGTTTTGTCCGTAAAAAATGTCGGTTTTTTGGGACAGACGTGTGACGGACATATGTCGTCCCACAAAATGCACAATCTCCATCCAAAAAATAAATATTGAACTTTTGTGACAATTTTCTCCACCCAGGCATTACCGTCCGAATGCACATGCACCCCTTCAAATAATTTCGTCCCAAAAAAGTTCAAAATTGTTCGGACGTAAAAAATAACCATTTGAACGTACTTCACAATTATCATCATTAATGCACGTTTCTTCAGCACAACCACTCACCTTTACACCTGTACGAACAATCTGGTTAACCTTTCAGACAGTATATGAACAGTCTCTAGCTTGTAGAATTTCCACGTGGAAACTGTTAGAATCAGTGGCCGAGGGGGGGGGTCCAACCGGGGCCCTGGCTCCGGTTGGACCAATGCAAGACATTGATTTTTTTTTTTTAATATATACTGCAAAACATAATTTGTAATATACAGTTTTGAAATTATATTGAAATTGTGAATATTAGGACTAGGTTGTAAAATTGTAATTAGGACCTTAGGTTGTGACTTGTGAAATTATATTGATGAATTTTTTTTTTTTTGTTTAGATAATATACGTTTTTGAAAAAAAAATCAGCGGGATTATCTAATACTCTTAATGTAACTGCTACTTCTGAGACAATACTAGTTCGAAAAGACCTCGTGTTTTACTTTAGTTTGGATGATATTGTTGTTGACCCAGGGTTATGTAAACTTATTGAAGAATATGATGTTGGGATTAGGGATTAAGTTCGTAAGGAGTATTTGATAAAATGTCATTGTCAACTGCTTGGGCATGATTTTCCCAAGAAGTAATATGGAAAATGAATGAGGGCTTTTTTGGAGTCATGGTTCAAAGAATATGAGTGGTTGGATGCGGCGTATTGCTTGTGGTGTTATCTATTTAGGCAAAGTAGATAATCAAGATCTGAGAGAGATGTGTTTACATTTACTGGATTTAGCAATTGGAAAATGAGAGTGGAGGTATTTGAGAGTCATGTTAGTGCATTTAATAGTCTCAGCAAATAGTATGGTATGTGTATTTCAATATAATATATTTTTAATGTTTTAGTCCGTAATTTTTAATATTTTAACTCTAAGATATTTTTTTGCATTACGTAGTAAAAAAAAATTTCTTGTCATTTTCCTTTAAGAGTTGGCCCCCTTCGTATTGATTCCTGGCTCCGCCACTGGTTAGAATTGTATGCAAACTGTTAAACTTCTTCCGTTCGGACGGTATAATAAAATTGTTCAAGCTGTGGTGGGTGATTAAGTTAACGGATAAGGAGGCATCACGTCAGCCAACACCATTCGGACGGATTAACACTAGTCCGAACGGAACGACGAAAACATGAAAATGGAGCCTGACGGTCATTTCTCACAAACTCATTCAAAACGTACCAAAACTCTCTCAAACCTTCACCAAATTTCATCCATTTTCAAACCAAAAAACACTTGAACGGCATCTCATAGTTCAGGCTCGTTTTTGACATTTTTTAATCGTTTAAATATTTACGTGTAGTTCGTTTTTTTAGAAAGCTTTGGTTTGATAAATATTGGATTTTTGCTTGTTTTTTATAGTCCATTGGTTTTAATTTTTGAGAGAGATAGTGTAGAGTTTGGGTGTTTGTTTGGGTTGTTTTGCTAGATGTATCTGGGATTGTATTGGATTGTATAATCGGTTTTTTCATGGCTGAGTTGACTCGTCCATGAACTATTTTCATTTACAGCGTTCGAATAGGACAACTCAGCCATGAACTGTTTTTGTTTATAGCGTTCAAATGAGACTATTACTATTTAGACACATATTAGTAAATGGTAAAACCAAATGATTTGTTTTAGGATATATTGTTCGGATGCATTGTTAGGTTGTTAGAATGACATCTAAACTCTATGTTTTAGGATATACCATTCAGATGCCTGTTCGAATGATTTTTAAATAATGCATTTTAGGATATACTGTTCGGATGCAAAGCTAGTCCGTTTGGACAGTATGACCGAAACTATTCATTTTATACAATTCTATGACATTTGATACCATTCTTACCTCCTTGTATACCATTCTAACTTGTTCTAACGTGTTGTAGATTTAGAGAATGTAGAAGTGATCAAGACCATCTTCTTCATCCCAGGGCCCAAAGGTCCCCACAATGACTTTTGTGGATCGTCGAGATTAGATGCATGCATGTGCAATCGTGGTCGAGGGATTGCTAGTCCTTCGACTTCGAAAACTATCGATTTGAGGACCGAACCACTTAATAGATTTTCACCTACCATGATTGTACCCGACACCTGTCATGGGTGGGATACGCTTGCATCAAGCCAATGTGCTCTTGGATGTGGACACCAACAAGGAGTTGTTGGTGGTTCTACTCTCAGGAATGTCGGCGACGATTTCGCCCTACGTCCACCATACCTAGTTGTGGAGGTAGTTGTTCCGGTGCCTACCGAGGAGGTGCTTCAGATATTATCGGAGCGGGAGCAATACCTGATACCTTCATCCATCCACAAGCGCTATATGTCACCATTCTAGCATATGGTGCACCTTATCTTCGCCTATAATATTGATCTGAGACACTAAACCATTGATTGCACGACTCATGGAGCGAGAATAATACTAATGGTTGCCTTACAACTACCTCTGGACCTTTCGTTGTACATATTTTAGAAGATCCAATTGGAGGTTCAGACTAACTTCAGCAGTGGCTTACTATAGAGCTTGATGTTGACGCATCCTGACAAAGGCAAGCAAACCAATCTAGCTCTAGTAGCCGAGATTAAGGCATTTGTGGCTGACTATCTAGGTGACTACCTAACATAGCCTCAGACATGCAGGGCCATGACATGTCCATGGAGTACAACCACTATAGTCAGCACTAGAGGTTGGGGAGCCAATAATGATGGGTACACCATTGGTATGGGGCGCTCGGCATGACCTCCGTGGTTAAATGAGTTGCAGTAGTCTGTGATGAAGGTCATTTGTACTGCTCTCGCTTCGATCAAGGCAAGGTTGATGTGATTGGAGTAGTCCGTCAACGTTGTTATGAAAGCAATTGCAACATTGTGGGAGGACATATCGAGCACTTTGGAGACCGTCCTCCAAAGATTTGTTCTTGCACTCGGGATATTTAGTTTTATTTCTATTTGTATGTATTTATTTATAATTGTTAGACTACAATTATCTTCTGTATTAACATTTTGGTTTATTTAATGATATTTTTATTTTGTGTTCTAATTTTGAATTTAAATAAACTAAAATGTCCTTGCATTATTATATATTACTATTCACTCATGCATTTTTGGGTATCACATTGTGTACTTAATAGTAGTTCCATATTCATATACGTGCTCTTATAATATTAAAGATTTTGAAGCTTTAGTTCAGATCACAAAAATAGTTATATTACTTGCTTGTTCCAGTTACATATTCAAGCATTTTGATCAAGGTCAATCTTGTACACATTTGAGTTCCTATGGCCAATAAACAATAATTTTCCATCCATTTTGATTTTGATGATAACAAAGTTTTCAAACTCGTTTAAGACTTTTAGATTTTACATTGAAAATCTCTTTTAAGAAAATGATATATTTTAAAGCATCAAGGTTTCTGTATTCTAAAATATCTCTAAGCATACTTGAACACCATTACACAAGTTAATTGGTCAATTTTTATATTGTAGGTGTTTTTGAGATATGTTGAATTGGAGTAGTTGCTGTCAAAGAATAAATTTTTCAGACTAGTATTCAATGTGTCGACACATTGAAGACAAGTGTCGACACATTGCACTGTCTCCCGAGAGCAAAATTTCAGACTAAGTGTCTTGCAATGTCGACACATCGAGAGCAAAATTTCAGACTAAGTATTCAATGTGTCGACATTGAAGACAAGTGTCGACACATTGCACTGTCTCCCGAGAGCAAAATTTCAGACTAATTTAAAGTGTCGACACATGAAGACATGTGTCGACACATGGTGCGAATTTGCAGATACTCTGGAAACGACGCCAACTCATCCAAAAAGTCTTCAAATGGTCTCAAATGACTTGGATGCCCTTCCAACGGTACTTTTGAGGGCTTTGATGACCGTTGAAGACTTGAGGGCTATAAGAAGAATGAGATAGAGAGAGAAAGCAAGGACTTGCATCATTATTCAAAATCTACCTCCGATAGAGAGAGAAAGCAAGATCCAAAGATTTCATTTGTTGATTTCTCCAAGATCAAAGCTCCCATTGTTAAATCTTCTTCTCGTGCTTATCCTTGACGATCTAGCCTCCAAAGAGAGAGAAGTTCCTTGAAGAAGACATAGCACACTTGCAATCAATCGTGCCCTAACTTCTAGAGAGAGAAAGTGCTTTGAAGAAGAGGAAAGACCGCACCTATCAAGAAAAGCTTGTGCTCCTAATTACCAAACTTTAGGTTTCATTCAAGAATCTTGTCTTCTTGCACTTTATTGAGCTTTTCATTTGCTAATTCGGCTTAGAGAGCCATTCCAAAAGTTGTGAGCTTCCACTTGCATATTCGGCTTAGAGAGTCATTTCTTATTGTACCCATTATTTGTAAAATACTTAAGTGTTGGGTAAACACTTGTCCTACTCGTGAGGGTAGAAGAAATCCCTAGAAGAAATCCCCTTGGGATTTGTGATTTGGGAAACACTACCGCTGGATTTCTTTGCAGCTCGAAATGCTTTGTAAAGTTCCCAGCACTTAGATTGAAGGCCCAAGGAAGTCAGCCTTGGGGGTGGACGTAGGCAAGTGTTGGCCGAACCACCTAAAATTACGATGTCATCTCTCTAACTCTATCTCTCTTACGTTTCAGTACATATTCATACTTGTGGAGATTTATGCTTTATGATTTATTGTTCTTCTTATTAAGAAGCATAAGCATATTCAGATCTGCTCTTGTATTTGTAGAAATAGTATATTTTCAGATCTGCATTTTTATTAAAAAGGGAAATTTTTGATAAACCCAATTCAACCCCCCTCTTGGGTTGTTATTTAGACTCACAGAAGTTTTTGAAATACTTTTCATTTTTATGAGGCTTGTAGCCTAAACCACTTTTGTCAAAAACACATCTTTGATTGTTTAGAATGTTCTCCAAAGCTTTGCTTCCTTGAGTGAATTTTTCAAGAATAGTGTTTTGACGAGTAACCTTATCTTTGAAAGCTTTGTTCTCAATTTCTAAAGTTGAAACTTTTAGTTTCAATTCCTCATTCTCTAGCTTCAAATTTCCTTATTCATCATTTAAGGAATCAAGGTCACTTGTAGCTAGTGAATGCTTCTTTTTCAAAACATTGTATTTGAGTTTAAGCTTTTCAAACGTAATGTATAACTCATCAAAAGCATTTTCTAATTCATCATATGAAGGTTTTGAATCTTCAAGATCCGAGAGATATACCTCATCATCTTCTAGAGCCATGAAGCACATGTTTGCGATTTCTCCCTCATCTTCTTCATCGGAGGAGCTTGAATCGCTATCTTCCCAAGTAGCTTTCATAGCTTTCTTTTTATATTTGAGAAGTGGACAATCCGCCTTAATGTGACCGGGTTTCTTGCACTTGTAGCAAGTGATGTGGTCCTTCTTGTTGTCCATCTTTGGGTATTCCTTCTTTGGCTCTTCTCTCTTGAAATCTTTGAAGTTCTTCCTTCCTTGCTTTCTCTTGAGGAAGTTTCTAAAATTCCTTGTCATGAGAGCATATCCTCATCTCCACTATCATCATTATCTTCTTCAATCTCAACTATGGAGGATTTCAAGGCTATGCTTCTCCTTTTTGAACTTTCCTCCTCATGTCCCTTCATGGTGATTTCGTGAGTCATAAGGGATCCAACAAGCTCTTCCAAAGGCAATTTGGTGAGGTCCTTTGCTTCTTGAATAGCGGTGACTTTGGCTTCCCAAGTCTTTGGTAGTGATCTAAGAACTTTTCTCACCAAATCGGAGTTAGTGTACACTTTTCCAAGAGCATTTAAATCATTTACAATATTAGTAAATCTAGTAAGCATGTCACCAATGTTTTCTTCCGTTTCATCTTAAACAATTCATAGCTATGAACTAGCATGCTTATCTTAGATTCTTTCACTTGGTTTGTACCTTCATGAGTGATTTCTAAAGAATGTCAAATTTCTTTTGCACTAACACAAGTAGATATTCTATTGAATTCACTTCTCTCTAAAGCACAATAAAGAATGTTCATAGCTCTAGCATTTATAGAAATTTTCTTCTTGTCGTCATCGGTATACTCATTCACGGGCTTAGAGACAATTGTCTCACCTACGGCTTTCATAGGGTAGTGAGGTCCATTTAAAATACAAAGCCATAGATCAAAGTCAATGGATTGAAAATAAATTTTCATCCTTGCTTTCCAATAGAAGTAATCACTTCCATTGAAGGAAGGAGGTCTAGATGTTGAGAGTCCCTCAACATGAGAGTTGTTGCTTGAAGTTGCCATTCTAACTCAAGATTGTTAAATCTTGCTAAAGAGAGCACCAAGCTCTGATACCAATTGTAATCCTAGGATTAAGGCAACCCAAGAGGGGGTGAATTGGGTTTCAAAACTTTTTTGAAACTCACCCTTAGAAAGTGTTTGCTAGCTACAAGTCTCACAAAGAGAAACGATTGCAATAAAAGATTAAACACAAGAATATATATTGCAACTCAAATAGAGAAATAAAACTTAGAACAAGAAACTAGTAGCACAATGTAAGGAGATAAGGGAAGAGAAGCAAACACAAGATTTTTAGGTGGTTCGGCAAACCCACCTACATCCACCCCTCAAGCTCCTTTACTGAGCCTTGAGGTTTCTCCACTATGCTCCCTTCAACCAAGGGAGAGCTTTCCTTACACTTGAGCTTGAGAAACACCTCTTCAAGCCTCAAGAACGAGTTTGAGAACAAACCTCTCCAAACTCCTTCTTTTGATGAACAACCCTCACCAAAAGGAAACAAGAGAATCACTCTCTTAAAAGTGTATAGGGATGAACAAAAATGCCCACTAAAACTCCCTTGATGGAGTAGATGTTACAATGAGAAATTTCTATCTCTTAGGCTTCACACAATAACAAGGATGTGAAAGTGTTGATTATGTGTGAATGATGTTTGAACAAGGATTGAAAGGTTTTAGATCACTCTTAGCCTTTGCAAAATGATTTTGGTCGTTCAACAACTTTTAAAAGGTGTAGGAATGGCTTTATATAGGCTCATAAGAAAAATAGTCATTGGGAGTTGAGCTGTCAAAAAACTCATGACGAACCGGTCGACCGCTACATGAGCCGGTCGACCGTTGCAGGTTTACGTTACCCAACGGTCATAATGTCAGAGGTCAGAACGACTCTTTTCTTCATTTTTGAAACTAACCGGTCGACCGCTATACCAAGCGGTCGAAGCTCGTTGACGCTTCACCAGCGGTCGACCTCCTCAACTTAAGCACATGATCCGATTATTTTAAAAACACGATTTTGACCAACTTAAAATACCAAATTTTAAAGACTAACTTCCCAAAAGTATATAAAAGGTTTGGGAGTTTAATTGGATATTTTAAGCCATTTAAAACATTTTTAAATCTTCAAAAACAAGTGGTAAAATAGTTCATGCAAGTTTTGAAGAAATATGCAAGTGTGTGGTTCAAATCCTTGTTAAAGATGAAGTCTTAGAGTTACAAAGATTACCCTAGCATCTTGAGTCTTCACTTTAAGAGCACTTCCATTGAAGGGATGTTGCTTGATCGCTTCGTGCTCATTTTGGATCCTCTTTGCTTCACATCTCAATTACTTCTATTGTTATCATCAAAACATTGATTGTGACTAAAAATCAACACATTTAATTTTGATTCCAACAGAATAGAACAGAAAACATGCACCCATCTGAACGATACTACATTTGTTCAAACGGATTTTTTTGGGATGATCTATCCATTCCGTTGCAAAAAAAAAAAAAAAAAACCCATGAATCTCGTTTGATGTTGTTCCAACTCTAGTTTTTAGGACTGAAAAAATATTCCGTGGGACCATGTGATGCCTTTTGGGATGGGTTTGTCCATCCCAAAAAGTAAATTCTTTTGGGGGTGTGATAAAATTTGTGTCAAAAAAAACTTTTGGGACAAGCACATGGGGACACGTGTCGACAGACCCAATCCAAAAAATTTGCTGTAGTGCTACTTCCATTGTAAAGTTTCCTATGGTTTATCTTTCCTACTTGTCATCCCTGTTTTTCTCCTTCTGATTCGTCCTTGACCTTTCTCCTATCCAATTATATTTTTGTCCTCATCTCGGATATCTTTCAAACCTCCTTCTCCCCGTTTTTCCCATCCTTGGGCTTCTTTTTCTTTCTTTACCTCTGCCATCCTGTTTTCCCTCTCTTCCCATGTCTTACCTCTTTATCTCTCTTCCAGTTTTCTTTTGTTCAATCCTTTTCAAACATATTCAAGATATCAAATTTGAGGATTTCCACGCAATCCTAGTGACAGCTTCCTTGGATTAGGATGGGCACTTTTTGCTACCGCTGGTACGTATGGTGATCTCTAATCGATCTATTATTGCTAATGCAGTACATTCTATGCTCAAGGTGGCCTGGAATAATATCGAAGCATTTATTGTTGAACAAGTTGATCCCAATATGTTCCATGTAAGAAATGGAAATGAATGAGAGGAAAATGTTGAGACTGAATGCTATCTTTGTTTCATTCAGATCTTGTGTTAATACAGAAGGCAGAGCATTTCCTTTTATACAAGCTTACGTGCATTGGAAGACTCTAGAAAAACAAACTAACTGAATAACAATATCTAGACAACAGAAAGAAATAAAATGAAATGCTGATAATAACAGAAAAAGATTCGACTATCCAACGTCATTCTGTTGAGCTGGGCGTGTATTGCGGGTTGAGTGGCATGTTGGAACGTGTGAGCTGGAGGAGCGTTGAGCAGATGGAGAGGGAGAGCTGAGAAGGTCAAGAGGCCCGAGCAGGCCGGGCTGCTTGTGCTCAAGATGCTCAGGCTGATTGTGCTTAGGATTCTCTGGCTTATTATGCTCAGACTGCTCGGGATACCCGGGCTTGGGCTACTCTAATACCCCCCACAAGATGGAGAGTATATATTGGAGGCTCCCATCTTGAGTAAGAGAGAATGTAAAAATGTGGAGGGCTGAGGTTTTGTGAGCAAATCGGCAAGCTGAGAGGCAGAAGGAACATAAGCAGTGGAGAGAGTACCAGCGGCAATATTATCTCGTACCAAGTGACAGTCAAGCTCAATGTGCTTGGTACGTTCATGGAACACAGGGTTGGAAGAGATGTGGAGAGCAGCCTTGTTGTCACAATAGAGAAGAGCAGGCTGTGGATGTGGAATACCAAGATCATTAAGAAGATACCTGAGCCACGTGAGTTCACAAGCAGTCGTAGCCATAGAGCGATGTTCAGCCTCTACAGAGCTGCGAGAAATGGTTGACTGCTTCTTGGATTTTCAGGAGAGAAGAGTGTCCAAGTAAAACACAATAACTAGTAGTGGATTTGCGCGTATCCGGGCAGGAAGCCCAATCAGAATCACAATAACTGATCAAATGTAGGGAGATGCAGCTGGAAAGAACAGACGTTGGCCAAGAGAACCTTTCACATACCGAAGAATTTTATGAGCGGCTGTAAGATGAGGAACCCGTGGCTATGACATGAATTGACTGAGTAAATGCATTGAGTAACATATGTCAGGTCGAGTGATTGTCAAGTAAAGAAGACGGCCAATAAGGCGATGATAAACAGAAGGATCATCTAGGAGCTGACCATCATCCTTAGACAAGTGTAGATTCTAATCCATCAGAATCTTGGTTGGCTTACAGCCAAGAAAACTGGAGTCAGTCAGTATGTCGAGAGCATACTTGTGCTGGCAGAGCTGAATCCCAGTGGAATTCCAAGCCACTTCAATGCCAAGGAAAAATTTGAGAGGGCCAAGGTCTTTGATATGGAATTGAGAATGAAGAAAGTGTTTAAGCTGATTGACAGAATGTGTATCATTTGTAGCTACAACAATGTCATCCACATAGACAAGCAACGCCATAAAAGAAGAACCAGAGCGCTTGTCAAAGAGGCTATAATTTGATTTTGAGGCAATAAAACCATAAGATAAGAGAGATTGAGAGAATTTTTCAGACCATTGTCTAGAGGCCTGTTTCAGTCCATATAGGCTCTTGCGAAGGAGGCTTACTTGATTTGGCCGAACATTGGAATAACCAAGAGGTGGTTTCATGTACACTTCTTCATGAAGGTCCCCATGCAAGAATGCATTGTGCACATCAAACTGATGGAGAGACCAGCCTTTAATAGAAGCCAAGGCAAGTAGGGTCTGAACTGTGACCATTTTAGCAACCGGTGAGAAAGTCTCATGGTAGTCAGGACCTTCTTGCTGGTTGTAGCCCTTGGCGACGAGTTGAGCTTTGTAGCGCTCGATAGAACCATCGGAGTGATACTTGATGCGATATACCCACTTGGAACCAATGACAGATTTACCGGGAGGCAAGTCAATGACGATCCAAGTGCCATTAGATTCTAAAGCAGGAATTTCAGCATCCATAGCTAATTTCCATTCAGGACTTTGTGCAGCTTGAGAGTAGGATGTTGGTTCAGTAATCTTAAGAATTGAAGTGGAGAAAGCCATATGGGAAGGAGATAACAAGCAATAAGAAAGATAATTAGATAAAGGATATGGATGTGAAAGAGAAGAAAAAGATACCTTGGAGTTTGATGGAGAGGAGACCGAAGCAATGACCTGCTGACAGAGATAATCCTTCAAATGAGCTGGTCGCTTGTGTGTTCTAGTAGATCTACGAAGGGGAGAACTAATTATGGGCGTTGGTGCAGAGGAAACTGGGGATGCATTGAGGGCTGGTGTAGAAGACAAAGGTAGATCAAAAGATGGTGGAGTAGTTGGAGAATTAAACCAACTTGGGTCACTGTATAAGGGCTGGATCGGAGGAGTTAGAGAAATGTTTGAAGGGATAGTGTTGGCAATATCTGGAGGTGAAGTCTTATTGGGAAAAATATGTCCATGAAAGGAAACGTCTCGGGAGATGAAAATAGTGAGAAAGGAGGTCAAGGAGTTTGTATCCTTTAACTCCAAAAGGATAACCAAGGAATAGGCATTTTCGGGCTCTTGGATCAAATTTTTGGAGATGAGATTTGATGGTTGCTGCATAACAAAGGCATCCAAAACTACGAAGGTGAGTGTATGAAGGAGGATGGCCATATAGCAGTTCATAGGGAGATAAATTGTGAAGTTGAGGGGAAGGAGTGCGATTGATAAGGTAAACCGCGGTGAGGATCATGTCTGGCCAGTAAGTGAGAGAGAGACCAGATTGTATTTTGAGTGCTCTTGCAATGTTAAGGATGTGCTGGTGCTTGCGTTCAGCAACACCGTTTTGTTGAGGGCTGTCCACACATGTGCGTTGATGAATTATACCATTTTGATTATAAAAATCAACCATTGCAAATTCAGGTCCATTATCTGAGCGGGAGCATTTTATTTTGGTTTGAAATTGAGTGCTAACAAGGGAATGAAAAGATAAGAGATAAGAACGGGTTTGAGACTTAGTCTTCATCATGTATACCCAAGTGCAGCATGTGTAGTCATCAACCAAGGTTAGAAAATAACGTGCACCTGTATACCCTTCTTGAGAACGGGACCCCCAAATGTCACAATGCACAATTTCAAAAGGGTGAGTGGTTTTATGGAGACTTGATGGAAAAGGTAAACGATGTAATTTTGCAATTGGACAAACATCACAAACAAAATTCTTATTAGATTGAAAAGAAGGTAAACTATTTGACAATAAAGATAAACGAGAGTCGGACACATGGCCAAGGCGAAAATGCCATAATTCATGTGCTGTTAGTAAAGAAGTAGAAGCAGAGGAATTAGAATTAGCAGCTGCCAACGCAGAAGAAGGTGCCTCGGTCAAACTTAGTTGATAGAGGTCATTGCATAGGTTATCCTTCCCAATCATTCTCCAAGTTGCTAGGACCTGAATAAAGAAATGATTAGAAAGAAATAGAAAACAGCAGTTGCAAGATTGAGTAAGTTGTCTTACGGAAATTAAATTGAAATTGAAGGATGGAACGCATTAGACATTTGTAAGAGTGATATGAGGAGTAAGAGTTACTGAACCGATGTGGGTGACTGCTGCAAAAGCTCCAGTAGGCAATTTAATATGTTTAGAAATTTATGTTGGGATCGAAGTGTAGATAGAGGGGCAACAGATCATGTGGTCTGTTGCTCCTGTATCAATGATCCAGGGAGAGTTTGTGACCTATGAAGAATTAAACATAGAAGCATTAGAGCAAAAGGGTGTACTGGTCATGTGAGTTTGAAGGTTTTCGGGATGGGAAGAAAAAGAGGAATGAGACTTGAACATGATTAACAGTAGCATGTGAGGTCTGTGATTGGAGAAGAGCTATGAGTTGCTGAAGTTGATCTTTCGGAATTGACACTTGAGAATCATCAGTGACCGAATCTGTAAGAGTGACTTGATTTGCATAGGAAGCCGATTTTTGAGTGGTCCAATGGAGCTTGTGACCCGGTGGATTACCATTCAACTTGTAGCATTTTTCACGGATATGTCCAGACAAATTGCAGTGAGTACAAAATGGTCTATTAAGATCCGGATGTGCCTTGAAACATCGGTCAAGGGTATGTCCAGACACCTTACAATAGGTACAGTAAGGTCTATCCTTCCTTTGAAAGCCAGAAGATTTTGTACTGTCACGTGAAAAATGCTTAGCAGCAAGAGCAATAGGACTCGTATGATCAAGTGGAAGAGAAATCTGTTTTCTCTTTTCCTCCTGTTGAACCAGGGCATAATCCTCACTCAAACAAGGTAAAGGTTTGATTAGTAAGATTTGAGCCTTAATGGGAGTGAAAGATTCATTAAGACCCATTAAAAATTTTAAGACCCAATCTCGTTGCTGATGTTCCTGCATGTTCTTGAGTGCTCCACATGAACAGATGGGAATAGGTTCAAAGTTTTGTAGTTCATCAAAGAGACCCTTCAACTTTGAGAAATAAGCACTTACAGAGTCATCTCCTTGAGTAAGAGAGTGCACCACCTGCTTGAGTTCATAAATGCGTGGAGCATTGTGCTGAGCAAATCGCTGTTCAAGGTCAGTCCATAATTCAGAAGCTGAGTCAATATATATGATGCTATTTTTGATTTCAGGTGACATAGCATTTTGCAGCCAAGTGATGACCATATCGTTGCATTCCAGCCAATTTTCTAAAAGTGGATCAGATGGATTGGAAGGTTCAGTGACTGTGCCATCGATGAAGCCAAGTTTTCTTTTGATTCGAAGTGATCGTCGAATAGTTCGTGACCAGGAATGATAGTTATCGGTATTGAGAAGGTGAGTGGTAAGTAACGTGGCTGGACTATCGTTGGGATGGAGAAAATAGGGGCTTGTTGAATCTTTTGGGTTGATAGCGGAAGAGAAGGGATTTTCTTCATGATTCTCAGCGGCCATTATCTTGGCTCTGATACCATATAAGAAATGGAAATGAACGAGAGCAAAATGTTGAGACTGAATGCTATCTTTGTTTCATTCAGATCTTGTGTTAATACAGAAGGCAGAGCATTTCCTTTTATAAAAGCTTACGCGCATTGGAAGACTCTAGAAAAACAAACTAACTGAATAACAATATCTAGACAACAGAAAGAAATAAAATGAAACGCTGATAATAACAGAAAAAGATTCGACTATCCAAGGTCATTCTGTTGAGCTGGGCGTGTATTGCGGGTTGAGTGACACGTTGGAACGTGTGAGCTGGAGGAGTGCTGAACAGATGGAAAGGGAGAGCTGAGAAGGTCGAGAGGCCCGAGCAGGCCAGGCTGCTTGTGCTCGGGATGCTCGGGCTTATTGTGCTCAGATTGCTCGGGATACCCGGGCTCAGGCTGCTCTAATATTCCACTTTCTTAAAGAGGAACATCAACGAAATGTTATGGGGCAGTCCCCATGGAATGTTCGAGGATAGGTAATGGTTTTTAAGCCATGGGACCCAGAGATGGTGACTCTTGAACTGGAATTTAATACAGTTTAAATCTGAGAAGTGGATTGGGTGGAAATTAGGTAAATTCCTAGAGCTCGACACTAATGAGTACCGAGATGACTGAAAGAGAAGTTTCCTTTCCCAAAGGTTGGAACTGGAAATTTCAAACTGCTTGTGGCTGGTTTTCCCATTCCGAGAAGTGGATTTTCTAGAATCTGGGTGCAGTTTAAATATGAGAAATTGACAGAGTTTTGTTATGCGTGCGGCTACCATGGTCATACTCTGCACTCTTGCCGTGAGCTATCACTACTACAAGAAAAAGCTACCTTTCTGCCAAACATACGAGCGGCGTCTATAAACCTCCGTCGAGGGCCTATAATCCGTGTCACTCAGAATCTTTATCCTCCTTTTGGTCGAAGTCAGGCAGGTCAAAAGTTTAAAGGAAAAGGCCCTTGTGGGAGATTTCTCGGGGACATTAAGCCATTCTAACCTCTTTTGGGGTGGTGGAACGATCTAGTACCAAGAAAAAACATTTGATTCAGTGCAACCTTTTGAAATTGCTAGGCAGGGGGTTGGGGGCCAAGCAACCGGATTACGATGCATGAGCCTACACTTAAGACCCCTGTGGCAGGTGAACAATTAAACTTGGGCTTGGACTGGTGTGTATCGAGGACGACGAAGGAGGATTCGTGTCCATGTCGCAAACTTTTAATGTTATCTAACTTGGAAGGTTCCCAAAGTGTACTTCCTACGCAACCCTCCTAATGTAATCCTGCAGCTACTGGCTTCTCTTGTCCATTTAGAGTCTAAACGATGTTCCAGAGTTTAAAATAGTCGGCTCCTATGAAAGTAAAAAAGAAGGTGGGTATCAGAAGTTTGAAAAGATTCCCAGGGGTATCTGTTAATATATTTTTGTTGGCATAAAATTTCATGACGTGTCTTAGTTTATTCATGAGATACGTGGTTAATGAAGCCCTACTCAAAGTCCAGCAGTTCGACATGATTGGTGATAGTCTAGGAAATGATTACAAATTAATTGAAATCTGCGTACAGTTTGCTTACACGCAGCTGGCGCTTTGATGTTTTGAGAGCCGGGGAAGTTTGTTTCGAGTTTGTTCCAAGTTTGATCAAGATTGACGAAAGCCTGTTATAAAAGTTTTAAAAGAAGTGCCCAAGATTCAAGAAGTCTTGAAACTTCATGAATCCCTTCCCTCCGACCCTTCAGAATATAAAAGCCATTTTCTCTCATTCATTCAACACGTTCCTTGAAATCATTTTGAGAAATCTAGCTATTGAGAGCTTTTGATGAAATATTCCCAGCAACTATTTCTATAGACTGTTCTGTGTAAACTGAGAGCAAACCTTGCGAGAGTTTCCTTTCCCTTCTCATCTCAGTTTGGATTTTCTATCATCAAGATAAACCTTGATTAAGAAGGTTAACTCCAGAAGTTGCTGGAGATCTACCAAGGCTGGGTGTTCCAGTTGTGAAGAAGCCAATTGCACGTGGGTGTGTGGAAAGATTGGCTTGGCTGTAAAGTTTGGTTTTTCAGGATCAAGAATTTCAAACGGAAGAGGAGTTCCTCGTTCCTGCAAGAGGCAGATCTGGATGTGGTATTCCAGGTAAGGTAACGGTAGAGTTAGACTGCAATGGGGTGTTGGGTAGTTGATAGATCACCGTGTACCGAGTTTGAAGTTTCTAGTGGATTCGCTTAAACTGGCTTACGAGCCCGGAGAGTTTTTCTCTTTTGAAGAAGTTCTTTAAAAGAGTTTCTTTTTGTAACCAAATCTTGGTGTCTCTGTTGTGATTGTGTTTATTTAGATTAACTTGTTGTTCTTGTTTAACTTGTTGTTCTTGTTATTAATTCTTTCTTTAGATTCCTTGGTTAAGAAAGAATTATAGAGGTGTTCCGTTACTTGATAATTTGCTGTCCATATTGGTTTATTACTTCCGCATTATAATTGTGTTGCTTTAACTCTCTTGAAATTTACTGATTGAGTTTGTGAAGAGTGTGCAGATTTTAAGTGGTTATAGTATTAAAAAAAAATTAGAACCTATTCAACCCCCTCTTTTAAGTTCAGCAACACCATTGAGTCTTGAACCGTCCATTTCAGGATCCCTTAATTCTGGGCTGAATGACCTATTATATCCTTCGGCATGGGCCATTGCCTTGGGCCTAAGTCGTTTGCTTGGGGGGCCCATAAGCCCTCATTCGTTAATCTAAAAGAAGGAAAATCTCAGGGACTCATTCTTCAGTCCCAACCAGATGATTGTATTATCCTTGCGGACTACTAGCCCCAATGTCAACGAATAAGAGTGTATGGATTCCTCAGGACACTTCAAAAAAATTGACTTTTAGTGACAAAAAATTTTGTCACTAAAAGTCAACATTTCGTCACTAAAAGTATTAGTGACAAAATTTTTTCGTCACGAGCTCCGTCAGCGAAAGAGCGTCACAAAATGTATTTCGTGACGAAACCCGAATTTCATCACGAAAATTTTTTAGTGACGGAAATTTTCGTCACTAAATTACTGATCGATCGGTAATTGTCCGATCGGTCGGTGAAAACGAAGTGATGGATCGATTGGAAAGGATCGATCGTATTTGTTTGAGATGATCGAACGGTACGTATTGACGATCGATCGGTTATGTATTGGTGATTGATCGACACATTTAAACGATCGCACGGTAAGAAATAGACGATCGATCGTTTCAGTAACGACGATCGGACGTTTTATATAAGCGATCGATCACTTAAGTATCACGATCGATCATTATGCCATGACCGATCGGTTGTTTAATTCAGCGATGGAATGTTGATTTAGTAACTGATCGATCGGTGATATTTGACGATCGATCGTTTGAGTTGGAGGATCGATCGTCTATTTCTCCACCGATCGGTCGCTTATAGTACCGACAGATCGCTTGCACATAGACGATCGATCGTTTATGTTACTGATCGATCAGTAATTTTGTCGTTTTAATATTAGCGATCAAACAGTGGTATTGCACGATCGATCGTTGAACAACAACCGATCGATCGCTGAATATGCCGATCGAACGGTGGTAACAAAATCGGTTTTTTTTAAAAAACAATAATAATAGAAAATATTATATAACACGTACTATTATAATAACAATACAATACTCACATTAATAAACATCAATAATAACAAATAGTGATCCGTAATTAAATTGAAAATAACATCGTAATAATACATAATCAAAAAGTTATTACAATATACATGCATCTACCTTTTCGAACCCCCAAACTGCTGAATAGTTGCTTTGACATGTCGCTCATTTCTTCTTCTTACAAAGGACATTTTCTTCTCCATTCCTTCGATATTTCTGCCTGTAAGCGCTCTTGCTCCTTTCGCATGCGCTCTTGCTCCTTTGCATGCGCTCCTCGTGCTCCACTCGCATGCGCTCTTGCTCCTTTTCATGCGCTCCTCTGCTCCAACCGGATGCGCTCCTGCTCCACCCGCTGCTCCTCACGGTGGTCCCTTAGCGTGGCCTCCATCTCAGCTTGCTTCTTCGCAAATTCTTGCAAGTCTTTTTCTCTAGCAGCTCTCATCGCTTCTATCTCATCCCTTGCCTTTGCTAGCTAGTGCTGTAGATCAGAAGACTGTGTAGTTAAAGTTGATGAAGGCGGAGGCTTAACTGCGTCCTAATCCCGAACATATCCCGACTTCTTGCCCAATATCTCGGAATATACTTCAATTTCGGTGTAAGTCTTCCCTTCTAAATCACACTGGCTGGAAGGCATCCATCCGTTCCTGAAAAATGACAATAATTACCAGAAACATTAAAGTAGATAAACTATACATAAATTACATAACGTAGATTAAAATGAAAGCGACTTACATAAATTTCTCTCGCTCCTTCCGAGGTCCAAACCCATCTTTGTTTGTATAATTCTTCTTATACAGCTCTGCAGGATTGATTTCACCACTTTCTTGATTTTTCTACATGAAATAGCATAAAGTTATTGACAAACAATATCAAAAAAGTATAAAATTTAGTATTTAACTTACCATGCAAGCTCGTGTGCGCTGGAACGAGCGCGAACCAGCAGCGTGGTTCACAGTCAACTTTGATCTATTCTTCTTATTTTGCTCGCTTCGTTTCTGCGATATTTTAAGTAATTAAATATTAAAATAATGTAATATTTAAGCAACAGGTTTTTGTAATCACGTACCATAAATGCTTCGCTGGTGAACAGATCGCATAACTCCTTCCACTGTTCTTCTGTGGTATCAGGGTGCGGCTTCAGCAATGCCTCTTTACTCGGGAACTTCTTGAAATACGCATGCATCCGGTTGCGGTGCGTTCGACGTGCCGTCATCATAGTCTCGACCACCGTCCTCACGTCCTCCTGACGGGTGTAGTCAAGGTCGAAGTGGTCCTGCATAAGTACCAAAACATACAATATTACAATGATAAACGAAATGTTTAACCAAAAATTCTATTTTTACGAGTTTAATCATACCAACACCGATCCATAATGTACTCCTTCACTTCTGTGGGAACATCAGCCCACTTGTTAACAGAGATCGGAATCAGCCCTCGGACCAACATTCCAATCTTCGTCGATAGGTGGCAGCAGTGGAAGACACTCCTCCACACTCCAGACTCTTCTCCAAACCGACCCCACGTGTCCTACCTCGCCCACGCTTAGAAGCAGATGTCGCTACATAAAATAAAATTAACAAAGTTAGTCATCGTTTAACTTAAAAAAGTTGAAATATAACTTAGAATAATTTCTTACATGCACAACTACTGGACAAGCTGGCGTGCCTTGACTCATGGCTTCATTCACTCTCGGAGAAGGAGCGCTCGGAGTAGGACTCGGATCGGACTCATACTACAGCGGAGTAACTGAGCTATGCAACTGTCCAGAAGTAACTGAAGGAAATTCCCGTCCATGCTTCATTTCACCGTACAAGCTGTGACATAACAAAAAAACGATAAAGATATGGTAAAAGAGACAATAACAGTAAAAACAGTTCAGCAAACATCAACATTACAAAAAAATATACTTGAAAGAAATTATTAATCAGAATCCGATTCTTGCACGTTATCGCCCGATGCCTCATCCTCAGTAGAGTCACTATCACTTTCAACGAATCTTCGTCCCCACTTTCTTCGCTATTTTCTTCAATTTCACTTCATCCCCCTCTGAAACATCATTACTATCTACACGTCTTTTTTCCGCCGATCAATTGCCTCAGAAGCTTGGATAACGTTTGGCGCAACGTCATCCCTCCGTAGTGGATTAAGGTTAAACTGTCGGAAGTCTATAAACAAGTCAATGGCATCGTCCTCCTGATACGCTTCATTCGCGATGGCTGCTCCCGATTCAACGTTTACATCAATTCTACACAACTCGCTACGTAGGTCCATGCAGATTATCAACTAGATAAAACACTTGACTTGCTTGATTTGCCAAAACAAATGGATCTTCTAGTACCACAGTCGGAAGTGTTTATGCTCTTAAAGTTCTCGTCGATACGAATTCCACGGTGATCTCCGACGTCCCACCAATCACACTTAAACAAATATACTAGTATTTCCCTGCAAGTATTGCATGGCATAAATGTCTACAAGTCTCCCGTAAAATTCTATTGGATTTCCCTCATGTGATCCCAGTACTACAATACCACTGTTCTGAGTTCTCCGTCGTTCTTCCTGTTGTACTGTATGATATCTACATCCGTTCACAACACATGCAGAATAACGCATCACTCGTGTATCAGGCCCGTGTGCCAATGAATACAATTCATCGACCGATGTACATGGATTTTGAGAACGTAATGTTTGAACCTACAACAATATATTAGGTCATTAAAAACAAGACACAATATTAATTTGAATTCTTTGTCAATAACACTTACTCGCCCTAAGAACCAATCCGAAAATTGTTCCTCATGCATATGAGAAATGTCACCAACTCCTTGGGCGCGAAGTTCGTCCATGTGTTCACTGTAATGATAAAGTTAATCAACGTATTGTAGTATTATTTACTTACTCTAAGTAGTTGCTGATGCCTTTGCAATTGTTCAGCACAAACCACCGAGCTTTCTTGAACTCTGTTCAGTCTATGTCATGTCCTTTTGCAGCCCCTATCAATCTAATTCTCTGAGTGAACACATCCAATGACCTTTCTGGTACCTCTATCTCGCCGTTAGAATCGTAGTTTCGATCTCTGGATTAAACACTGTTTCGACCCCTCGGAGGTATTGGGAACAAAATGTCGAACACTCATTCTCAATATATGCTTCTGCAATCGACCCTTCGGGACGCGACTTATTTTTCACATACCGTTTCGAGACACCCATCAACGTTCAACTGGATACATCCATCTGTACTGTACGGTCCTGCAAGCATTGCTTCGCGGGGTAAGTGGACTTCCAAATGCATCATCACTGTAAAAAAAGCAGGTGGAAATGCATCTTCCCTAACGCTTACCAAAGACAGTCTCCCTGACATGTGTCAATTGTTCCAATATGTCCTCACCAGTTAACTCCCCAGGCAGAAGTCTATGTTCTTCTTTTCCATCAACGTATCCACATCATATCTCCATGCATGCCCCAGTGTCAAGGTATCTCCTATGACCCATATAACACACTTCTTCTCTCCGTGCTTCAACCACTTATAGTCAGTGTCTAAATTACACGTTGGACATGCCAACTTCCCTTTGGTACTCCATCCTGATAAATTGGCATATGCTGGAAATCATTTATGGTCCACATCAAAGCTGCATGCATCTTAAATGTCATCCCATCTGAAGCATCATATGTCTCAACTCCATCTTCCCATAGTTGTTTTAACTCGTCCACTAAGGGTCAAAGATATATATCTATATCATTTCCCGGTGACTTGCGACCTGGAATCAAAAGAGTCATCAGTGAAAATAAGACCTTCATACACCTCCATGGGGGTAAATTATATGGAAACACAACTACTGGCCAAATATATACGCATTGCTCATGTTTCCAAATGGATTGAACCCGTCCGAAG
The DNA here is from genome assembly GCA_003952965.2 of Morella rubra. Lineage (NCBI taxonomy): Eukaryota > Viridiplantae > Streptophyta > Magnoliopsida > Fagales > Myricaceae > Morella > Morella rubra. Next base: position 25,234,178 of record CM025849.1, on the reverse strand, counting down.
CAAGACCAAGGCGGACGTTGCGGGCATCTTGAGCAAACCAATATGATCCTTATCAAAATTCTTCCAAACCAATGAATCTGCAGGATGCCTCATACTCTCCCCATCATCGACCCGTTTCTCCTTATGCCATCTCATGTCATGAGCTATATCTTTTGTGGTAAACAAACATTTAAGTCTAGGGATCAAAGGAAGTGACGCATGTTGGATCGCGAGGTCGCAGCGGAAAGGATAGTTGAATCAAAGCAGCCCAAGTGTTCTACCTCCTTCAAATCCACACACACAAGTTAGAAAGAGAAATTCTCAGTGAAAAATGAATTCTATCTTTCTCAAATGAGTTTCTGAGCTATTTATAATGGCTGGCTCAGAACTCAACTGTGCTAGTATGGGATCTTTAGGGATCTGAAATCTCGGCCGTAGGATCATCATGAAAAACTCTTTTTCATTAAACTCCCTTATATTTTGTAATTCCGAATTTATAGGCTTTCTTACAAATTGTGATATTGTCCATTAACATATCACAATTGACCCCCGAGATAATGAGATTGTTTTTTGTGAAATCCCTTTTGCTAACAATTATACGCTTATTTATCCTTCCACCATACTTATTTCACATGAGCTAATAGGACTAGAATAATATCACCGATTAAGTCCCTAGCTCATATAATTCTTAATTTCAGTCTGTACCTAGTTGGACTTCTAAAATTTCCAAAATCAATTTTCGCAAATAATTATTTATATATTAATAAGTAAAACTATGAAAACACTTTTCACAAAAGCTCGCTGCCAGCGTTTTATGTGAGTCCAACAATATACAGACATAATGAATATACTGCCCCAGCAAGAGACTGGTGGATTCCATATTAAGCAATTATACAAATTCACTTACTATGCACATGGCCCAACCATTATCTGGAATATTTAATCTACAAAGATCATCACCAAAAGATTCAGTCAAAGCACAAGCACACAACAAGCAAACTGCAGAACTCTCTCAGGTCTAAAGACAATATAAGCTAATTGTGCTAAATACCATTCTCTACATCAGTGATCGTTTCCAAAAGAATTCATATTTGATCCGGTTCAGTGCATGTACTCTTACATTGCACCCAATCATCTACTTAAGGTCACCACCTCAATGACGGAGTCCATCATTCTATCTTATAGAGGCACAACGAGTGTAGACCTATTTATACATTATCATGTATCTCGGTCTAGAACAAAGTGAGTTAACAAGGATCCGAAAAGTCATACTCCTTGCTCCGATTCATTAATCATTGGCCTGACTTTTCTACAATATTTCTCAACAATATGACATCTAATGTCATTATATATATGACCTCTTATGTCATTGCATGTACCGTAAATAATATATCCAAGTTTTGAAACAGAAATTAAGTTTCTACGACATTCTGGTACGTATAGACAATCTTTCAAAATTAAAACTTTGTTTCGTTGTTGACTTAGGTGAAAAGTTCCTATGGTGGTCGCTGCAACACTTCAGTCATCCCCATCTTTAGGATAATTTCCCCTTCATCTAGTCTCCGAGTTTCTTTAAACCCCTGCAACATAGTGCAGATATGAGACGTTGTGCCTGAATCGACACACCATGAATTTAATGGACCATCTATCAAATTCATTTCAATGACAAGCATACCTTCAACAGGTTTCTTTTGCTTCAAAGAAGCAAGATACACGCGGCAATTCCTTTTCCAATGACCAGGTTTGCCGTAGTGGAAACAATTTTCCTTAGCCTTTTTATCTAGCTCGCTCTTGTCCTCCTTCTTTGCCTTTAAGCAAGCCAGGACAACATAAGCTAATTGTAATGAATACCATTCTCTACATCAGTGATCGTTTCCAGAAGGTATTCATATTTGATCCGGTTCAGTGCTGTACTCTTAATTGCACTCACTCGTTTGCTTAAGGTCACTGTCTCAATGACGGAGTCCATCATCTATTTAATAGGGCACAACGAGTGTAGACCTATTTGTACATTATCATGTATCTCGGTCTGGAACAAAGTGAGTCAACAAGGATCCGAAAAGTCATACTCCCCGCCTCCGATTCATTAATCA
>CM025849.1:25131120-25221426 GCA_003952965.2 Morella rubra | reverse complement strand
CCTCACTTTTCTACAATATTTCTCAACAATATGACATCTAATGTCACTATATATATGACCTCTTATGTCATTGTATGTACCCGTAATAATATTCCAAGTTTTCAAACAGAAATTAAGTTTCTACGACATTCTGGTACGTATAGACAATCTTCTAAAATGAAAACTTTGTTTCGTTGTTGACTTAGGTGAAAAGTTCCTATGCCGGTCGCTGCAACTCTTCCAGTCATCCCCATCTTTAGGACAATTTCCCCTTCATCTAGTCTTCGAGTTTCTTTAAACCCCAGCAACATAGTGCAGATATGAGACGTTGTGCCTGAATCGACTCACCAGGAATTTAATGGACCATCTACTAAATTCATTTCAATGACAAGTATACCTTCAACAGGTTTATTTTGCTTTAAAGAAGCAAGATACACGAGGCAATTCCTTTTCCAATGACCTGGTTTGCCGTAGTGGAAACAATTTTCCTTAGCCTTTTTATCTAGCTCGCTCTTGTCCTCCCTTTTTGCCTTTGAGCAAGCCAGGACAACATAAGCTAATTGTACTGAATACCATTCTCTACATCAGTGATCGTTTCCAGAAGGTATTCATATTTGATCCGGTTCAGTGCATGTACTCTTACAATCACCCACTCGTCTGCTTAAGGTCACCACCTCAATGACGGAGTCCATCATTCTATCTTATAGAGGCACAACGAGTGTAGACCTTTTATACATTATCATGTATCTCGGTCTAGAACAAAGTGAGTCAACAAGGATCCGAAAAGTCATACTCCCCGCCTCCGATTCATTAATCATTGGCCTCACTTTTCTACAATATTTCTCAACAATATGACATCTAATGTCACTATATATATGACCTCTTATGTCATTGCATGTACCCGTAATAATATTCCAAGTTTTGAAACAAAAATTAAGTTTCTACGACATTCTGGTACGTATAGACAATCTTCTAAAATGAAAACTTTGTTTCGTTGTTGACTTAGGTGAAAAGTTCCTATGCCGGTCGCTGCAACTCTTCCAGTCATCCCCATCTTTAGGACAATTTCCCCTTCATCTAGTCTTCGAGTTTCTTTAAACCCCAGCAACATAGTGCAGATATGAGACGTTGTGCCTGAATCGACTCACCAGGAATTTAATGGACCATCTACTAAATTCATTTCAATGACAAGTATACCTTCAACAGGTTTATTTTGCTTTAAAGAAGCAAGATACACGAGGCAATTCCTTTTCCAATGACCTGGTTTGCCGTAGTGGAAACAATTTTCCTTAGCCTTTTTATCTAGCTCGCTCTTGTCCTCCCTTTTTGCCTTTGAGCAAGCCAGGACAACATAAGCTAATTGTACTGAATACCATTCTCTACATCAGTGATCGTTTCCAGAAGGTATTCATATTTGATCCGGTTCAGTGCATGTACTCTTAAATTGCACCCACTCGTCTGCTTAAGGTCACCACCTCAATGACGGAGTCCATCATTCTATCTTATAAAGGCACAACGAGTGTAGACCTATTTGTACATTATCATGTATCTCGGTCTGGAACCAAGTGAGTCAACAAGGATCCGAAAAGTCATACTCCCCGCCTCCGATTCATTATTCGTTGGCCTGACTTTTCTACAATATTTCTCAACAATATGACATCTAATGTCATTATATATATGACCTCTTATGTCATTGTAAGTACCCGTAATATTATTCCAAGTTTTGAAACAAAAATTAAGTTTCTACGACATTCTGGTACGTATAGACAATCTTCCAAAATTAAAACTTTGTTTCGCTGTTGACTTGGGCGAAAAGTTCCTACACCGGTCGCTGCAACACTTCCAGTCATCCCCATCTTTAGGATAATTTCCCCTTCATCTGGTCTCCGAGTTTCTTTAAACCCCAGCAACATAGTACAGATATAAGACGTTGTGCCTGCATCGACACACCTGGAATTGAATGGACCATCTATTAAATTCATTTCAATGACAAGTATACCTTCAGCAGGTTTATTTTGCTTTAAAGAAGCAAGATACACGAGGCAATTCCTTTTCCAATGACTGGTTTGCCGTAGTGGAAACAATTTCCTTAGCCTTTTTATCTGGCTCGCTCTTGTCCTCCTTCTTTGCCTTTGAGCTAGGCTGGGACCAGGACAACATAAGCTGATTGTGTTGAATACCATTCTCTACATCAGTAGTGGGTATTCATATTTGATCTGGTTCAGTGCATGTTTTCCTTGCACTTTCATTATCTGGGCCACCTCCTTCTTACCATCATAGAGGACAACATACTGATTGTGTTGAGTGATTGATATCCACAAGGTGTATTTCGGTTCTAGAACATGAGTCAAGAAGGATTGAAAAGTCTGTTTAAGCCTCTGACCTCAATGGCCCGTTCTTTCTATATAACAACAACATGATTCTAATACATTATCATGTACGACCACAAATTGTGTACCCGTAATAATCTAAGTTCATAAACAAAAATTTTTCTACGACATGACTTTAGAAAATCTTCCAATGACTTTGTTTCGTTGTACGACATGTCATTCATGGTGGTCGCTGCAAATTACAGTTTTGATCTTTAAGGATAATTCTGGGTATAGTCTCTTCCAAAATAAACCCCTTTCGTTGTCGACTAAAAGTTCTAACACTTCCAGTCATCCCCATCTTTAGGATAATTTCGTCTCCGAGTTTCTTTAAACCCCTGCAACATAGTGCAGCTATGAGACGTTGTGCCTGAATCGAGACACCAGGAATTTAATGGACCATCTATTAAATTCATTTCAATGACAAGTATACCTTCAGCAGGTTTATTTTGCTTTAATGAAGCAAGATACACGGGGCAATTCCTTTTCCAAAGACCTGGTTTGCCGTAGTGGAAACAATTTTCCTTAGCCTTTTTATCTGGCTCGCTCTTGTCCTCCATCTTTGCCTTTGAGCTAGGATGAGACTAGGACAACATAGGCTAATTGTGTTGAATACCATTCTCTACATCAGTGATTGTTTCCTGAAGGTATTCATATTTGATCCGGTTCAGTGCATGTACTCTTACATTGCACCCACTTGTCTGCTTAAGGTCACCACCTCAATGACGGAGTCCATCATTTGTCTTAATAGAGGCACAACGAGTGTAGACCTATTTGTACATTATCATGTATCTCGATCTAGAACAAAGTGAGTCAACAAGGATCCGAAAAGTCATACTCCCTGCCTCCGATTTATTAATCATTGGCCTGACTTTTCTACAATATTTCTCAACCATATGACATCTAATGTCATTATATATATGACCTCTTATGTCATTGCATGTACCCGTGATAATATTCCAAGTTTTGAAACAAAAATTAAGTTTCTACGACACTCTGGTACGTATAGACTATCTTCCAAAATTAAAACTTTGTTTCGTTGTTGACTTAGGTGAAAAGTTCCTATGCCGGTCGCTGCAACACTTTCAGTCATCCTCATCTTTAGGATAATTTCCCCTTCATCTAGTCTTCGAGTTTCCTTAAACCCCTGCATCATAGTGCAGATATGAGATGTTGTGCCTGCATCGACACACTAGGAATTTAATGGACCATCTATTAAATTCATTTCAATGACAAGTATACCTTCAGCAGGTTTATTTTGCTTTAAAGAAGCAAGATACACGGGGCAATTCCTTTTCCAATGACCTGGTTTGCCGTAGTGGAAACAATTTTCCGTAGCCTTTTTATCTGGGTCGCTCTCGTCCTCCTTCTTTGCCTTTGAGCTAGGCTGAGACCAAGACAATATAAGCTAATTGTGCTGAATACCATTCTCTAGATCTGTGATTGTTTCCAGAAGGTATTCATATTTGATCCGTTCAGTGCATGTACTCTTACATTGCACCCACTCGTCTCCTTAAGGTCACCACCTCAATGACGGAGTCCATCATTCTAGCTTATAGATGCACAACGAGTGTAGACCTATTTGTACATTATCATGTATCTTGGTCTAGAACAAAGTGAGTCAACAAGGATCTGAAAAGTCATACTCCCCGCCTTCGATTCATTAATCATTGGCCTGACCTTTTCTACAATATTTCTCAACAATATGACATCTAATGTCATTATGTATGACCTCTTATGTCATTGCATGTACCCGTAATAATATTCCAACTTTTGAAACAGAAATTTAGTTTCTACGACATTCTAGTACGTATAGACAATCTTCCAAAATTAAAACTTTGTTTCGTTGTAGACTAAGGTGAAAAGTTCCTATGGCGGTCACTGCAACACTTCCAGTCATCCCCATCTTTAGGATAATTTCCCCTTCATCTAGTCTCCGAGTTTCTTTAAACCCCTGGAACATAGTGCAGATATGGGACGTTGTGCCTGAATAGACACACCAAGAATTTAATGGACCATCTATTAAATTAATTTCAATGACATGTATACCTTCAGCTGGTTTTTTTTGCTTTAAAGAAGCAAGATACACGGGGCAATTCCTTTTCCAATGACCTGGTTTGCCGTAGTGGAAACAATTTTCCTTAGCCTTTTTATCTGGCTCGTTCTTGTCCTCCTTCTTTGCCTTTGAGCTAGGCTGAGACCAGGACAACATAAGCTAATTGTGCTAAATACCATTCTCTACATCAGTGATCGTTTCCAGAAGGTATTCATATTTGATCTGGTTCAGTGCATGTACTCTTACATTGCACTGACTTGTCTGCTTAAGGTCACCACCTCAATGACAGAGTCCATCTTTCTATCTTATAGAGGCACAACGAGTGTAGACCTATTTGTACATTATCATGTATCTCGATCTAGAACAAAGTGGGTCAACAAGGATCCGAAAAGTCATACTCCCTACCTCTGATTCATTAATCATTGGCCTGACTTTTCTACAATATTGCTCAACAATATAGCATCTAATGTCATTATATATATGACCTCTTATGTCATTGCCTATACCCATTTTAATATACAAGTGATTAATCAATAATAATAATTATTATCTCATAAGTATGCAAAATGATTAGTTTTGAGGGCATACATCTAACAACGCAACACTTTCCTGGGAATTTGATTGCGCAAGTCATCTTCGAATTTCCACCGAGACACCCAACATATCAGACATCTGTCAAACTCTCTGTTTTTCTTCCAAAACAGCACACAAGCATTCTGACATGCATGGATCTTATCATAACTAAACCCAAGACCCTTTCACAATTATTTTGCCTCGTAATATGATTTTGGTAAAGTCTCTCTCTCGGGCAACACCTCCTTCATTGACTGTAACACCATATCAAATGCCTTAATCCACAGCTTATTCCCTGACTTCACATGCAACAATCGGACCGTAAATGACAACTTACTAAACTTGGTACATCCAGGATACAATTCACGTTCCGCCTCTTCCCATAACTTATCAAATGGTGTTGAAGCCTTCGGTCCCGAAGTGGGGGTTTCCCTAATATCAGGGTTCTCCGTTTCAACCCCTGCTGCCCCACCTTCTAACTCTACACAAATATCGGTTAACGTTTCCTCCATCCCATCCGAGCTATCTCTCTCTAAATCCTCGTCAATATATGGCAAGCTCGCACTAGACTCTTGACTCAGATTAGAAGCAAGTTGAATACCCTCCCCATGAAAATCCCAAAACATATAGCTCACATCAAACCCATTAATGTATACATGATCTTCCATTTTATCCAACGGTTGAAACACTACATTTCTACATTTCCGACATAGACATCTGATCTGACCCCGAGAGTCTACACAACAAGCAGCCATATGGACAAACCCACAGATCCCCTCCGCATACTTTTCACCAAACCGATTTTTCTCGTAAACCCAATTCTTATCCATCGCCACCAATCTAAAACAATACACGACATTAAGTAACTCATAAACACCCAATCATTGGAACGTGACATTTATGCCAGCTAATAGGTCCTATCCCATTCAAGATTATGCATTCAGAGTTGAACGCCAATTCGACTTGCATCCATCCATACCTAAAAAAAAATTCGGCAGCATCTCCCCCAGTCCCCAAGTACATGCACTAGCGTTAGGGGTAGACGTCATCAACGATAGTGTATGACGTCATACATCAATGCTAGTAGTATACCAGGAGTATCCTGAAGAAAAAAGACTGGACAGGACATACCCAATACAGAGTACACCAACATGTCCATACTCACTGTCCATACTTTAGACAATTCAAGCATTTTATCGCGTGCCCGCGTCCTAATGGGAATGGGTCTAATAAACTCAAACATAACAACAAACTCCAAACACTCCACAATTCATCCAAACTCCTCAAAAAACAAAATCTTCAATAATCAAACATGTAAATAAATACATCATTAATAATTTGCAACCACGGGAAACACCGATTGATCGATAAACACGATTGATCGGTATTAATAGACGACCGATCGTATCAACTGATCGATCGAACTCAGACAGATGGATCGTCGATCGATTGTTTAAAAAACTGATTGTATTATAAATGGGATGATATCCCAAACAGCAATCGTTCATCACGATCGATGGCCATTATCGGCGATCGATCATCAATTACCCCAATCAATAAAACCATGCAAACCCTCCCCACACACTCAAATTCACGCCTAAAGTACTCCCAAATTATCCTCATTCAATACTCATTCCAATGTACATATTAAAAACATCCTAATAAGTTCTAATCATCACAAATCATATCCACAATACCCACAAATACCCAAATCAAAATAATCATCAAATAACCAACCAAATCGTTCATAAATCGTAATGTGAGTAGAGTATATTACCTCTTGCACGAAATCAACACCAAAACGAACTAAATCTTTACCAAAACCTCACAAATTTTGCCCAAAATTTTTAATATTCACTCGGTTAAAAATCTAATGAATTTGAGCTTGGGCTTTCTCTTAATCTATTTTAAACACTCTCTCAACTAAAAGGATGGTATTTGGGCTAAATTTAAGAGGGAAATAGCTCCTTGCCGCAAGCCTTCGCTCTCTTTGTTGTCGTGGGTGTGTTTTGCACTTCACCCACGGCGTTAGAGCATTTTGGCATTTCAAGCACGATAAACACCAATTGATTGACCACAGAAATGATCGATCGCCTTGTAAGCTTTAAAATTTCCGCCAAGTTTTTTAACCGATCGATCGCCACAATTATGACGTTTGATCGTTTAACGAATTCAAAACGTCGACGAACGATAGCGATGGATCGTCAGTAATATACGATCGATCGGTCTTAAAACATTAAACGACACCGTCCTTAACCGATCGATAGATTACATACCGATCGATCGTAAATCTAATTATTAAAAAAATAACTTTTAACAGACAAATGACTTAATTATTAAAATTATTTTACTTAACTTGTCATTTTAATACTTACTTTATACTAATAACTTATAATCATGTGTTAAATAAGTTTTATATCACTAGTTTATGACATCTTAGTACATTTCTCATACAAACTCTTACAAATGTTTATTTGATTTAACATGTACAACTTGTACATGCTTTCCTAAATATTAATAAAGTATATTTGATATGTTTTTATATAATCTAAATATATCCTAACATACTTTGTTAATATATATTTTGTCTTTTTAATTATTTAAGCATACATTATTCCATCACAAATGTTTAATCACTAAGTTTAGATACCGATCGATCGGCAAATATAACCGATCGATCTTTCTCTAAGTTTAAAACTGCAGCGTTCAGATCGATCGACTGCTTTACGTTAACGATCGATCGCTTCGTCTAATGATAATGACGACGCATACTTACAATCGATCAATGTGCCATGACCGATCGATCGATACGCAAAAGCCAAAGCGACGACATCTTGACGATCGATCATTTCATTATAGATGATCGATCGCTACATTTTAACGATCGATCCTTCAATTATAACGATCGATCGTCTATTTTAACGATCAGTAGGTTAGAAATATCTAAACGACACCGTACTTAAACGATCGATCACCTAAAACACCGATCGATCGGTGATCTTAAACTTTAAAAAATCAAGTTTTATTTAAAATCTTATATTACTTGTATGTACTTAAATTTTATTCAGATCGTATTTTATTTACTTGTTTAACTTTGCAATTTTTGTTAATTTTGCCATCAAAATGTTATTTTGGTCAATTAACATATCTAAGTGTGTGGAAAAAAATACAAATTAAAAACACAAAAGCTGTAATCAAAGTTACTACATATCCACAAATAAACATAAATATCCCAAATACATAAATAAAAACCCAAATCTAAATAAACACATATGTCTGAAACAAATAAATAAAAACATAAATCCAACTGTACGTCCTAAATAGATAGTAAAAATATCATAAGAACATCAAGGCTGAACAGCATCACGGAAAGTCTCCATGTCATCAGGAATATCTCCGGGAATCTTCTGTGGATCTGCCTTTGTCTTGAAATCATCCAGAGTCTTCTTGATTTCTTCCAGCTGTTCGTTGACCTCCGTCATATGAGCCACGACCGCCTTGTTGCGCAGGTACGCAATTGTGCACTGCCCTTCAAAAGCAGTCTGGAGCTTCTCTTGATCATCCTGGAGCTCCTGCACATCCTTACTCAATTTATCCACCTGCTCCTGAAGAGGCTGTAGAGCGGTCTTCACAATCGCGCCCACATGACTGTCAAGATCAGCAAATAGCTGGCCACCCAGGGAGGAGGCACTGCAGGTACTCCCATCTCAATAGGTGCCTCTGATCTGGTCGGTCTGGTGTCGGGTGATGCTAGTCCAGCCTTTTTTGCGACCGCTACAGCTTTACGAGCAAACCGTCAAGTCGGAGCCCCCTCTTGCCCCTTACTCCTAGACAAGGTGAACTTGTTCAACGCGCTCTTCACCTTTTTATGAGTCTCCCCCTCACCATTCACGACACCCCGCTGGATGAGGAACTTCGTCAAAAACACGCCGTACTGGAGGCTGTTATCCTTAATTCCCCAAGCGTCGTCCATGATCAACTCAAACATGTAGAATGGGAAATCTATCTGTGTCTGCTGGCCCAGCAAGAGCATACACTGAGCTCTAGTGAATGAGCACTCGATGGAATGAGTTCTGCCATCAACGTTCGATGTCCAGATAAGGTGCAACAATTTGCCAAAACATACTGAACTCACTCTGCTTGATTATGCTGCCCACCACTGCAGAGGTCTTCCCAGTCATCAGCGTCCACAAGTCCTAGCTCTGATGTCCTCTGCTCATCCGTCAGGGGTACCGTTGGGAAGCAGGGGGTCTCGGGCTAGGCGAAATAGAAGAAATCGGCAATGACGTCTGCCGAGAATAAGAACTGCACGCCTCGCACCACTAGCTACACCTCAGGTGCTTTATCTACTGAGACGAGTGCACAGAAGAAATCTTGCACAAGTGTGTCCACACAAAATCCCTCAGTCCACGAGAGCTAATGAAGAAATCCTGGTACTCGAAGAGCTGGTAGAGGGAGTGCTCCTCGTACAATAGCTGGTCAAAATCAAAGAGCATCACAGGACACTCTTTGGCCACTGGCCGCCCCCTCGGGTACTCCATTTGCCTCTCCAAGGTCATCATTGGATCAACGACTTCCTGTTCTTGGGACGACGATCCAATTCCGCTTCTCGTTGCGTGCGCGCTTAACTCCAGACATTTTATGTATGCTGCAAAAGTTGTATATAAATATGTGTTAATAAGTAATCACAATAACATATTACTTAGAAAAAAAAGTAATCACAATCATGTAATTATTAATGAAGTTGCAACAAAAAAGCGATCCATCGCCATCCAAAGCGATCGATCACTAAATATACCGATTGATCGTTTATGTAATTGATCGATCAAAAAATGAAAACAATGTGTGTTCTGAAAACAACGATCAATCGTTAGTAATTAAGCGATCGATCGTGACATGGCAATCTATCAATCAATTTGACCGATCGAGCACTATTAGTAAAACGATGCATTTCAGTGCACAAACGATCGATCGTCCATGCAACCAAACGCATAGTATCACTAAGATCACCGATCGATCGCTAGTTAATCAAAACACTGCGCTTCACATTGAAGCTTACCGATCAATCACTTAGGTGTAAGCGATCGATCGTCAATATAAATGATCGATCGGTCTGCATTGAAACGCACAGTTTTGAGGGACCGATCGATCGCTCAATAAACCATCGATCGGTCCATTACCAAATGCAGTAATCAATTGGTTAATTTAACCGATCGATCGTTGGACTTAGCACCTACAAAGTGATCGATCGCCTTAATAGGCAATCAATCAGTACGGGAACGAAAACACACAGACGTTACAAAACCCCAAAACAGGCCCAAAATCACCCAAAATTGATCCCAAAACAATCCTAAACTCTTAAAACATACATCAACAATAAAATAAATACATTTTACGGACGTAAATGGATGATATAGAAAATTAGAAAACATAAACTAAAAACTCATTTACAACCGCTTAATATCGCTTAAAAAATAATATAAGTACGTACCTTTGACGTAGAAGACAATGAAGGATGATTCCATGCACTTTGGACAAGGCAGCACGAAATGGCTCCTTGAAATTTGAGAGGATTTGAGAGATTTTGTGGAGAGATAACCGGTAAAAATGACTTCGGCGGTTTCATATAATCCTTCGTGCCGATCGATCGGTAGTTATGTGACCATCGATCGCTATGTTTAACACGTGGTGTCTTTCCATTTGTTAAAACTACGATCGATCGCCAACCCAGTCATCGAACGGTGATTCGAAAAAGTGACGGTTGCGCTTACTGATCGATCATCATATCTTAGCGATCGATCAGTTATTTGAAAAACATGGCAATCATTCATTCGTCCTATCGGTGATCGATCGTGTATTTAACCGATCAATTGTCTCTTCATGCAATTGATAGTTTCGCGTACCGATCAATCAACGTTTCGCATTTGCAGATGGTTACTATACCGATCAATCGGTTTTCAAAGCCACGTGTTTATTAATAACCGATCGATCGGTATATAAACAATGATCAATCGGTTGGACTGACGACGTAAATTCTTGGCCTAAACTGTTTGCATTTAGTGACTTAGCATTTCGTCACAAAAGGAACGATCAATCGGTGTATAACTGATCGATCGGAGTGTGACGAAACTTTTCGTTACCAAAAAAATTAACTTCTAGTGATGACAATTTTATTTCGTCACAAATAAAACCTTTAGTGAAGAAATTGGTGACGAAAATTAGTTTCGTCACGAAAAATCCTTTTTTAGTGACAAAAATAGCATTTATTGGCTTTTAGTGACGAAATTCATTTCGTCACCGAGAATTTCGTCACTAAAAGTCAATTTTCTAGTAGTGGGAAAATTTGTCCCTATCTCAGATCTTCTTGCCACCAAATCTGGAGGAGCTTGTGCCCTTGGTGGCCCTAAGCTCTCAAAAGCAAGAGGTGGTCTCTCGGAAAGGAAATCCGCTCAAAAATAAAATCTAGTTAAGGAGGGAGAATATCCGTCATTGGTGGAGTGGAATGTTATGGACTATTTGGAGATTTATATGCCTTAAGCTCCCTTTCCTCTTGAGCTAGCTTTTGGGGTGAGTTCTCCTAAGGCATGTAACAAATGGTATCAAAGCCTACACCATGCCTTCTAGTTGCAATCGTTCGGTGCAGGGGGTGACGCCGGTATTGCAGTGTTAACCCAAGACTAGGAAAAGCCTAGTGCATAGCCTGCCCGCATAGGTGCTAGGGCTACGGAGCGTGGTGGAATGTTATGGACCATTTGGAGAGTTATATGCCTTAAGCTCCTTCCCTCTTGATCTACCTTTTGGGAGTGAGTTCTCCTAAGGCATGTAACATGGAACCAAACTGTTATAGGAGTCTAAAGTGGCTGTGGTCAAGAGCCCAAACACGCCACAGGATCAATCATAAGAGGGATCTGCTAAAACTATCATGGAATCACCTGGGTCGGGGCAGTCCTGAAGCTCCGGTCATTGCGCCAAAAGTTGGTTCCCTATTTATTAAGCTTGTCTGAGACTAAGATTGTTGTTATTTGACCGATCCTAAGTAGGATTGGGTTGTTCCATTTTGTCTCCCGACCACCTAAGGGTAGGAATGAAGGTTTGGTGTTTGCGTGGAGAGCAGCAACAGATGCTAAAATGATTTCTATTAATCAAAATTTGTCTCTTTGCTGATCTAGTCTGAACCCGCCAATCAACGTTGGCTTCTTTGTCGTGTTTATGTTCCGACTTAGTGTAACCGGTGTCTCCTCTGCAAGCTGCATTTGTTCCCAATAGAACCATCAAGGAGAATTTGATTATGGTCCATATAATCTTTCGTATGCTGAAAGAGAAAAGACAAGGAGGAAATGGATGGCATTAAGGGCGATGGATTGCTTCCGTTTTCAGCAGAAATTCATCAATTGGGTGGAGCAGTGTATTGCTACTGTTTCTTTCTCTATTCTCTTGAACGGCTCTCCTTTTTCATTTTTTCAATTACGAGGACTAAGACAAGGGATCCCCTTGTCCCATTTTCTATTCATTCTTGGCTCCGAAATTTTATTTCCCATGCTTCTTAGAACTGAATCGAGTAGGCTGATTCATGGACTTAAAACAAAGCAGGGGAGCTCCTACCAATAGACACTAGTTATTGCCGATGATTTTTTCACTTTTCCCTAGGCTAATATACAGGAATCCAAAGCCATCTTAGAGTGCCACACCAGGTACGCTTGTTGGTCAGGACATTGTCTTAATAGAATCAAATCTTCTATCACTTTTGGCAAGCATACCAGAGTTGAGATTGATTATTGGAGTTGCCTTTAACTCTTGCTCAAATAAGAGACAACTACTTGGTTAAGTGGTGGAGAAAATTGGAAAAAGAATTGAGGGGTGGGAGGCGAAATTACTTTCTCAAACGGGTAGAGCCGTTTTGATGAGAGCGCTTGCATCGGCCCTTCCCTCCTGTTCTGTGTCACACTTTCTCCTCCCGAAGTCAATTTGGGCCCGGGTTGACTCTAAACTATGAGGTTCTAGTGGGGTTTTGATGAAGCTATGAAACATTGTTGGAACCCGAAATCTTGGAGCTCTATCTACAGGGTCATCCATATTATCATAATCACTTGTATGTGAATATAAAAGCATGAAATGTGAATGGTACAAAAAATATAATCATTAGCAGTGGCGGACCGAAAGGGGTGCAAGCCGGGGCAGCTGCCCTCCTTAGTTCTGCCAAAATTTTTAGTAAATAGTAGCCACTTATAGAATTTTCAGACATCCATTACATGCTTTCATATAAAAAAAAATTATTTGTGTCAAATAATAGTAAATACCCTACCCCCTCTAGTGGGAAAGACGTAATCACTAATGATTCACTTTCATTAAAAGACCTATACCATAACAACATCTTCATGCACATTGAAATAGAGGAATCTAGCTAGCTCGAAATAAAATATTGACTAGACCATCTTTCATTCAAGACATTTGAGAAATATAGAAGGTCCAATTAGCATGGTTCATAAAATTTGCATACCCTATATGGTATGGACAACGAATTAAAGTGGAAATTACTTTATTGATTGATATATATATATATATATATACACCCCAAATTTGTTAACTTCTTATAAGCCAAGCAATGATCACTCTTTCTAAAAACAAAACTTTTTATGCATATTAATAATATTGTAATTGTACACATCTTTATGTAAGTTCATATGAACTTCTGTAAACACCCAAGAAATTTCATCTTAGTTGTATATAATATGTAGCAGATACCCTCAAATATTTTAAGATTTCTCTATAAATTAGTTCTGTCCTGGCAGGCATGCTGTATGGGCCATTTCGATATTTTAACTCTAAGACACTTTTTGTATTACGTAGGAATTTTTTTTTTTTTTTTTTTTCGCTTGAAGAGTTTGCCCCCCCTGAACTTGAGTCCTGGTTCCGCCACTGATCATTAGTATAAACTCAATAACTATTAATGTCATCTGAACTATACTAACACAATTTTTATTATTATAGAAGTTGGTATATGAATATGAAACAAGTATAAACACGTAATTTGATAACCAAAAATGCGAGAGTTAATGATAATATATAATAACGCAATGACATTTTAATTTATTTAAATGACAGTTAGAACACAAAATACTGATATAATTAAACTAATCAAAATAAAAAGATAATTTATTTACGAATCGTTTTACATGTCGTCCGCATGGTTTATCTTATCCCTACAGGCGTTAGGTTTTATGTGGTTTATAAACGCCACCGTTTCCATAATATCCACGAGTTTTATATAGCGTGCAGGCGTTATTTTAGTGTTTATAAACGCTGTTGTTTATAAACGCTGTTGTTTTTATATCGTTCGCATGCAATACATCACCCTTGTGGATGGTTTTTATATAGTATCCGGACAGTTTTTGGTGTTCGTGCAAATGTTGTATACCGACTGTGAGAACAATTTTTGCATATTAAAAAATGTCAAAGTCCCAGCATACAACTTTATTTTGCAAGGGGCATGAGCTCAGCCCAACACAGTTCATATTCATATTTTTGAATTTTGGAGAGTTTGAAATGAAATTAAAGCAACACAAAACATAAATTAAGAATATAACATACATTAAAGTCAATGACGGAAAGTAAATAACGGAAATTAAACGACAAAAAAATAAATAACATTAAGTAAATGATGGAAAATAAATTACAATTATTAAATGACGGAAATTAAATGACAAGGAAAAAAAAAAGCACAAGATTCTTGGATTAAATAATTTCGTCTTATTACAACCTAAGATTCAAGTTAAAAGGAAAAAAAAAACAACAAGAACATATCCAAAATTGAAAAAGAAATTATAAAAAATTAAAGAGCAAGAAACTTAAATCTAAATCGTAGGAATTGAAATACAAGACGTTGAAATAAAAAAGCATAAAACAAACTAATTTAAAAACTAAAAAATAAAACTTGATGTCGGAAACTATGAGAAAATAGAAGAAAAGAGAATAAAAGAGAGAGAGAGAAAGTGATATTCGGCCAAAGAGAAGAAGTAGTTGGAGAGGAAAAAGAAAGTGAGAATCGGCTAATTAGAAAAATAGGAGAAGAGAGAAAAGAGAGAAAAGGAAAAATAAAAGGTGAGAATGGGAGAGAGAGAGAGAAGAGAGTAGCAGCAAAGCCAAAATAGAGAAAAAATAGGATTTTGGTAAAGAGAAAATAATGGAAGAAAGAGAAAAAAAGAGAGAGATAATAGAGAGAGATGCGGCTGAAAAATAAAAATAAGTAGAGAATGAGAGAAAGTAGGGTTTGTTCGGCTAAAAGGTGAGAGAAAAAAGGAGAGAGGAGAGAGAATAATGAGGTGGGGCTAAGAGAGAAAAATAAGGGGGAGAGAGAGAGAGAGAGAGAGAGAGAGAGACAAGACTAGGTTAAAAAGAAAAAGAAAGAATAAAAATGAGAGATAAGAGAGGCACTGCTAGAAAATAAAAAGAGAAAAAATACGGGGAAGAGTTGGCCAAGGAGAGAAGATAAAGAAGAGAGAGAAAGTAGGGAAAAAGAGGCTAGGTTAGAAAAAGTGAGAGGAAACGGAATAAGATGTAGGGTTACTAGGTTAAAAGAAATCAAGAGTAAAAATAGATGGAGGGTTGAGATTTAAGTCTCTCATTTCTTCAATGAATTACAGCATTGATGAGGCTCTCTTGCACTGTCATGTGTCCTCCCATGTACTTTGCAAGTACAGAAAGTAATTAATTTTATCACCCTACACAAAAATACTTAATTAGCTCATGACATCATATGATGGAATTAAATTCATAAAATAATCACAATGCCAACAATCATAGTGCAAAATGATAAAAATAATGATTTTAGAATGTGTGGACACAGTATGACTTAAGTACAGGCAAGCCAAAGATAGAGAAAAATTGCATGTGCAATAAATTAAATCTAATGTCATAGAAATTCAACAATTAAATGTATAACTTAAATTTATGCCTCTTAACCATTTTTCCATCTAAAAAAATATTTAAAATATTAAATAATTAATATTATATTAATTTTAGATGTACTATTCATTTAATATTCTAGCTCAATCATGACTTTGGAAGAGGATCGGGCACTGATCATCTGGAGATCGATCGTAATTGGGCGTCAAGTCTCATTCCCAGACTTTAACGATATGTTGTTTGTGGAGCGGACCATTAGAGTCATCATGGATTTCTAGGGTTGGGTCCTGCATGTGCGGAAATTTGGTAGATCCTCTATGGACATGGGACGCGATTTCTACATTGCGCTCCTCGCCGTTCTAGATATCGATGCTGAGGTTTGGGACTTCATTGTCCGCGGACTCCCGATCTAATTTCGGCAGAGGAGCTGGCGACCTTGATGAGGATTCAGAGGCCTTTGGGAGCCTATCTGGAGTGGAGACAGAGCGTAGACCTTCTCCGAATTAGGTCTTTTGTATGTTTTAGAGCCAAGACCTGGTTGTCATCAGATCTTTCATATGCCAAAATGATATGCTCGAATTTTGGCATATCATGTCCTAGATCTTTGCATGCTGCATCGACTCGTGGCCCATCTAGTGCCCGTAGATCTCCCGATGTACACATTCTCACAATCCGAGCTGAAGAGATGACACCTTTGAGCTTGGGGTTGCCATATAGTCTTCTCCAAACGCAATTCCTACACGGGATGATGCTCCTGGAGGGAATAGATGTGTCGAATGGGACTCCTATCAGTTCGATCAACAAAATTACACTGAGTCGTTCCATGGCTCAGCTTAAGTGGCAGCAGGGTCTACCTACTATTGCTAGATGAAGGGGTCCCCGTATTGGTGAGGCTTTTTGAACCACTAACCGCTTCTACGAAGAGCACACCGCAGCACAGCTCCAGCTCATCCACGTCCTAAATGATTCTACAACTGTCCTCACTGATTCTTCTGTTATAACCAACACCTGTTGTACAGGCTACACGTCACAAGATTCTTCCATGTATTACGGATAGCTTGTTACACACTTTCTTTATATATATGCATGGCACTGTATACGAGAGAATTATCAATGAAAAAAAGACAAAGTGTTTTTCACACTTCTTCATGGTATCAGAGTCGTAAAAAGGACTAACGTCCATGGCTGAAGCGGTGCCGTTAAGGTCTACCCCACTGTCTAGATCTACACCACCTATTCCTGGTGTTGTAACCGGCACTTTATCCTCCCCTTCCTCCTCTCCTACCCTTACAAATCTCCCTCATCTCATTACTGTCAAGCCCATGAAAACTATCTCCTCTGGCGCACCCAACTTCTTCCTTATTTTCGTGGCCAAAATCTACATGGGTATACCGACGGTTCTATACCTCAACCTCCAGCTACGCTTGAGGATAATACTACTCCCAATCCTGCTTATCTCTCCTGGCTTCAACAAGACCAATTTATTCTCATTGCCATCATCTCTTCCTTGTCCGAACCACTCATTGCATAGGTCATTGGCCACACTACCTCCTCCTCTGCTTAGGCAACTCTTGAGAGTTTATTTGCTACTCAGTCTCAGGCTCGACTGATGCATCTTCAATATCAACTTATTATGCTGAAAAAGAAATCTGACTCTATCTCCACTTATTATAACAAGGCCAAACTTCTTGCTGACATATTAGCTGCTGCTGGTAAACCACTATTCATTTCTGATTTTACCACATTTCTTCTTGCTGGCCTTGGTCCAAAATCCGACTCATTGGTTACTTCTCTCACCACTCGGCTCGATCCATTATTTGCCGAAGAAGTTTATGGGTTTCTTCTTACCCATGAGTCTCGATTGTCCCACTAGCACTCTACCTCTCCTGCCTCGATTGATATCTCTGCTCACTTGTCCACCAAGCCTCCAAACTCTTCATCCTCTAGTCCGTTTTCTCCTCAGCAAGGCCGTGGCTATCGTGGCTCTCGTGGCTGTGGTCACCGTGGCTCTCGTGGTCGTGGATATCGTGGTGGAGGTGGTCGTGCTGAGTTTTCTGAGCCACGCCCAGTCTGCCAAGTATGTTCCAAGCCGGGACACGTTGCCCTTGTCTGTTACAACAGATTCAACCATGCATTCCAGGCTTCTCCTCCACCTACTGTGGCTGCCCATTACTCCTCTGTTCCACACCAGTCGTCTGACTCTTCATGGTATCCAGACACTGCTGCAACCCATCACATTACTGTTGATTTTCAGAATTTTTCTATGACTCCTCAGCCCTATCCTGGTGATGACCAAATCAAGATTGGAGATGGTTTTGGTTTGTCTACTTCCCATATTAGTGCTTCCGTTCTTAACTCTCCTACCAAACCCGTAAATCTTTTCAATCTTTTACATGTTCCCTCTCTCTCCAAAAATCTAGTCTCTGTTCGGCAATTTTGCTGTCATAATTTCGTTTTTCTTAAGTTTCACTCTGATTTCTTTGTTGTCAACGATATTCACACTCAAACAGTTCTTCTTCGCGGCTCCACTAAGAACGACCCATATGTTTTTCTTTCTGCTGCACCTCCTCCTGCAGCTTTTGTTGGTGAACGTACGTCTATTTCAAATTGGCATCTCCGTTTTCGCCACCCTTCTCTACGGGTTGTTCGCTCCATCCTCCAGAAGTTTCAGCTTCCGTGCTCTTCCTCCCCGCCCACCGTTTGTTCTGCTTGTCGCCTTGCCAAAAGTCATGCTCTGCCTCTCACCACTCCTCATGCTCGGTCGACAGCTCCTCTTCAGATTGTCCACATTGATTTATGGGGCCCTTCCCCTATTTTGTCCTCCTCTAGTTTTCGGTATTATGATGCCTTTGTAGATGACTACAGCCGCTATACTTGGCTGTATCCTCTCAAACTCAAGTCGGATGTTTATGTTATTTTCATTCAGTTTCAGAAACTTGTTGAAAATCTATTTAATACTAAAATCAAGTGTGTTCAATCCGATTGGGGTGGTGAATTTCAATCTCTAAGGAGTCATTTTCTTTTCGCAGTATTTTACATCGAGTGTCTTGCCCTCGTGTTCCCCAAAAACATAGCACAATAGAGCGAAAACATCGTCATATTGTTGAAATTGGGCTCGCCCTTCTTTCTCATTCCTTTGTCCCTCGCTCCTTTTGGCCTGAAGCCTTTGGTACGGCTGTCTATCTCATTAAGAGGCTTCTGTATCCTACTTTACACAATCAGACCCCTTCCTTTCTTCTCTTTCACAAACATCCCGATTATCTATCTTTATGAACTTTTGGCTGTGCTTGCTGGCCACACCTTCGCCCTAATACTCGACACAAACTCCAAGACCGTTCCCTCTTATGTGTTTTCCTCGGATATAGTGCTCACCATAAAGGCTTCATCTGCCTCCATGTGCCTTCAAGTCGTCGGTATATTACTCCCAATGACACTTTTGACGAGACCCACTTCCCCTACTGTACGTCTACTTTTCCTTTACCCCCCTCCCGTCTACCTGCCTTACTGCCTTTACCACTGACACCTCCTCTCTCTCCTCCTGCTATTTTCAATATTTTCCCTCCAGCTATCCCTTTTGACACCTCTCATGTCCCCATTATCCCTTCACTTGGGTCCTTTACCACCTCTCCCGACTCTTTGCATGCGCCTCTGCCCTCTGTACCCTCCCCTCCTCCTGACCCTGTGCCATCCCGTGTCACCATTCGGTCCCAGCACAATATTTCCTGACCTAAGATACACACAGATGGTACTATCCCGTGGCCTCCTCCCCGTGCCTATCAATCTAGCCTCACTGATCCCTCACCCATTCCAGAAATGCCTTCCTCTGTCACTGAAGCATTGAAGTTTCCCGCCTGGCGTCATGCTATGAATTTGGAGTTCCATGCTCTTCTCCAAAACAATACCTGGTCCCTGGTTCCTGGTTCCTGGTTCCTTCTTCTACCTCTAACAATGTCATTGGTTGCAGGTGGATTTTCAGAACTAAATGACATGCTGATGGCATGGTTGACAGGTGCAAGGCCCGTCTGGTTGCCAAGGGATTTCGCCAACTTGTTGGCATTGACTTCAGTGAAACTTTTAGCCCCGTGGTTAAACCCATTACCATCCGAGTGGTGCTTGCCCTGGCTGTCTCTCATCTAAGTGGAGCATTCGGCAACTAAATATCCAAAGTGCCTTCTTGCATGGGGACCTCTCTAAGACTGTCTACATGTGCCAACCCCCTGGCTTTACTCATCCCGATTATCCATCTCATACTTGCCAACTCAAGAAGGCTCTATACGGCTTGAAGCAAGCCCTCCGGGCCTGGTTCTCTCGCCTCAATTCCCGGTTACTTGAACTTGGTTTTCAGGCTTCTCGCTCCGACTCTTCCCTGTTCGTCTATCTTTGATCGTCTATCTCTCTTTACATTCTGGTATATGTCGACGATATTGTTGTCACCGGGTCCAATTCGGCAGCCATTACTCACCTTATTTCTACGCTTGGACATGATTTTCCGATTAAAGACCTTGGCCCCCTCTCTTTTTTCCTTGGCATTGAAGTTCATCGCACTACTGACGGTCTCATTTTATCTCAGAAGAAATATATTTCAGATCTCCTTCTTCGTGCTGGGATGTCCACGTCCAAGCCTATTGCTTCTCCTTTGGCCACTACAGCCCACCTTTCTGCCACCATTGGTGATCTATTTGACAACCCAACTGAGCACTGCAGTATTGTTGGAGGACTGCAGTATATGATCTCCTTCACTCGCCCTGACCTGGCTTTTGCTGTCAGCAAAGTTTGTCAAAACATGCACACCCCTCACGTCCCTCATTGGCAGGCTGTTAAGCGGATTCTCTGCTACCTCTGTCACACATCTCATTACAGTCTCTAGATTCGTTGCTCCCTTCTATCTCACCTCACTGCCTTCTCAGATGCCGATTGGGCCAGCAGTCCCGATGACCGTCGCAGCACCAGTGGCCACTGCGTCTTCCTTGGCTCTACCTTGGCCTCCTAGAGCTCCCATAAGCAACCAACGGTTGCTCGATCCACCACGAAGGCCAAATATAAGTTTGTTGCCTATACTGCAACCGAATTACTATGGGTTCAATCTCTCCTTCGCGAACTTGGTCTTTTTCTCTCCAAACCTCCCACCCTCTGGTGTGACAATTTGGGTGCGGCCTATCTTTCTGTCAATCCGGTCCTCCATTCCCGGACAAAGCATGTGGATATTGATTTTCATTTCGTTAGAGACCGTGTTGCTAATGGGACTCTCAGTGTCTCCTTCCTTCCCAGTAAAGACCAGCTGGCTGACATCTTTACCAAGCCTCTCTCAGTCTCTCGTTTCAGTTCTCTGTGTTCAAACCTCACTATTGTTCTTCTACCGTTCAGTTTGCGGGGGGATGTTGAACCACTGACCGCTTCTACGAAGAGCACACCGCAGCACAGCTCCAGCTCAGCCACATCCTAAATGATTCTACAGTTGTCCTCACCAATTCTTCTGTTATAACCAACACCTGCTGTACAGGCTACACATCACAAGATTCTTTCGTGTGTTACAGATAGTTTGTTACACACTTTCTTTATATATATGCATGGCACTGTATACGAGAGAATTATCAATGAGAAAAAGACAAAGTGTTTTTCACACTTCTTCAAGGCTCAAGCATCACTGGAGACCCTGTCAGGATCCATGGCCGGAGAGAGTTTGACCTAGGACGCGCAAACTGAGTGACCAACCTTAGCAGACAGCTTGATGACAGAGCTGAAGAATACTTTTCAGAAGATATTGCAGCCCACACATCTCTTGTGTGTGGATATCAGTGCCCATTTGACCACTTTGGAGGTATATTCTGCTCTCATGGAGGCCTACATGCAAGATGAGCTAAAGACTGTGGGTTGATCTAACAGTTGTGCAGGGACACGTGTCCCGCTTGTCCCAAAGTGTTGATATCGCTCTGACACAGTTGCATACCCTCTTCAAGCAGGTGGGTGCGATGGTGGAGAAGTTAGGGCACATGCGCGATGCCATTGGATTACCTATCCTAATGCCTCATCATGAGCAATTTTTAGTTTCAATTATGTTTTTTTCACTGTATGTTGGTTTAGGACCTCTGATATTTTATTTATGATGATTGTGATTTGTATTTGGATATTTACATTAATTATTCAGTTTTGTTATTTATTTAAATATTAACAGTTATTAAACATGTTTTTTTTTTACTTCTGAATTACAAATTTTCACCGAGGTGAGGCACTACAAAAAAAAGGACCTATAGCAGCGGTAGTAAACCGCTGCTATAACTTATAGCAGCGGTTTTTTAGCCACGGTCTCGACCGCTACTATAGCTCCGTCGCCATAAGTCTATCGCGGCGGTTTGAATGACCGTTGTTGAAGACCTCGAGTCTATAGCAACGGTCGAAACCGTCGCTATAGACCCGAGCGCAATTGCGTTGTTTTGGCACTAACGGTCTGTAGCGACGGTCACAAACCGCCGCTATAGACCCGGTCAGGTTCCACCTATAGCCGCGGTCAGTGACCGCTGCTATAGGTTTGTAATTTTATTTTATTTTTGGTATGTGCCAGCATTTTTAAAACGCCACTAATTTTTTCCTATATTTTCCTATACATGCTTTTTTAATTGGTAATACAAATTTATTTTAATAATTATAATTCAATAGAGCTAAAAACTTAAAAAACAAAGATAATAAAACAAAATCTCTTCATCATTGATTAATAATATTTTACAACAAACACAAGAATCTCTACAAGTAATCTAAAAAGTAACAAATTTCTAATATAAAATAACAATAAGCAAAGACCAACTAAAATATTCAAATACAACACAATAAGCAAGGACCAATTAAAATCTTCCTCCTTTGACACATCAACATCCTCTATCTTGAATTCCTGTAATAGAAAATAAATATCACATGAGAAATAGAAATAAACAAAAGATTTATGTAAACAAAATATCTACTTGTATATAAGGCTATAAGCAACTCTAGATAAAACGGGTCAAAAAAATGACTCTTTGGGCCTATCGGCCCAAGCCTCCGCTCCATGGACTAAGCCTCACAAAAAATCTCATTTTAAACCGTAAAAACACTTAATAGGCTAAGAAGAAGATACTAGTCAAAGAAAATTTGGAAGCCTAATAATTGCAACAAACTTACAATAGAGGACAACATAGATTGTCCAAACAGTCTGGTATCCATCTTTCGTCAACAATATGTATTTGCTCCACATAGAATATCAATTTTCAGTTTTAGCAAGAACAACACATTGTTACACATAGACAAGTGAACACAAAAACACTACTTAGAAAAACACCTCCAAGAAATCATGGTGGAACTTCTTGTCTGGAGATCTCAACAGGTGATCTCCCTCCAATGCTACTCATCATATAGCTTATTTTTTTCCTGGAAATTCTATACCTCTATTTAGAAGTCACTGCAACCCCCATCTCTTATGCCTTCAATGTGTTTTCTGTAAGGTTCCTGTCATATCTCTCTGGCCTATTGCGCTTCCTCTCAAACTCAAAAGTAGAGTCCTGCAAAACAAGGAAATACTAAAAGGAAAAACCACATCACCACCCAATCATTTCTTGTTCAATCAATGGTTGCCTTATAAGTAGAAATATTACGATTTTTACATTGAAAGAAAAAACTATCTCATGGAATAAACATGGAATTGAAGAGTCAAAGAAGATTTATCCACACTGACCAAATCTCTGGAATAAACACTGACCAAATCTCTGGAATAAACACTGAATTGAAGAGTCAAAGAAGATTTATCCACACTTCATGGAAGTTTAGCATATCTCATGTAACAAATACTGTTAAATTTACATTAGCAAATGGCGTTGGGAAATTAATATCCAATGGAAAAGAATAGAAGTTCTGATCACTGGAAAACTAACATCCTGATTACAGTAAACCAGCATGTCCTTTTCGCATGCATCATGTATTCATCATTTATCAGACACTTCATTAAATGATTTTAGACCAGAACTTTCAGTGGAAAGGCAAGGAAATTTTCGCAAATGAAAGAATGCAACTGAACTTAACTCACTTAAGCCTTTTTCCCAATTCCATATAAAATAAAGCAATGGAAAAAAAAAGTCTTGAATGAAAAGGCCAAAACGACATTATCAACTTCATCAACACCTTTCTTTGAGTTCTGTATCATGATTAGTCAAAGTATCCGGATGTAGTTAAGAATAATTACATACCTCCTCCTTGGCAGCATCTAATTCAGCATCCCTAGTACTTAGCTTCCGGGCTTGGGAAGAGACCTCAGATTCCAGCTGACCTGCACAATAAGAAGACAATTAATATTCATTTATTATCTACTAGAATTCTAATGGAAGTTCAACAAGAGATGCGAATGTACTTCTCATTTTAGCTGCTTCAATTTCAGTGCGTATGCAATTATGCTCGGCAATTTCCAGTTTGCTTCTAAGTGTCTGGGAGGCAGCTTCCCAGCCCTCCTTTTGTTTCTCCTGAATGCATTACATGCCTTATGAGTATGGAAATGATGTACATATACTCAAACTAGTTATATAAATGAGATAGTCATACTTTAATTCACAAAGTTTTGTCTGGAAACAAGTTGTCAAGTATTTTAACTATTTTCTTCTCCTATTCAATTTATGGAAGCCATCTTTCTAAAGAAGCACAAAGAGAAAGCGAAGACACATTTGTTGGATGAAAGTATTTGCATCACAAGATCTTTACCATAGTTAAAAGAAGATAAATTCTACTCATTTTGAAATGTTTGACTCATACATGTTCATGTTTCAGGTCGGCAAGATCCCCCTTAACAGTTTCCACAGAAGCTCTGAGCCGAGCTGCTTCACCACTTGAAGCTGCATCCATCTCCGCAATCTTCGACTGTTTTTCTGCGATTAGCACCTAGGAACATATCTCCAATACTTCGTCAAGTTAGTATGGGGAAATCTAGGATATCCATCCGAATGAGGTGAAAGAATATCCAATTGAGGATTTTTTCGAAACGAAGATCTAAAAGATAGCAATGGTAATTTTCCTTAATAAGAAAGCAATGATTGATTCCCTCACACACACTCCCACAAAGTGCTATCTTAACTATATAAGTGTTGCATCTCAAAAATTTAACAAGAAAGTCAAGGAACAAAAAAACAACCATGACCTCATCCTCCAGCCAGTTCTAATTCGGAGAGAGGGACCCCTTGTGCTAGAAAAGAAAATAATGCAACACACTTGCTTATCTTTTACTTCTGAAACAAGTCAATAGCAGAAAGAACCTCATATGAATAACTCTTACCTGTAGTGAAGAGATAGCCGAGAACGAGAGAGTGGCTCTGTTAGTCTCTGTTTTTTCCAACCAGCGAGAGAGGGCGAGAGAGAGCGAGAGGCTAAGGGGGAATTTGGGAGGGAGAATTTGGGACTGGGCGGGAAAGGGAGAATTTTTTTTTTTTTTCCAAGCGGGAAAGGGGGAATTTGGCTTCGGGAAAGGAAAGAAAATGGGGGTTTATAGCCGCAGTCAGTGACCGCCGCTAAAAATACCATTTTTAACGGCGTTTTTCAACAAACGCTGTTAAAGGTGGGTCTATAGCGGCGGTCAGTGACCGCCGCTATAAAGATCGCTGCTAAAAGTACCATTTTTAACGGCATTTTTAAATAAATGCTGTTAAAGGTGGGTCTATAGACCGCCGCTAAAAAAACCGCCGCTATAGACCCCCTTTAGCAGCGTTTATTTAAAAACGTCGCTAAAAACACACTTTAGCGACGGTTTTAGAGACTGCCGCTATAGACCTTTTTTTTTTGTAATGAGGCCATACATAACAGAGCAAGTTATGGAACACGCAAGGCAACTTACCACACATTTGATGGGCTAACGGAAATTTGGTTAGGTTGTCTATTTCAAACTTCATTTCAATTTTGTATTTTATTTTATTATTATGCGAATTAAATATTTGTAGATAATTTTTAATTTTGTACCTTATAATTAATATTTAGGTATCAAAGTATTTAGTCGTGTAATTAATTTTAAAATATATAATTAAATAAATTCGAAAATATTAATATAAAATCAATACCGTCCGAATACGTAGATATCCATTCGCCCGGCATGATGTGCGCGCCATGTGCATGACCACAAATGTTTTTGTCACAAATGACCAAATTTGTTTTAGTGATTAATGCTCATGTCGTTAGGATGACGTCAGTCAAACCAAAGAATCTTCCTACCAAGGTGAATTCAATTGATCTTATTTCCATTAACATACAGAATAAGCGTTTGCCAAATAAGATGAGACAGAAATCTGGCTCTTCCCATTCACGTTTATCTCGGCCTCAACCAAATGGACGGGCTTCCGTGTCGGACACTCACTGGAACGATGACCCGGTTGTTGACTATCTTTTCTTAAAAGGAAGGTGGGGTCTTCTTTCTCTAGCAGTTTAAAGATCGGCTCACAAGCCCATTTAGAACAGGATCCCAAAGTACGGATATGTTTCTGAGCTCAGACGAAGTCCCCGCCGTTTGATCCACTGGCATCAATCTTTGCATTTTCACTTCCAAAGACAAAGTCATATCTGTAAAATGCTGGAACCATGGACACAAAGCAGAAGAAAACCAGCACTGGCCCAAAGATCCAAAGCAGAAGAGGAAGTGCTGCATAGAACAGCCTGTTGCCCACTGTATTTAAGGTGGAGCTCTTCTCTAAAAGCTCAGACACATACTCTGGGGTCAGCATGGATATGGGGTCGCATGGGGAGGATACGAGGATGCTCACTTGGTGAAGAAAGGTAATGGATAGACTGTGGCAGAAAAACGAAAGCAGGAAGATTGTAAGAACAGTGACGTACTTCATTGCCACCATAAACTCCCCCTCAGCTCCATATACAGTATCATTGAGCGGCTTCTTCACACTATAGGTGCTGCTCACAACTGCTGCCAGGCCAGCACTGAGAAGAACTGAAGTGGTAGCCATAAGGGTTGACCCCATGATCATGTTGCGAAGTGTTTGAACGACCAGCATATTATTCTTGTCAATGTCCTGCCGAAATTAGGAATTTTCAGAAGTTTCCCCAAATACCAACCGGTATTCATTTCATCAAGGCTTAGAAACCAGCACGAAAGATTGTAGGAGAATAGTTTAGTAGAAATTAAGGTTTGTTCGGACAAAAGAAAAACACGGAAGAGAGGAGATTATTATACAATCTTTTGCAGATGGAGTTAACTAGGTTTATCAATTCGGTTCTCTAAATCCGTCCCGATGAATAAGTCATTGAGCAAACAATAGTGAAATATAGAGAGGACAACTCTTTGCACTTTAGACGTGGAAGCTTACAATTATAGGTTAGATCACTGATACCTTCATCATGGCTAAGACCCACAAACGCTGTCCGTTTGCATTCCTTCCGATGACGGTTCTGAGGGGCCTTGTTCGAAGATTATACCATAGCCACAGATGATAAGCAATCGTCAAAACAAATCCCAGGGGTATCAGCATCACGTCCAAATAACCTTTCCTCCATTCCATCTCTTTCCCTGATCTCCTCGAGTTCAGAACTGCTCTATGAGAAAATTTAAGTGCGCTTATTTTCATAAACTTATATATATATAAACTAGATGCTCTTATTTTGAACTAATTTTCCTAGATGCTCTTATTTTGACCTAATTTTCTTCTTTCTTAATTCATTTTTCCTTTTGGTTTTCAGAGTGTCCTCACCTCTGCTACTATCTCCTCGCCAACCAATCTACGTGTCTACATCCACAATATTTTAGACGAAATTGCAAGAATGTTATATATATATATATATATATATATATATATATATATATATGTCATTCTTATAAGGTTCAGATTTGTATAAAGTGCCAGATTTTAATAAATTACTAGCTAGTTGGAATATTGCTTTACTTAATTAATTTCATGCTTTACGTAATATTCAGTCGGTGTTAAATTAATAATGAGCTCAATCATATATTTTTTTGGATTAAGGGCATAAAGCTGTCACCAGAATAAAAACGTTTTGACCGCTTTCTCTCTAATATTCCTCTTCGGAGAAAATTAGCCCTTAATTTTATTTTATTTTTTTCCCTCCAAATAAAGTGCCCTTGCTAGCTACTCGTGGACCATCTTCTGAGAATATATACTTTAATACCCAAAACGGCCTCTGAAATTCCTGAAAGGGGATAGGGGTACTATATATATATAGAGTTGTTTACAACACGTTAAATCTGATGACGCATATGATTTATTTAGGCAACAAGTCGCGTAAACTAGGAGAAGAATGAGGAGAACATTACTAGAGAATTAAACTCTGCTCCGGAATCTAAATCGAAAAGTGGATGAAGAGCCAGATGATCGGCCGTGCGTTTAGAGTGAAAAAGAGCGCGCGTACGTCCATAATCTCCATCACTATAAGGATAAACGAAATATAAAATTTCTGAACGTCGCTGCAAATTGCAATTAGCACATTAAAAAATACATAACACTAGCTACCTTGTGAAGCAACCGAAGTAACTTTTAGGTTTCAATCAATAAGGATTAATTAATCTTCTAGGAGAATCTCTGAGCTTTCATAATTCGCATCCACAGTACCACCGGAAACTGGGGAATTCCAACCTTTAGGAACCATTAATATTATATGCTTGGAATATTATATTTTAGGAAATTACATTTCTAGTCACTGAATTTTACACCTTTTCAAAAAACGTCACTGATTTTGCAAAATGAAAATATCAGTCCCTGAATTTGACGGTACTAAAACAATAGATTCTTATGTTATTCCTTCGTCAATCTATCTAAAGGCAGACCCAGACATGTCAGCACTAGCTAGGCTCCAGGTCACATATTGCGCAAGCCACGTCATTATCCCACCTCAGTCTCCAGGTCAAAAACGACGCCACTTAGCCAATGTCGTCAAAGTGAATTTAAGAACCTGAAACGCTGTCGTCCAGGCTGAATCGCAGCACACCGTTTTTCATGGTCTGCTAGCTCCCAAGATGCAGAGGGGCTTGCGAGGCCAGATCCACCTTGGTTGGTCCGGAAAGTTGTGGAAGAAGCTGGAGGAATTAACAAGCTAAATAAAATACTTTTTCAAATTTTCTTTGCTCCGTTTTTTTCTCGCTGGGGATTTTAGGTTTTTTTTTTCACTTGATTTCTGTTTCGATTAATGTGGTAGTAATATAAGGAAAGATGTCGATGGTTTAGATCTATCACAAGGTCAGTAACTTTTTTTATAATTGTTTTTCCCAGTGATAAAATGAGTTGTTGTCCCCCTGGCAAATTGGTAATAGTCATTGAGTTTGTATGTCACAGAGGGAGGCGAAAGTGAAGGTGGTGGCAGTGGTTGAGAAAGAAGAAAAAAAGAGAGGAGAGAAATGGAAGAAAAAAGTGTGCTGTGTTTCAGCCAGGACGACAGCGTCTCTGGTGTCGTTTTGTCTTGGGAAGCTGAGGTGGGATAAAATGTGGCATGCGGGTGTGACTCAGAGACTGGTGCTTACATGTATAGATCTGCTGTTCGAGAGATTGACGAGGAGCAACAGAACCTGCTTTTTTAGTACTACACCAACCACTACCAAATTCAGTGACAATTTTTTCATTTTGCAAACTTAAGTGATTTTTTTTGAATAACTTGGTGCCTAATTAAAATCACTAAATTTTAAAAAAGAAAATCTTTTTAATCACTAGTTAGATTTGCTCAAAAATGCCACGCAGACGCCATCTGTCCCCAATAAACATACTTTACGTGTTCTACAAAAAAAAAAAATTAGAATTCAAATACTAAAATAAAAACTAAAAAAAAAGCAAAAATAATTATTTAAAAAAAATAAAGGATTGGGGTGGGGATTTCCCTAGCTCGACTAGCACAAGGTGGAAGATGGAGGAATTCCCCCCCTCCACTCCAACCGACACTCTTGGGCAGTGACGGATTCAGGATCAAAATTCATGGGGGTCGAACTTTAAACGCAAAATGACAAGAATTTTTTTTCCTTCGTAATGCAAAAAATTTTCTTAGAGTTACAATATCGAAAATTAAAGACTAAAAGCATTAAAAATAATAGAATACACGTACCGTACTATGTACTACGACTGAGAGATGATAATTGCATCCTACGTTTTTGCATCTTCTGAAAATGTTACAAAATGGCTTCGTTCTCAATATTTTTAAAAACTTCTTGCTCAATGTACACTACCATGCAATCATTCATCTCATCTCTTATCCTATTACGCAAATCACTCTTGATGATATTCATCGCAGAAAATACTTTCAACGGTTGCAATTGTAATGTAAGACCAATTCAATAAGTCGATAAACTAATCTTTTTTGTCTCAACCATCTTCATAGCAAGACCTCCAATATCTTGAAAGAAAAAGCAGCATTTCTTCTAACATCTTACTGATTTTTAAGTATCAAATGATCATCTACTGTGAAATTTCTGGATAAAGCTCAGCAAGACGACTTAACTTCATGATCAAGAGCATGCTATGCACATAGAATCTTCATCTCCATGAACAAAATGAATATCAATGTACACGGCAAGCATCGCAGAAACTTTCAACGGTTGCAAAACTGGTAAGACCAATGCCAACTCAATAAGGATAAACTAATGGATAGAGTATTCTTTTTTGTCTCAACCATCTTCATAGCAAGACCTCCAATATCTTGAAGCCAGAAAAACAGCATTTCTTCTAACATCTCTAATATAGTATTAAGCTGATTTTTAAGTATCAAATGATCATTACTGTGAAATCTTCTGGATAAAGCTCAGCAAGACGATTAACTCATGATCAAACGAGAATGAATTTTTTGGATCAAGACATGCTATGCAAAGAAGTAACTCCGTATTTGCTTCTGTGAACCGATTATTCATCTCCTGATGATCAAATCAATAACTTGGCAAAACACTTCCACACGAAAATGATGGAAATAAGTAATTTTGCCCTCCACGCCTCGAACGACTACGAGTTGTATAATGTCTTCCATATTGGCACACTAATAGAGTGATCCACACAAAAAGTTTTGACTTCTTCCAAGAATCCATCCCATTCTATATCTCTCATTTCTTGCAACTGTTCCTTCACAACTTCAACCAAACCCATAGCATTAATAATATCTTGATCTTTTCGCTGTAAGGCTTGTGACAATTCATTTGTAATTCCCATTATATTCCTTAACAATGCATAGTGAATACAAACTCAAAATTTTCCATCTTATCCATCAAACTCATAGTCGTGGATCTTTGTTCTGGGAAAGTACCATCATCTTTTATATGTTCAAGCACTTCCAATACTGATGACCACATAGTGAAGAGACGGATTATTGTAAGGTGGTATGAACCCCAACGAGTGTCACCTACAATATTATAGGAATTATAAAACTATAAACAAATAAAAAAAATAGTCTATTAATATTATAATGAAATATAATAATCACCTGGTCGTGCGAGACTGGTTTCTTGATTTTTGCCCCTTCCACTAGAAATCTCTCCTTTGTCCAACCGCTCCACTATCTTCTCATGACAACTTTGCCAAAGAGTATCTTTCCTTTTACATGACGCTCCAACCATATTCACAATCGATGAAGTATAATTAAAAAAATCACCAACTTGCAAGTTATTCTTTGCAATACCCACAACAGCCAATTGAAGTTGGTGAGCAAAACAATGGATATAGATAGCAGAAGGATTGTCCCTCAAAATGAGTGACTTCAACCCATTGAACTCGCCTCGCATGTTTGATGCCCATCATACCCTTGACCTCTCAATCTGGATATTGACAACCCATGTCTTGCAAACAATTTGTCTATACTTTTTTTCAAAGATTCAGAGCAAGTATCAGAACATGTTCCACACCAAGAAACCTTTCAATCACCTATCCACGTATGTTCACAAATCTCAAAACCACTACCATTTGCTCCTTCACTGAATTATCTCGAGACTCATCAACCATAAGAGAATAAAATCCATCCCAATTTCTTTAATGATGGCAAGTGTGGTCTGAGCTGCACAAGCACTCGCCATTTCCTTCTAAATATTTGGAGCAGTCATTTGGTTGTTTCCAGGAGCATTAGTGTTAAGTGTCTTAGCAACTTTTCATCACGTTGGCAAAACACGTTCAGAAGCTTAAGAAAATTGTCCTTCCTTATTGAACTCTCAGACTCATCATGACCACGAAAAGCTAATCCTTGCCCCAAAAGATAACGAATGCAATCTAAAATCGCTGTTAAACGAATGCGATAAGCATTTTCTTGATCGTGCCCATGTGCGGATAACATGTGCGACACACTTTGTCGCTGATTTTCAAGTGTTTCACATTTGTCTTCTAGCTTCATTGTGAGCACTATCATATGCACCAACATGTTCACCAAAAACTTCCACTGCCTTTTTCCAATTGCTAAATCCCGTAGATGTAAACTTATCTCCCCCAGACTTTCCCTCCTCTAGGTCGCCTAAACAGATAACACCACAAGCAATATGCTTCATCCTTTGATACACTATATTCCAACCAATTAAAATCTTTAAACCATACCTCCCTAAAACTCCTCATTTCTTGCCCGTATTGCTTCTTGGGAAAATCATGGCCACGGGTTGAAAAGGACCTTTGATCAAGTACTCCCTACGAACTTGATCCCTAATCCCAACATCATATTCTTCAATAGGTTTACGTAACCCTGGGTCAGCAATAATATCATCCGGATTAAACATAATGCGAGGTCTTTTTGAACTACTATCCGTTTCAGAATTAGTAGCCACGTTAGGAGTATTAGACGACTCTACGCTGCGTGGCTTTCTTATCACAAACTTATTCATTATCTAAACAAATAAAACAAAATGAAGACAATCAATCAATTGGATCACAACTCAAAAATCCAAATTCCAATCTAATTAATTCAAATCCAAATCTAAATTTCAATCTAATTACATTGCATTTAATTGATATTACAATCAAATTAATTAAAAATGATACTATTACAAAAATCTCCAATTTCACAAAATGTCAAAATCCCTAATTCAAATCCAAATTACAATAGAATTACATTGCATTCAATTGATATTACAATCAAATTAATTAAAAATGATACTATTAAAAAAAATCCCCAATTTCACAAAAGGTCAAAATCTCTAATTCAAATCCAAATTCAATTTAATTACATTGCATTCAATTGATATTACAATCAAATTATTCAAAAGTGAAAAAAATTTCACAAATCAATTCAAATAAACAGTTTCACAAATCACATATATCCAAATTCCAAACCAATTCAATCCCATCTTCCAACAATTTCACAAACTATAAATATCCAAACCAATTCAATCTCATCCTCCAACAATTTCACAACCCACAAATATCCAAACCAATTCAATCCATCCTCCAACAATTTCACAAATCATAAAATTCCAAACCCTAAAGCATTTTTAGCATACTAAATAAATGAATTTTTCTACTTAATTGTAGATAGAGAATCTTGAATAGAGAGACGTACTAGGGGTCGGAGGGCCAGCAATTTTCAAGTGTAAAATCTCGAGGATCCTGCAAAAATTGAAACCGTCAAAAATCAAAATAATGAGATTGAGAATTTGAGAGAGAGCTGAGAGTCAAGAGAGAGAGGCAGAGACCGAGAGTTTAGAGTTGAGAAAGAGAGGCAAAGCCGACAGCCGCAGAGAGCAAAAGAGAGAGAGAGAGAGAGACTGTGGACCGTGGGCCGTGGCAGAGAGAGAGAGAGAGAGAGACTGAGAGATGTGAGAATCTGAGATCACCGTCTGATCGTCTGGACGCTGGTGCTGTAGCTTGCGGTGGTGCGGTGCAGCTGCAGTGGTGCGGCGGTGGGCAGTGGTCCGGTGGACAACAGGGCAATGGGCACGATGGTGAGGCGGTGGGCGAGAAAGAGAGAGGGAGGGAAAATTTGAAGAGAGAGAGAGAGAGCGCGGAAGGAGAACCTGTTTTGATTTTTTTTTTTTTCGTTTTACGTTTTACGTTTTGAATTTTTTTTTTTTTAAGGCAGAGGGTGAAACGACGCTGTTTCACCCTCTGCATATTAAAAAATAAAGGGCCTGGGGCTAACGGGCCCAGGCCTTGCAGGCTGAAACCAGAGTTGGCCTGGGCCTATGGGGTTCAGGCTCCCATAGGACTAGAACAACTTATGAAAAAAAAGGACTAAGTTTTTGATAAACCCAATTCACCCCCCCTTTTGGGTTGTTATTTAGACTCACAGTTATTAACAAAGATCATGAATTATAAATAATAATTTTCTCCTTATACCCCAAATTTGCACTTATTGAGAAAGTAGAAAGAACGTGGATAAAAATGAGTGAGTACTGTTTGAAGACCTCAAGAAAAATAAAAGTAAACCACACATTATAAGTTTTATTGTTAAATATATTGTCACAAGAAAAAAAAAGGTTGTCTAACACATTTGAATTTATTTTTTTTTTAAAATTTTCAAGATTCAATCTAAATCTTGAAATTTAATAAACATGTAATTTCAAATATTTAAGGGATCTAAATATTAATTTTTGCAAAACGTATATATATATAGGGACTAAAGAGGAGTTTTAAAATTTGTTGGGGGCTAAATCTTAATTTTGTCAAAACCATGTAACAAAAACTACAGAGCCAGAAGATTTTCAAAATTTTGGGGGGCAAATCTTAATTTTTATAAAAATCATGTAAATAAAACTAAAGAGCTATGGGGTTTTCAAAATTTTGGGGGCGCCATGGTCCCCGCTGGCTCTGCCACTGGAGGGACCCGTCCTCCATCATGCATGGGTCGGGGTGGGGAGTTCCTAATCCCAATTTTTTTAGTTTTTAGTTTTTAGTTTTAAGTTTTGAGTTTTGGGTTTTACTTTTTTTTGAGTTTTTAATTAATTTAGAATTTTTAGATTTTAGTTTTAAATTTTTATTTATTTTCATGGCGCATGTAGTGTTGCTATTGGGAGGGACTAATTTTCCATTAAAACCCTCTAATGGATTTGGGTCTGGTGACCTTATTTACTGACACCAAAATTTCAAATATATAGTTTTTTCCGTTCAAAACTTTAACCCACTAACGGAGATGGAATCTGAGATAGGCTATCTAACCTTGACAATAGATATTTCGACTCTGATTCCGACTCTATATCAGTTTTCTTTAGTTTGTAAACTTTTGGTAGATGAGAAGACTTATATATATGAAAATTGACTATAGGACAGGTCAGTTTAAAGTTGTACCCAAGATTGATATCTTAAAAGTCAATATCTGGTAACAGTAATTAAGCTTTTTTTATTAATTAGTGATTCTAGAGACTAACTTGTCCCTTTCGGTACTCTAAAAACTAATTTGTTATAATTTAATACCATGATGCCTATCGAATAATTAAGCTAAAATATTATTAGAATAGGCAATAATTTGTTCGAGTTGTTGAATTTTTCCTTTATACTTAAATAATTTTGTCTTTTTTAGATTTTCTGATTTGATTTGCCGCTCGTTCATGGGTCGTGTCCTCTACCTTTTTTTGTTTTTTGTTTTTTTTTTTTCAGTGTTAGAGCAACAGAAAATCGCTAACCACACGTCCAAATCTAAAACCAGCAAAGGATTCTTCTTTTACTCAACTTCTACCCAACTCAGCCCACGAGGATTTATGACTCAGGGGGCCGGGCGACTTGTTGTCAAATTGTAAAAATTTATAAAGGCACTAACCTCTTTGATATGCCCATAGGGTCGAGGCGGGCCGGGCTCACATTTCTGATCAAAACATCTTATTATTTCTACATCACGTTTTTCTATAACCAGTTTACAAAATAATATTTCGGAGGGGCAAAAATGATTAAAACATAAAAAAATAAAAGTAAAAAAAGGCTTCTTGCTTTTTTTGGCAGATTTTGGGGGCCTGGACCCCTTGACTTCGTCGGTTATTTTGTCTATTATTTGCACTTCCTCAGTTCCTCATGAGCCCGGGGCGAAGCCATTTGCCTAAAACCAGTGATATTAATGATGGGCCGTAAAATATTAGGCCTTATTAGATTTGGCCACCCCTGGTCTGGCCATCGCTGAGTTGACCACCTACGCATTCAACCGCTAATAAAGCATTTGAGGTCTCCAAGACTCTTAACCGAACAACTGCATAATTGAGGATCCTATATATTCAGATACCTCATTCTCTCCTAACAGGACTATAACATCACGAATTGAAGAAGGTAGACTCCCAACAGAAATACAACCCTTAAATCGGTATAAAAGCAAGGTATGACATTTGATTGACACATTGAATTCTACTCTCAAAATATACCCTCTTTCTCAACCAAATTTAGCCGTCGGAGACTTGATCCGAGGTCCTTCCTCCTTGGTGATTTTTCCAGGACAGATCGGCTCCCAGTTGGTGGTGATTCTCGACAACATCAATTAACATAACCACCGCTGTCAATGACCTCTTTCGTGATGTTTGAACTACTTATTTGGATGGTTAAATTCATCCCAAAAACGCCTACATCAGTGCTTGTCGTAATACAGAAACGCCCCCCTTCCGTTTGAATGTGGATCTCTTCCACGCCAAAAAAAAAAAAAAGAAAAGAAAAAGAAAAACAGAGAAACACATTACCTGCACGAAGAGCGTATGACTGCTAGCTAATCGTTACCCGCCTGGCTTACGCAGTCAATTTCGTCGAGAATCACAATAAGCGCAACTATGAACGCCTAATCCGCATTAGGCTCGACCATCTCCATGAAGTTATCCTTTCCAAAGAAGAAGCTTTGAGTTATTCACTGCATATGCATCTGAAATTACCGCGATGATCAATTGAATCAGACAAATAATTAAAAAGCTTTTGGTTCGTGCTCCCTAGGCAAGCTCTCCCTACACATCTTGGGGTCCCCAAAAAAGAAAAACTGTGTTTGGCAACCTGATGTTCTATCACTTCGTCTGGCGGCACCACCCTTGGTCGAGCAACGATGGATGACAACCGGCTGCCTGGGGTCACCTCATAACCATCTTCTCGATCAAATCAGCCTGCAGCACTCTAATCCTAGTCGCACTCCCTCCACCAGCCCTCTTCTAAAAGTGCATAAACGACTCAAGCTGTTATGGAAAATTGCAGGACACTCCCTCCCTACAAGGTCCATGTTGTCCCGTTTTCTCAATGCCCACTTTGTTCTAAAGCAATCGAAAACCAAGAACATCTGTTCTTATCTTGTCCCATATCGAGCATCATATGGCGCTCCTCACCTTGGCCTCTTGATATGCTACAGCTTCCATTCTCGGACATCACTCAATGGATCAAAGTCATTTTAGATCCGAAAATTGTCCTGGAATCCTTGACTGCTAACTTGCATCACTTTCAACTGTTTGCTTCCAATGCCTTGGACCTCAGTTGGATGGCCAGAAATAGGGTGATTCACGAGGGTGCCACTGCAGACCCCGTCTCCCTTCTTTTTTTTTTAATCAAAACATCCAGCCTTTATTCGATAGAAACAGCGGTACGAGAAAAGCTATGGGGGATCAATTCCTGCATAGGTCCAAATGAGTTAGAAAGTGCTCACTATTAGATGTATGTTCTCAAAACTAAATATTTTATTGAATGATTATGAGATAATTGTTGTTATAATTATTGTTGTTAATTGATTACTTGTATATTATTATTTTGGGTACGTGCAATGACATTAGATGTCATACTGTTGAGTAACATTGTAGAAAAATCAGGCCAATGATTAATGAATCGGAGACGGGGAGTATGATTTTTCGGATCCTTATTAACTCACTTTGTTATAGACTATGATATATAATAATGTACAAATAGATCTACACTCGTTGTGCCTCTATAAGATAGAATGATGGACTTCGTTATTAAGGTGGTGACTTTAAGCAGACGAGTGAGTGCAATGTAACACTACATACATTGAACGAGATCAAATATGAATACCTTCTGGAAACAATCACTAATGTAGAGAATGAAATTTAGCACAATTAGTTTATGTTGTCCTTATACCTGAGAGAGTTATGCAGGTTTGCTTGTTATATGCTTGTGTTTTGACTGAGTCGTTTGATGATGATCTTCGCAGATCAAATATTCAAGATAATGTTGAGCTTGCGTATAGTAAGTGAATTTGTTTAATTGTTCAATATGGAATCCACTAGTCTCTTGATGAGGCAGTATGTTCATTATGTCTGTAGATTATTTGGACTCAAATAAAATCGCTATGCAGCGTGTTTTTGGTAAAAAATGTTTTTCATGGTTTTTATTATATATATATATATATATAGAGAGAGAGAGAGAGAGAGAGAGAGAATATAATATAATATGTATATTAAATAATTATTTGCGAAAATAATTTTTGTAAACTTATGAGAGTCCAACTAGATACAGATTAAGAATTAAAAATTATATGTGCTAAGGATTTTTTCAGTAATATTATTTCGATCTTATTAGCTCATGTGGAATATAATATGGTGGAATGATAAATAAACATATAATTATTAGCAAAAGGGATTTTATAAAAACAATCTCATTATCTCGGGGGTCAATTGTGATATGTTAATAGACATGATCACAATTTGTAGAAGCCCATAAATTCGGATTACAGAATTTAAGGGAGTTTAGTGAAAAAGAGTTTTTCATGACAATCCTACGGCCGAAATTTGAGGTCCCAAAAGATCCCACGCATAAGCACAGTTCAGTTCTGGGCAAGACATTATAAAGGTTCAGAAATTCATTTGAGAGAAAAAAATTCATTTTTAATTTTGAGACTCTCTCTCTAAGAAATACTCTCTTTAGAAAAATCTGTGCGCGTGATCTAAGGGATTCAGTACATTTGGACTGTTTTGGTTTGATTATCAATTTTTCCATTGCGTTTCACAATCTTTCACTCACGAACATCGGGGTGGCCACCAAACATAAGCTTGGCGGCAGCCCAACGAGCAAAGTGATGCGCAACTCTATTGGCATCTCTTGGAACAAAGCAAAAAGAACACTGATCAAAGGAATCTAAACCGAGATGAATATCAGTTATATGATTGAAATGCATCCAATTCTCCCTCCTAGGATAGCTGCTGAATGCCTTAATTGTTAACAGCGAGTCACTTTCCACAAAAAGCCGTTTGATGCCTTGTCGCCCAGCCTCTTTTATTCCAAATTCTGTTGCCAAGATTTCTCCCTCCAGTGGATCTGTCGTGGGAAGCTTTTTCACCACAGGACCCACTACATTTCCTTGGTCGTTTCTTAGCACAGCAGCCCCTACAGCAAACTCTTTGCGAACAGCCACATCAAAGTTAAGTTTTATGAGCCCAGGGGGAGAGGTTGCCAATGAACTGGTTGCGGCACACCACTAACTTGCTGCCAAGCTTGTAGATGCTCCACACTTAGCTTTCTAACTCTCCTAATTAGCTCCAGCACCTCTATTATTCCTCCTTCATGAACGATCTTGTTTCTAGCCATCCAGACAATGTCCAGCATGTTCAAAGTAAATAATTGGAAATGGTGATGCTCTTCCGGTGGCAGCCAATCCGCTCTAGGAAGGATTATCAATCTAATCGAATCCATCAAGGGGGCCTCGCTGAAAACAGTAATATCCATTGGCCATGAGGATTCTCGCCATATAATCTTGCTAATAGGGCACACCAAAAACAAGTGGTAAGTAGATTCCATCTCAGCACCACAAAACACACCAGATCATGCTCACGTCTACTGCCTATACGGTCTGCAAGTCGGTAGCGAGTAGGGATAGTATCCCAAATCACAAGAGCACTTTGAGGCGTTCATGAACTTTCATACGCCAAAGGGCCTTCCAATATTGCTGCTCAAGAGGGTTGACAGAAGGAAATTTTTTTTTTACAAGCTCTAGATACATTGATCTGACCGAGTATCCCCAGAATTTTCAAGGCTCCATATCATTTCATCTTGCCGATCTCCATTGCTCAAATGTATCTTGAGTATAGCTTCAGCTGTTTCAGGGGTAAAAATACTCCAGACCTAGGCGCGATCCCACTCCCCTGTATCCTGATCAATCAGCTCTGCTACTGTTAATGGTCTCTCGATCCTGAAGTAGGAGTCCCGCGGATTTGGTTTAAAAGTCTGGGAGAGATGGCACCCAAGGGTCCTCCCAAATTCTTACATCTATACCGTTACCTATAAGATAGCACATGCCAGCAGATAAATATTGTCGCATTTGCAAGAGACTCTTCCAAACCCAAAATGCCTGTGGTTGGCGCTTAACCTGCCATAAGTTATTTTGAATCAGATACTTCCCACGTAACAGCTGCACCCACAACCGTGGCTCATTTTTTGCAACCTTCCAAGCCAATTTAGTAACAAGAGCAAAATTCAGATTTGTCATTGCCCGAATACACAAACTACCTACCCCTTTTGGAAGACATATTGAACTCCAAGCTTTGAGCGCTAAGTTGTGGGCCTTTTGCCGCAAAAAGCCCCACCAAAAATTCTTCAGCATTCTATCCACCTCCAAACACCAATTCTGTGGCAGCGCACAAAAAAAAAACCCGTCGGATATGCAGGTATAGCTGTGGCCACAGATTTAATCAACATTGCTCTTCCTGCTTGGGCTAAGCACTTCATTTTCCAGCCCGATATTCGATCACAAAGTTTGACTTTTATATCTTCCAAAGCATGGCGACGCGCTCTTGGAATAATAAGGGTCTGTTTGTTTATAAAATTTTGGGGAGGTTAAAATTTTAGGGTATTAGATTTGGTGAAAAAGTGAAGGGAGAGATGATTTTTAATATTTATTATAATGAAAAATAATGATTTGATGGGGAGAGAGAGATTATATTGTAATTTTTTATTGTGTTAAAATTTTAGGAAGTATAAAATTTTTGTTTGCAAACAGACCCTAAGAGGAAGTCCCAAGTGTTTGGCTTTAGCAGGCATCTGTTTTAGTTGCAAAAGATCACAAAGAGGCCTTGTGGATGATCCCAAGAGATTCCTACTAAAATGGATGGAAGACTTTGGGCGATTAATTTTCTGTCCCGACCATGCCATATCCTTATGTAGATAGCCCTCAATGGTAGTAACATCTTGATGATGAGCCTTTGCAAAAATTAGCAGATCATCTGCAACTAGAAGATGCAAAATTGAAGGAACTTGCCGACCCAACTTTATACCTCGAATTCTTCCAGCCGCTTCTGAGCGCAATAAGAGATGTGATAAAATTTCAGAGGCTAAAATAAATAACAACGGCGACAATAGATCCCCTTGTTGGAGTCCGTGGGATGGATAGAAATTCCCAAAGGAGCTACCATTTAAAATAATGGCGAAACTAGTCGAACTTATGCACTTCCGGATCCAATGACTCCAAGTAGGATGAAAACCAAATTTTGATAACACCAACAAGATGAATTCCCACTCTATCCGATCATAGGCCTTCTCCATGTTAGCTTTGATCGCCATCCACCCTCGTCCTCGCTTATGCTGCACACCATTAAAGAGCTCTGCTGCAATTATATAGTTGTCTTGTAGCAATCTTCCATTACAAAGGCCTTTGAAAAGGAGAAATAAGCTTTGGAAGAATGATCTTTAGCCGTTCAGTAAGAGTTTTTGAAATAAGCTTGTAAATCACATTACATAAGCTTATTGGGCGAAATCGTCCCACACTACATGGATTTTCTAATCAAGACTAGATTGGTTCTGTTAAGTTCCGGCAGCAAATTCCTATTAATTAAAAAATCACGCACAGTCACAATAATATCCCTACCAACAATTTTCCCAGAAGTGGTTGAAAAAGTACACGGTCATATCATCAGGCTCGGGTGCTTTATGCGAGCCCATTTTCTTTAAAGTTTCTATAATCTCTACCACATCAGGAATTCTCACCAAAACCTCGTTCTCCTCTTGAGTAATCACTGGATCAATTAGATTATCCAGATCTGGTGGGATCTGCGGCTGATCAGAAGTATACAAAGAAGAGAAAAAATTTACCAGCTCCTCTCCAATATTTTTTCTCCCAGAAATCCAGTCCCCCTCACTGTTTTTCAACTCAGCAATCTGGTTGCAGCATCTTCTAATCATAGTGGATGCATGGTAGAACTTGGTGTTAAGCTCCCGCAGAGTTAACCA
Organism: Morella rubra; assembly: GCA_003952965.2. Taxonomy (NCBI): domain Eukaryota; kingdom Viridiplantae; phylum Streptophyta; class Magnoliopsida; order Fagales; family Myricaceae; genus Morella; species Morella rubra. The sequence continues at coordinate 25,179,538 of CM025849.1, read as the reverse complement.
TGCCTCTCTGGATTTTTGTTTCCATATAAGTTCTTCACGACACAGCTGCTCAACCAATTCCAACGCCAACTTTTTTTCCATCCAAATATTATGCGGTGTAGGATCTGCTTGCTGGTAATAACTCAACCTCTCTTTCACAGATCGAAAAGCAGAGTTAATATTCTCATACACCTCTCTATTCCAGCGACGAAGAGCATACTGAACTGCTCGAAATCGGTTTCCTCCAAGTATCTGCAACAAGCCCAAAACACGACTGTTCTCAAGCCCAAAAACATTCAAACTTAAAAGTCTTCATAGCAGAAACATCACAACCAAAGAGATTGAGGATAAGAGGAATATGGTCTGAATTGGTAATGGAGAAATGCTGAACTGTTGCATTTGGAAATAACAATCGCCATGGAACAATCGCAACACTTCTATCAATAAGTTCCTGTATGCATACTAATCCTTCTCTTCATTAGTCCATGTAAATCTACGCCCCAAAAAACCCAGATCCACCATACCCAAAGAATCCGTAAAGGACCTCAACCCAATTGACGAAGAAGCATGAAATGGCCTACCCCCTCTTTTTTCTTCCTGCTTCAACACATCATTAAAATCACTAGTCACCACCCAGGGGGTCCCAACAGAATTGCCCAACCCCTCCAACATCGACCAGAACCTCTCTTTTTCTCTCCAAAACAGTTGGGCCATAGACAAAAGAGCAGAAAAAATCCGGATGCTCACCACCCGGGTGAATCAGAAAATGCAAGATGGAAGAGGAAACTAACAAGATGTCAAAATGAAAATGAAAATCCATCTCCCTTGCTTTGCAAGTACGTAGAGTTGTAAGAAATTCAATATATACAACGGAATTTAGATCAACATACCTCTAGCTACAATTGCTCGAGTGTTTGCCTTTGTACTGCAAACGAAAAGACACATGAGAGTGATAGGGTTCTTCTAGCCTATTCCTTAACTGTATTAGATGTATTGATGGAATATACATGCCTTTATTTTATAGGCTAGGCTAGGGACCCTGATCAGAATTCTACTGCAGTTATTCCTCCCATCAAGGAATAAGATTCTATTTAAAATTTAAATATTCAAAACTAGTAACTGATAAGAATAGAATTCAAAACATCCATAATTTAAATTCAAAACTTCATACGCTAGATTTGTGGGCCACCTTAAAAAATGGTCACATAACACGTAAATTACCTGATGGAGTGATTGATACTTTTGTATGGCCATTACTATATTCATTCCTACTAGTTTTGAAACAGAATATTATGCACGAATCATTAAGACTCTTACGTATCACAATTACTACATGAGTGAGCTAACTTCTTTAAGTCATAGTAACACAAATTCCTATTTTCAGAAAGAGTTTGAATCTAATTATAATAGTAATTACACTTAACAACCCATATGCTCCAATTCAATTGCTTTACCTTGGGTTTGTTGGCAGCTATATTATTGAGCTGCTCAATAGATTCCATGTAAGACTCTTATGAGTATTACTCTACACTTTATGAGCTACTATGAATGATAGTTCATTCGATGGATAAATAAATAATGTATGTGCACAAATAAACCTTATTTCTCAGAAAGAGAAACTGTGTGTCTAATTAGAACAATGAGAGAGAAACAAACTTACACTAGATCAACAAGCCCATATGCTCCACATGACCTTTAAATTGCTTTACCGGTAAACCTTTTGTCATGGGATTAGCTATCATCAAATCAGTGCTTGTATGCTCAATAGACAATTCATGTCTCTTTAGATTCTCTCACACACTAAGATAGTTGATGTCGATATGTTTATTCTTGCTTCACTTTTTATTATTCTTGGAAAAGAATACTGTAGCTGTATTGTCACAGAAGATCCTAATAGGTCTTGCTATAGAATCGACAATCTTAAGACTACTAATAAAATTTTTCAACCATAGTGCCTGTGTACTAGCTTCAAGCAAGCAACAAATTTTGCCTCCATAGGAGACGTAGCAACCAAAGTCTGCTTACTGCTTTTCTAGGATATAGCTCCCTCAACAAGAAAAAATATATAACCTGAAGTTGACTTTCTAGTGACTACACATCCAGCATAATCTGAATCTGAATAACCAATCACCTCTAAATGATCAGTATGCCTGTAGGTCAATCTGCTATTCTTGGTTCCTTGTAAGTAACGCATGACTTTTTTTGCAACTTTCCAATGTTCCAAACCAGGGTTACTTTGATATCTACCCAAAAATTCTACTACCAAATTTATGTGAGATCTAGAGCAAACCTGCGCATAAAATAGACTCTCAATAGCAGATGCATAGGGAATATTTTTCATCTGCTCCTGTTCCAATGCATTTTGGGGACTTTGACCTTTATTAAATTTTTCCCCTTTGACAATAGGTGCTATTATAGGAGCACAGTCTTTCATGCCTAATCTTTCCAAAACCTTCTCAATGTAGGCCTTTTGAGACAGTCCTAATGTTCATTGTTGTCTATCTCTGTGAATCTCTCATCCACATATAGGTCAAAAAAAATGAACTTACTCCCACTAACCTTAAGGTATATACACTGATCAACAATGTTCTCAATGAATCCGTATGAGGTGATAACCTCGTGGAATTCCATATACCATTGATGGGAGGCTTGCTTTAGCCCATATATAAATTTCTTTAATTTGCAAACTACCCGACTGTTATCACAAAAATCTTCAAGTTGTGCCATATATACCTCCTCCTCTAGATCCTCATTTAAGAAAGCAGTTTTCACATCCATTTGTTGTAGCTCTAAATCAAAATGAGCTACTAATGCCATGATTATTCTAAATGAATCCTTCTTAGAAACCGGAAAGAAGGTCTCGTGATAATCGATATCTTCCTCTTGAGTAAATCCTTTACCCATAAGTCTAGCTTTATATCGCTCAATGCTACCAAAAATATTTCTTTTGGTTTTCTAAACCCATTTGCAGCAATGACTACAGATCCTTTCTGTAGCTCAACTAGATCCCAAACTTGATTTTTACTCATTGATTCCAACTCTTCATGCATGGCATTAAACCAAAGTATGGAGTTATCTCTATTCATGGCTTGTGAAAACGTACTTGGATCATTTTTAGGTCCGATATCAAAATCAGACTCTTGGATGTAAACCATATAGTCCTTTCAAATTGCCGGTCTCCTTATTTTTGAGGATCTTCTTAACCCTTCCTCCACTGTATTTGGCAGTGTCAGAGTAGGTTCAACTTGAACTTGTTCTTCATGAACTGATTGTTCCTTAGTTGATTGATATTCTAGGATATCATTTTGACTTTCCCCAACCACAATCAAACGTCTCTCAATTGAAGGTGTTTCAGTCAGTTCTCGTGCTTCCTCAAATTCAATCTGTTGAGGGTAAGCACTCTCACTAGTTTCAGTATCTTCAAGAAATCTGGCATTTCTAGACTCAATAACTTTAGGAGTATGAGAAGGACAGTAAAATCTGAATCTTTTTGTGTTTACTGCATAGCCAATAAAAAATCTGCTAGTGTCCTTGGGTCTAATTTCTTTATGTGAGGAGTATAAACCTCACATTTGTAGGACAACCAAATTTGTGTAAATGATTCAAACTAGGTTTCCACCCATTCTATAATTCAAAAGGCTTCTTTTCAGCAGCCCTAGATGGAACGCTGTTCAATATATACACTACGATTTTTAAGGCTTCACTCCATAATGATAGGGGCAGATTAGAATTACTAATCATACTACTTACCATGTCAATAAGTATGCAATTCCTTCTTTCAACCACACCATTTTGTTGAGGTGTACCAGGTGTCGTATGTTGGGCAATAATGCCTTCTACCTCAAGGAATTTCACACATGGACCCTTCAATTGTCATTGTTCTGTGTACCTACCGTAGTACTCCCCACCTCTATCAGATCTTACGATATTGATTTGCTTTTCCTTTTGTTTCTCTACCTCCACCTTATAGGTCTTGAAAGCATCTAGTGCCTCAGTCTTATTATTGAGAAGATAGAGATACATATATCTTGTATGGTCATCAATGAATAAGACAAAATATCTCTGACCATTTAAGCAAGGGGTAGTAAATGGCCCAAAGAAATCTGTGTGTATGATCTTCAAAATATGAGAGCTCTTTTTGGCAACTTTACTGGTCTTGTTAGTCTGCTTTCCATTTATACAATCCACAGTACAAGTACCAAAATCAGTTAAATAAAGGGTTTTTAGAACCCCATCATTCACTAACCTCTTAATTCTCTCTATCGAAATATGTCCCAATCACCTGTGCCATAACAGAGTGGAGTTCTCATTTATTAAACTCATTTTAGAACCAACTTTTATATGCAGGGATAAAATAACCATTTTTAAAATTTGAATCCAAATCAAATTTGAATAAACCATCAAATAATGTTCCACCATCAATGAAATTTTTATTTTCAAATAAGCTAAAAATAGAGTTTTCAAAATGAAGCCCATATCCAACCAAAATTAGTCTCAAAATAGAAACCAAATTTCTAGAAAATTTTGGAACATAAAAGAACTTTCAAGAACTAAAACATTTCCAGTCTTTAAAACTAATTTAAAACTCCCAACAGCCTCCACTCGTGATTGCATCTTGTTTCCTGAATAGATGCTTTGTTCACTTATTGTTGGCTTCCTTATGTTGAGAAAACCCTGCATAGTATTAAGAATGTGGATTGTAGAACCCGAATCAATCCACCATGAATTCTTAGGAGCTTCAACAAAAAAATGATTCATGACACACCATAGATATGAGATTACCTTTCTTCTCAAGCCATTTCTTATACATCAAGCAATCTTTCTTCATATGCGCCTTTTTCTTGCAAAAGAAATAGTTACCAGTATTCTTTATTGGCACTTTATGTTCCTTCTTTGGCTGTTAGGCATTGTTGCCTCTTTTGACCTTTCCTTTAGCATGAGTGGCCAAATGAGCACGTTTAGGCCTCTCATGTTTCAATCTCTCCTCCTCTTGAACACACATGGTCAATAATTCATTTACAGACCATTTATCCTTATATGTGTTGTAGGAGATTTTAAAAGGACCAAATGCTACAGGAGGACAATTTGGCATAAGATGAACCAAAAATGACTAAGAAATCTCAACTGTTAAGGACTTGAGCTGAGCTGCCATGTCCCTCATATCCATTATGTGCTAGTGCAAACTTTTCGTACTATCAAAAAATTTGCTCGAAAGCCTTTTCATCATGGTGCTAGCCAAAGCTTTATCAAAACTCACAAATTGTTCTTCAACCGCCTTAATGAATTCCTTTGCCTTAGTGCATGTAGGGATAGAACCCCTAATGCTTTTATTAATATGTGATCGCATGAACATCAAACTTAGGCGATTAGATCGCTCCCACTGTTCATACTTAGTGACCTCCTGTGGCGTACTTGAGTCCGTGAGAGCGGGTGGTTCATTCTCACGAAGTGCCAGGGCAAATCCATGCACCTAAGAGCAAATAGTACACTTCCTACTAGTTAGTAAAATTTTCTTCATTTAGCATCGGAATACGAGAATCAAAAGCAGTAGGAATAGCTGCAATAACCAAGAAATAAAGAAATAAAACTTTAGTGCTATGAAAAACAAAAATTTATTTCATATTAACCAATGTTAATACAAAGATAATAAATTCAACCTTCGTATGGGTAGAGGTCGCAAAATTGCATGAATTTACCATAACTTTATAATAAAACTAGTAATTTTAAGCACCAGTAAACAAGAAGTTCCTTTCCTGTGGGCATAGGAAAAATCATTTCTAATGCTAAAACTACCATTTTATTCTAATTAAATCACAAAAATCAGCAACTTCCCTGTAGGGTCGGGTCACTAATTTTTTGATTTAATCACAATTTAGATGCAAATAAACTAAATGAAGTAAAACTCTTTATGTGATTATCTACTCGATTTAGGATGTTGTGGCTACTCCTAAGAGAATGTTCATAATCATCCTCCAGTCTTCTCAAACTTCATGATTCATTTTCAGAACTTCAACAATCAAAGATGTAAAGAGTATAAATGCTACATATCAATAATCAATATCTGCGTTAAACACTGATCGATCGGTATCATTGACGATCGATCATCTGTCTTCCATCTAATAGACGATCGATCGACCAATATGGCGATCGATCATATTTAACCCATATTGCAAGAAAACATGCCAAGCATTCTCCACACCCTCAAATCAATGCCCAAAGCACTCCCAAATCATCCTCATGCAATACCCAATTCAATGTACATATTAAAAACACCCTAATAAGCTCTAATAATCACAAATCATATCCACAATACCCACAAATACCCAAATCAAAATAATCACCAAATAACCAACCAAATCATTCGTAAATTGTAGTGTAGATCGAGTAAATTACCTCTTGCGCAAAATTTACACTAAAACGAACTAAATCCACACCCAAATCTCACAAATTTTGCCCAAATTTTTCAATATTCACCCAGTTAAAAAACCAATGAATTTGAGCTTGGGTTTACTCTTAAGCGATTCTAAACACTCTCCCAACTAAAAGAATGGTGTTTGGGCTAACGTTTAAGGGGAAATAGCTCATTGCTGTAAGTGTGCCATCTCCTCCTTGGCGTGGGTGTGTTTTTGCACTTCACCCACGGCCTTAGAGCATTCTGCCTTTTGAAGCTTGATAAACACCAATCGATTGGCATAATGGATGATAGATCGCCATGTCAGCTTTAAAATTTCCGCAATGTTTTTGGACAGATCGATCGTCACAAAATACGCGATCGATCGGAAAGTGAATTTAATACGTCGCAGTCCTTGGTGATCGATCGGTACATCAAGATGATCAATCATTTAGAAACATCAAAACGATGATAGATGCAAGCTATCGATCGACATTTTTAGATGCTCGAATGGTTGGATAGATCTAAACGACATTGGGCAATAATGATCGATTGATTGGTGATCCTAATTATTAAAAAAAAACCATTTTTAACCATACAAATGACTTAATTATGAATTTTTTAAAACTTATGATGCCATCTAAATACATGCCTCATACTAATAACTTAGAATAATATTCCAAATAAAGATTGTATCACTAGTTTGTCCCATCTTAATATATGCTTCATACTAACTCTTATAATATGTTTCTATGATGCAACATGTTCAACTTAAACATGCTTTCCTAAAGATTAATGATGTGCACTTGATATGTTTTTATGTAATCTAAATACATCCTAACATACTTTGTTTATGTAAAATTTGTGTGTGCAAACATTTAAACACACAATGTTCAATCACTAATTCTCAAACACATAATTTGTCCGCGGATCGATCAGTCCAAGACGCCGATCGATCAGTCCAAGACACCGATCAATTGTCATTTGCAATTAAAACAACGCTGTGCCAGCCGAACAATCATCTTATATTATTGACTGATCATATTGTATAACGAAAACGCCGACGCATTTAAACGATCGATCGGTTTGTAATTAGTTCCTGATCGATGGGTTGAGACAAAGCAAAATGATGGTGTCTTGGACTATTGATCGGCATTTTTAGAAGTTCGAACGGTTGCATAGATCTAAACGACACCGTCTGTACCACTCGATCGGTGATCCTAATTATTAAAAAATAATTTTTAACCAAACAAATTACTTAATTATATTTTTTTTACTTATGATGTCATCTTAATACATGCCTCATACTAATAACTTATAATCATGTGCTAAATAAAGATTATATCACTAGTTTATCTCATCTTAATACACACCTCATACTAACTCTTACAATATGTTTTAATGATGCAACATGTTCAACATAAACATGATATTCTAAAGATTAATGATGTGTACTTGATATGTTTTTATGTAATCTAAATTCATCATAACATACTTTGTTTGTATATAATTTGTGTGTGCAAACATTTAAACACACAATGTTCAATCACTAATTGTCAAACACATAATTTGTCTGCCGATTGATCAGTCCAAGACATCGATCAATTGTCATTTGCAATTAAAACGATCGATCGTCTTTTATTGCTGATCGATCGTATTGTATAGCAAAAATGACGACGCATTTAAATGATCAATTGGTTTGCAGTTAGTTCACGATCGATTGGTTGTGACAAAGCAAAACGACGGCGTCTTGGACGAGCGATTGGCATTTTTAGTCTTTTGAACGGTTGGATAGATATAAACGACACAGGGCTATACCGATCGATCGGTGATCCTAATTATTAAAAAAATAATTTTTAACCAGACAAATGACTTAATTATAAAATATTTTTTTATTTATGATGCCATCTAAATACATGTCTCATACTAATAACTCATAATCATGTGCTAAATAAAGATTATATCAATAGTTTTTACCATGTATATATAAACTATTTAAACTTACACTTTGTTTCTATCATATAACATGTACAACCTAAACACGCATTCCATACTCGATCGTTATTTTATTTTATTTTATTTAATTTAAGACATATTTGTACTTAGATATATATACATATGTACTTAGATTTTTTTTTGATAAGTAAGATAATTTTATTAGAAAAATGTGAGAACAGGACAAAGGTTGTACCAAAACCACTTAAGACATACAAGCAAAGAAGCTATGGAAATCCTGAAAATTTAAAAAGGGACAACTAAACACAGCACTCGACCAAAAGAAAAGAGATTGCAGCAAGTCGCCTTGTAAACGCTCCATCGTCATGGAAACATTGTTAAAACACCAGGAATTACGCTCCCTCCATAAACACCACCAAATATAGATCGGCAAGCTTCCTTTTCTAGCACACCAACACGTCAACCACCTTCTCAGGCATAACCCAAGTCAAATTCAAAATACGGAACTGTGAGTCCAAATATCAACCCAAGAGGGGGGGGTGAATTGAGTTTATAAAAAATTTACCCCCTTTTTGATAAAAGCGCAGATTTGAATATTTAAAGCTATAATGACCAAATAACGATAGATGATAGCAATAAGTACGAGAGTAGGAAAGAGAGATAACACCACGATTTTTAGGTGGTTCAGCCAAGACTTGCTTATGTTCACTTCCAAGGCTATTACTTTCCTTGGGCTTCTCCACTATATTGGAATAGTGTCTATAACTTAGCTTCCGGGTACTAAGTAACCGTTACAAGAGTTTTTCCGAGCTCACTCTTCAACTCGTCACAAATCTCAAAACCTATGAGATTTCTTCTATCCTCACGAGTAGGCCCAAGTGTATCCCACACTTAAAAGGTTTCTCAAGGTTTAAAGATAGGAATAAATAAACAATAGCTCTCAAAGCCAAATCAGCAAAACAAAGCTCAATAAATGGCTACAAGACAAAATCTAATGATGATGACAACAAAGGTAGACCAGATCTGTTGGAAAACATGCAACCCTTGTCTTTTGCGCTTTTCTCTCACTTTTTGGAGGCTAGGTCGTCAATGATGATGTAGAGAGTCAAAAGGTATGCAAAAGATCTCTTTTCTCTCTCTATAAGGTTCCCTTTATAGGTCTTCAATCTTGAGGGGTCTTGAGGGCCTTTTTGGAATGTTGGAGAGGTGCCCTAAGTGCCACAACATCTTGATTCACGAGTTGAGATGTCGCTTTTAAAAACATAGTTCCTGCAACATGTGTCAACACCTTCATCGAGTCTGGGACTTGCTCGCAAGTGCCTGTAGTATGTGTCGACACTTCCTTCACAATGTGTTATCACCATCTTCACATGTGTCGACACTTTGCTTTCCATGTGTCGACAAGATCAAAATGATAATCTTGCTTTTGCGCTAGGTGTAGACACCATCTTGGCAGATAAGAGTTTTTCAGTGCTTTTTGATGTGCAATCTTTTTCATTTCAACACGAAAACTCCTACAATGAAAAATATCATATTTTAGGTGCAAGTCATGGTGTTTAAATCGAATATAGGGCATAATGAATTAAAGAGAGATATAAATACAATTGAGTACTCTATTGAATAGTGGATTGACAACCACATATCCTAAAAATATTCCAAAGCTATTTTATCATTTGTTATCATCAAAATCGAGTTAGATAGCTCAAGATCAACCTTGGGCTAACAGGAACACATCTGTCCATAATCCTCTTTGCAACTGAACGATGAAGTAACAAATGATCAACCGATTTTGCATCCCTCCTACAAAGATAGCACCAATCTAACACACAAATACCCCTCCTCAAATTATCAATTGTTAAAATTCCTCCATACGAAGCTTCCCACACAAAGAATGAAACTCATGACGAAAACTTCGTCTTCCAAACAGCCCGCCACGAAAAAGTCAAAACACATCCATGCATGAGACAATCATACATAGACTTAACCAAGAAGACACCATCCTTATTTCCCAACCATTGCAACTTATCTTCCACTCCTCTTCTTATAACCCCCGCATAAAGTAAGGTGTTAAAATCCAAAAATACCTCCAATTCCCAATCGTTAGCAGGTCTTGAAAACTGAATATTCCAAACCGGACTGCTTGAGCCTTCCTCCAAACAATCTGCCACTAAAGCATCCTCATCCCTAGCCAACAAAAGCAATAAGGGAAAAGCAAGCCGCAATGAACTATTACCGCACCAATAGTCATGCCAAAAGCGTACTCTAGTACCAAAACCCACCATAAACCGAATATGCTCCCAGAAAGAAGGCCATCCCTTACTAATATGCTTCCACATACTCACTTCATAAGTACCATGGCTCACCAAAGTATTCCAACCACCCACCGTACTACCATATCTTGCCTGGATAACAATCAGCCATAATTTTTCTCTCTCCATTGCATACCTCTATAACCACTTACCCAACAAAGCAATATGAATGAAGATAAGCACCTAAGACCCAATCCCCCACACTGAATTGGAGAACACACTATGTTCCAATTGATAAGATGAAACTTATGGATGTCATTATCACTACCCCATAGGAAATCTCTTTGAAGTTTCTCCAATCTCTTAGCCACTACCATTGGGATGTACTTCAATTTTTACATAGATTTCATTTAAATTCTTATATTACTTATTTGATCGATCGTTATTAATTTCTTATGTATATATGTAAGTACTTAGATTTTATTTAAATACATATTTTATTTAGCTGTTTAACTTTGCAACTTTTGTAAATTTTGCCATCGAAAGGGTATTTTGGTCAATTTATGTATCTAAATGTCGAAAAAAATAAAATAAAAATAAAAAAACTCAAAAATTGTAATCAAAATTAGTACATATCAAAAAATAAACATATATGTCCCAAATACGTAAATAAAAACACAAAAGACATAGTAAAAACTAAAAATCTAAAGAGCATCACCGAAAGACGTCACATCTGCAAGAATGGCCTTTGACTCATGACTTGTTACTTATCATTGTAATACTGGACTCCCTGTCAAAGTCTTTCCGGAGCGACTTAATCTCCCTATCCAATTTCTCCACATGCTCCTCAAGAGGCTTTAGAGCAATCTTGACAGCCATGCTAACACGGTTGTCAAGGTCCCCAAAGGGCTGGGCCACCCAAGGACGAGGCGTTGTAGGTGCCTCTGATGGAGACGCTCCAGCCTCGATCGATGGCCGTGCAGTCGTATCTGGGGCCGCTGCTGCACTATAAGTGAACCGTCGAGTCAAATCCCCCTCCTGCCCCTTGCTCCTTGACATGGTGGCCATGTTCAGTGCGCTCATGACCTACTTACGTGGCTCCTAGTAAATGATCACGACACCCCAATCAATCAGAAACTGAGTCAGCAACATGCCATATGGGAGGTTATGCCTATGAGTCGACCAAGCCTCCTCCAGTCTCAGCTCGTACATGTAGAGTGGGAGATCTATTCACATCTGTTGACCAATCAGGAGCATGCACTGTGCTCTAGGGAACGGGCACTCTGTGGAATGGGATATGCCATCGATGTTTAGCGTCCAGATGAGGTGCATCATCTGCCAAAATAAAGTGAACTCATTCTGTTTAATTAGCTGCCAACAACTGCAAACATCTGCCTTGTCATAATCGTCCACAGGTCTTACTCTTATGTTGTCTCCTCATCAGTTAGGGGTACAGCCAGGAAGCAAGGGGTCTCGGGTCACGGAAAGCCTAAACAAGTGGCAATGACGTATAGCAAGAATAACATCTGAACATTACGCATTGTCAGCTGCACTGACGATCGATCATTGATGCAACAAAACGCACAGTATTACCCAAGCAATCAATCCTCCCTGAGACGATCAATCGCTATTTACTGTAAACACTGCGTTTCAAATTACGCTTACCGATCGATCGCTTTGGTAGATGCTATCGATCACTCGCGACAGTAAAACGTACGATATCAAGGACCGATCGATCGATCAGTACCACATATGTGATCGATCGCCTAATAATTGAAATGCATAGTTTCTAGAAGACGATCGATCGGTCCCAAAAATACCTATACGATCGATCGGCCTGAACAGGTGATTGATCGACGCAGGGATAATGGCAAAAAAAAAACACAGTTTCTATAATACCCCAAAACACGCCCAAAATTACACCAAATTGATCCCTAAACAATCCTAAACTCCTAAAACATACATTAACACTAAAATAAATACATTTTACGGACCTAAATGGATTATATAGCAAATTAAAAAAGCTAAAATAAAAACGAATTTAAAACTGCTTAAAGAACAACATTACTATATACCTTTGATGTAGATGACAATGGGGGAAGTTTCCACGCACTTTGGAGGACAATGCAAGATGAAATGGCTCATTGAAGGTTTAGAGGATTTTGAGATTGTAGGAGAGATAACGGGGAAAAAATGGCCTTTGGCTGTTTTCATATCATCGGTCCTTTCGATTGATCGCCCCTTCATCGATTGAGCACCTATTTTTTCAACACGTGGCCCTCTACCATTCGTTGACAAACTGATTGATCGCTAATATCAACGATTGAATGACGATTCAAATATGTGACGGTTACTCTCCCGATCGATCGGTCATATGTGACGATTGATCCCACTTTTATAACACGTGTCACACTTCCATTCGTTAAACAACCAATCAATCGGTCGTATATCCCGATTGATCGACCCTTCGTATTACTGACAGTTACACTTCCCGATCGATCGGTTGTGTGATATGATCGATCGCTTTGTCAAGACACGTGCCAACATGTTATTCGTTCTGCGAATGGTGTCTGACAAGTGTCCATTCATAACCGATCGATTGCTTCATCCCAACTCTGTAGGAACAATCAATCGATATTATTTACTATTGATCGGTAGTGGTGACGACGTAATTTCGTCACCAAAGCCCTTTGCATTTCATGACAGAGTGTTTCATCACAAAACAATTGAATTTTTGTGATGAAATAAAAATTTCTTCACACATAAGAGCTTTAGTGACGAAATTTGTGACAAAATATATTTTCTTTAATAAAAGCCCATTTTTAGTGATGAAAATAGCATTTTGTCACTAATAAAGGACTTTTAGTTTTGAAATTCAGTTCGTCACTAAAACCCAAAACTCTAGTAGTGTATATAATTGGTCTTCGCGGGTTTGGGCAGATCCTAATAGGCCAGCTTGAAGACAAGATTGCTTTGGCAGATCCTAATGGGCTTCAACGAGGTTGATTTCTAGACAAAGCGAAAAAGAAACATTAACTAACTATTGACTTGATTCCTTGAATAAATGTACCTTTTAAAAAATTAATTTGATCAGTTCATGAGGGTCTATATAAGCATGGTATATGTATATATCAAAGAAGTGAAGATTTGAAAAATATCTGGACTGAACCGTTACATAATTTGGTAATTAGGGGGTTGCCTAAGCCCCCATCCAAACACTAATAGAATTTTGGGCTTTAGTGACAAACTGAATTTTGTCACTAAAAGTCCATTATTAGTGACAAAAATATTTTTCATCACCAATTTCATCACTAAAGCTCTTATTGGTGATATTCGTCACCCACCGATCGATCGGTTATATCGCCGATTGATCGCACCTTTTTTGTGACGAAATGTTACGTCACGAAATGCATAGCACTTTGGCAACAAAACTATGTCGTCAACCTTAGCGATCGATCGTTAATAATGACGACCAATTAGTCCAATGCAGTTAGGACACCCTGATCGATTGGTAAATAAGACCAATCGATCAGGAACAAATGGACACTTGGTACACGTTGAGTGCAGTAGGTATGTGTCACATCATTGTTTATCACGCAATGAATGACATATAGACACATGTTCACACAAGTCGATCGATCACTCTTACTTACAAATTTATTGGGTAGCGTAATCGTCAAGATTTCAAACCATCAATCGATCAGGATGAACAGCTGATCGATTGGTATGTCATGGACTGAAAGTGTGCCATGTGTTAAAAAAATAAGTGATCTATAGGTTGAATATCCGATTATAGGGCGTGTAACAGTCACTTATTTGAATAATTGTTCGATCAGTGAAATCGCCGATCGATTGGTCAGTCAACGAATGGTAGATTGCCATGTGTTAGTAAAACAGGTGCTTTATCTATGGAATTGCCAATCGATTGGCACGAGGGATGATATGAAAGCCGCCGAAGGCCATTTTTTGCCTATTACATGTCCTACAATCTCAAAAACGCTCTCAACCTTTAATTAGTAATTTCACCGCACATTGTCTTCCAAAGTGTAGAGAAACTTCCCCGGTTGTCATCTACACAAAAGGTACATATTTAAATTTTTAAGTGTTAATGTTTGTTTTAGGAGTTTAGGATTGTTTAAGGATCAACTTGGGGTAATATAGGTTCTGCGATTTTTGTTCTCATCGTCCCTGTGGTGATCTATCGCCATTTTATGAAGAACGATTGGCATGGAGCCGATGAGATAAGCGATCAATCGATAGGTGTCGAAACGGTGCCTTCTGTTTTCCTTTCGATCAATCGGCTTATGTGGTTGATCGATCATTAAGTTATTTTTGGGACCAATCGATCACACATTTATTGATCAGTCGGATGTTTGAAACTGTGTGTTTCAATTATAAAAAACGATTGATTGACATCCAATACAATGCATTTTGAAATTTTCGCTATTGATACTGTGCACTTAAAATAACAACCGATCGATCGTCGCATGATCGAATGATCTCTTTTATAAAATTGTGCATTTTGATGCACTGGTGATCGATCGGTGGCTTAATAAATGCACAGTTCTATATAGGCGATTGATCAGTCGCCAAAATTACCGATGGATCACTTGTAATTGTGTCACGTCCCGTGCACGTATTAGCCTTTAAGCTCTCTTTGTAGTAATATAAGTGCATATATGGCGAGGTTACGACACGTACTTATCCGATGGGTCTCAATACTGTAGAAAAAGTCCTTGGGATGTTCATAGACGATTATAAAATATAGAGAAAACCAGTGAAAGACTAATTAAATATATTTACAAAAATTAAGCAGGAGAAAACGAAAGTCAAGTTAGAAGAAGAAAATCAAAGTAACATGTCACACAAACGAGTCATGATTGGTTATATCAAACAATACTCAGGAACAACATTAAAAAGTAAACAAACACACAAACAAAATAAACAAGGAAAACACACTGCTGGGGTTAGGGATTAGGGATTACGGCACTAGGCTAACATAAGTGAGCCTACAAAATACATCTCTAACCCTATTGTTTAGAATATTTACAAAACACACCAAAACAAATAAATAAAAGAAACATAAGGCAACAACAACATTTAAGAGGAGTCTTTGCCTTCGTCGTCAGAGGACCCGATGAGGTCAATCCACTCGATGTGGCGGTGGTTCTCTCCCACGAGGCCATTCTCACGGGAAAACTTTGGTGGTAGGTCCTTTGGGATTAGGTAGGGCTAGGAGTCCATTATAACCTCTAGACCGTCGGTCACTAGGGCGCAGATGTGGATGACGAGGACATGGGTAATCATTTCATGGGTTATAAATGAATCGAATATCGGCATTTGACTTATAAAAATGGGCAAACAAAAGGGGTGAGTCTTAAGGACTCAATCATGCAGCAGTACATACATAATCAAATAATCAGCTCAAAAATAGTTCATAAGCAGACCATAAGCAATGGAGAATACCAGAGAGATGATATGTAGTATGCAGCACACAATCATGCAGTATATAATTATAGTATATATAGGCAGTGATGCAACACACAATATGCACTTTTCTTTTCCTTTACTGGCAACATTTCCTTACAAAGATATCGGATTCACCTCCAGCGGCCAGGGTTGTGCATTCAATCTCCCTACACTTTAGGACAATCCTAGACATTCCGCTGTGCTAGGACACGAGTAAAGACCCATCTGCCTTCTAGTCCGGGGCTATCCTACCCAGTAGTGATGGTTGCACTCCCCAGTGATCGATACCGTCACCCCATATAAAATTTTCCATAAAAGGTGCCGTATCCTTTATCATTTTAATGCCAAATGCCATGCAAATGCACTATGATATGAGAAAACCAATACATTGATATATTTTCCAAAAATATATCATTTCCATCAAAATCATATCCTTTTGCAAAAACTTTGCAAACATTTCACAATCATAAACTTGTATTTATTTCCAAAATAAATACCCACTAACAAACTGATATGCTTTTCCATAATCAAGAAATTAAACATAAATATCTCATTAGTCAAACATACGTCAAAGATCCAAGTTTACTAATCCAAGTCCAATATGGACTTGCACTTGGGCTTGTTGGCAAGCCCACTTCCATGAGTGGTCAGTGGCCATAACGAGCCACTTGGGCCAGTCCAAAAGCAACAAAAAGAGGCCCAATCATGTGGTTTGACAAACAAGGCATAATGGGTCCAAATGGTGTCAACTTTTGGCTTCCCCATCCAAGCCCAAGCTTGGCCAAAACACCAGACATTATGCCCATAGAATCAATACAGAGGCTGGAAAAAAAGCCCAGTTCGAATTAATATCAACAGACCCGTTTTAAGCAAAAACACAGTTTTTACGTGGAATTTTAAAAATTCATAATTAATTCATCTTAACTCCAAATGACACGAAATTTAAACTGGAGATTCCTAATAGTGTAATTTTATGTCTCAAAAATTTCACATAAAAAAAGGTCGTTTACTATATTATAAAATTTCTTAAACACACTGATATCAAAAATCAAGCTAAAATAGGCTAGTTTTGACCTAATAAGCAAATCTTCACTTTTTCTACGTAAATCATTGAATCAAATCAATCCTAAATGCTTATAATACCTCTTAGGGACCTAAAAATTTAGATATACAAAATAAATACACAAAAATTATCATAAAACAATCAAAGGGGTAAAAAGACCTAATCTTCACAGTTTCTCCAATTCTTCAAAATCCTCCAATAGATGACCAAACTAATCATTCCGCTAGCACATAATCAACCTAATGAAAAGTTGCTGATCAAAGAATTGCATGTTATTAGCCTAAATCGTCAAAATACTAAGAACACCATTAACATGCAAACTAACCCCTTACCTTAATCAATCTCTTCAAGTTTTGATAATCACAAAACCTAGATGAAACACCATATTGGATCTAATAACATCAAGAAAACATCAAAGCATGCTGAATTCGAATGAACTCCAAGAATTTCACAAAATTCCTCAAAATCACCTCTTTGGATCAATCGGCTGGAACCTCCTCCTCTCTTTTCTCTTCCAAACTTTCTCCAAGCTCTCTCTCACTCTCTCCCTCTCTCTAAGAATGCTGAACAAGCTCAGTGAGGAAAACCCTCACACTTGCTTGCTATTTATACTAGTTCTTGACTAGGGTTAAATTTTAGGGTTATGATTTATGTTGCTAGGGTTAAGAGGGACACCATGATCATGCCTAACACTAGATTAGGAGGTCTCAGCAAGTTTTGTCTCAGCAATGGAGGCTATGGGCTGCAGAAACCTAGGAGGAGACAAGTGTATGGTGGTTTTGGAGGCATTTAATGATTGGTAATGATTGTTAAGTGAATCTATGACTTTGACCGGTTTTTTCTTCAAAGGAGGTGCTGACTTGTCATGGGCCAAGGCTGGTCGAATGGGCTGAAGAAAGGCCCAAAAAGATATGATTTTCTAAGCCCAAAACATCAAACTATGCAATCTAAGCCCGAAACCCTAATTAAAAATAAAAATTCTAAGAACATTTTCAAACAAGGCACGACATCCATCAATTAGGTCCTTTTGGCTAAGAAAACAATGAAACAAAACATGTCAAGCAAAAAGATTGGAGAAAAATAAGGTTTCTAGAATAAATTAGGGCAAAAACAAGCTTTAAAGGCAAAATCATCTTTTTCAGCATATAAAAATAATTTATAAAAATTATTAGGACACTGACATGAGAAAAATAGTTAATAAAATGAAAGAGCTTGAAAAGACAAGAATGAGGATATTTTTATCATAATTTTTGGATATATAAAACTATTTCTAGGTATTTTGCACTATTAATAATTAATAAAATAAATAAATCCGAAAATAATTATATAAAAACTATTAATGATACTTAATAAGGAAAGTTAAGATTATCAAGAATATTTAGAGGGTAGGGGTGTTACAAATTGAAGCTTCAATATTTTTTATTTCTTAACACATATTTATATACAATTGTTGCAGGATCATTGTCCTAGGAGCAGCAGGAGTTGGAGCTATCCATGGAGGCGCAAATGGAGTTCATGAGGATGCGGCTGGTGGCCAGTGACACTCTGTGATTTTGATGACCTGATGTATGAGGATCACACCATGTTCTAGCTTTTCGAGTACTATAGATTCTTACATCAACCATCTTGAATGGTCGATTTCTGTGTGGATGGCCTGGTATGGGATTTTTGTTGCGCCATTGTCGTTGCGGGGAATGGAGATGAGTTGCAGTTGACAATGCGAGAGGTCCAGTTCTCATTCTCGCCAGACGTCATTGCTACCTTTCAAGGCTGTGAGAGGCCAGAGAGTCCATGCTTCCCTGTGGTACCCCTGACTGATGAGAAGAGGACGTTGAGCAGGACCTGTGGACCATTATGACAGGGCGGATGTATGTAGTTGTTGGCAACCTCATGAAATAGATAGCAGATCCCACTCCATAGAGTGCCCATTCGCAATAGCGCAGTGCATGCTCCTGCTTGGTTAGCAGACACGGATTGGTCTCCCGCTCTACATGTACTAGCTGATTGTGGACATGGCTTGGTCAACTCATACTTATTGCCTCCTATACAGTGTGTTCCTGACTCAGTTTCTGATTGCTTAAGGTGTCGTGATCAGTGACGGGAAGCCGTGTAAGGCGGTCCGCAATGCATTGAACAAGGCCACCATGTCGAGGAGCAAGGCGCAGGAGGAGAACCTCGACACCCATGTCAGCGCGATTGTCAAGAACGCGCTAAAGCCTCTTGAGGAGCATGTGGAGAAATTGGATTGGGATATTCAGTTGCTCAAGACAGCGACTGAGTCAGTCCAGAAATATTTTGAGGAGGAGTGCAGTTAGGGCTAAAAACCGACTAGTCGGTTCGGTTTTGAGCTCAAACTGTGGGCCGAACTGTCTTGTTTGGTTTTAATAAATTCCCAACCGACGACCGAACTACCTGTTGGGAGAACCGGTCGGGCCGACTAGGTTTGTGGGTCGGCCTAGTTTAGTTAGTTTAGGCCTAGTAATGGGCCTAAGTTTTACTCTTTTTTTAAGCCCATTTGGTGGCCCAAATTTTACTCTCTTTTTTGAAGTCCATTCGGTGGCCCAAATTCAATTTTTTTAAAGTAGAATTATCTATTTGTTCAGCCCATTCGATGGCCCAAATTTACCCTTTTTTTTATATATATTTAACTATTTAAGACTTAGAATCCAATTTTTATGTTTTTTTGTTGATTGTTTGCGTCCTAATAAATAACAATTAACAACAACATACTAAAAAAAAAAAGAAAAATAAATGGGCTTTTTAACATCCAGCCCTAACAAGTTACAAGTTAACAATTAACAACCAAAGAAATTAAAATTACAATAACCAAAAAAATTAAAATTAAAACAAGTTTCAAATATTCCAACTTCCATTACATTTAATCGTCAACTGGGCGCTTCTCGGACGGCCCAAGGATCTCCACTGTTGAAAACAAATAGCAAATCAAAGCAAGTTAAGTATACATAAATATAAATTGTGATTAAATTGTCCATATAAATTAAAATACCTGCTTCTTCTTCATATTTCTCTACATTTTCCACTAACTCATAATCAGCAATAGAGTCTTCCCCTATCCAATTTTGTGCACATATGAGGGCCTCCACTGTTCGAAGAGCCAATGAACTCTGATAAGGGTCTAGAACACGTCCTCCGTGCTAAAAGCAGACTCAGAAGATACTGTAGAAATTGGGATAGCCATAACATCCCGAGCCATGTGAGCAAGAATAGGATACTTAGATGCATTGGACTTCCACCACTGTAAAATATTGAATTCACCAGTTCTTGCCTCACAACCATTAGTCAAATATTGTTCCACCTCTAATTTGCCATCACTCGTAGATGCAAACTCTTCAAGCCTTTCAAGGATGCGAGCCAACTTTTTGGCGAGTTTGATTACCCACCCCAACCTTATGCGTAGGACGAGAAGTTTGAGGCGTTGCTTCAACAATACCAAACTTATCAGCATACTCCGCACACAACCAGTCAAACACATTTTTCATAAAGGTGAACATTACATCCCCCTCCTCAATTGGACAGTTTTGCTTGAACCAAAGCACTGAAGTAATAGCTTATACCTTGGATCAAGCACCAGCAATAAACAACATCATATTCATTTTGGAAGAGATCCCCTAATACTTATCATATTTCCCTTCATACTCGTTGCCATATTTTCAAAATATGATTACCACTTTCACACAAGTCACAAATATTCTCCTTGATAATACAAATCTCTTGAAAGTAGATATTTGCAGTCACATATGAAGATCCGAAAACTATATAGTAGCCTCATAAAACAATTCCAAAAATTGAACAAATACCCTAACTTGCTCCCAATCCAAAAACTGAGGAGGTCCCAAACGCAGTGACTCATTGGCACCTTCAGCAAAGTAGTTCTGTATAGAGGATCCTCATCATGGAGCCGGTCAAAGGCCTTTTGGAATTTCTCTATTTTCTCCAACAGGAGATAAGTAGAATTCCATCTTGTAGCAACATCAAGACACAACATAGCCTTACATTCTATGTTATCTTTTTCAGCACATCTCTTAAACCTATCCATTCTAGCTGGAGAAGATCTCACATACCTCACTGCATTGCGCACCCTTATGATAGACTCATCATATTCTTTCAATCCCTCATTCACTACAAGGTTCAAAATATGGGCACAACACCTCATATGTAGAAATTGTTCATCAAGGGCAAGTTGGGTTTCAAGCACCTCTTCAAAAATTCAAGTGCAACATCATTTGAAGAGGCATTATCAACCATGATAGTAAAAATCTATTAGCAATACCCCACTCAAGAAGACACGCCTCAATATTCATCCCAAGTGTATCTCCTCGGTGATTAGCAACCAAACAAAAGTTGATAATTCTCTTGTGCAATTTCCAATCATCATCAATGAAGTGTGCAGTGAGACACATATAATTCAAGTTCTGATTAGAAGTCCAAGTGTCGGTAGTGAGACAAACTCTACTAGAAAGTGACTTCAAAGATTTTTTCAAAGATTTTTTCAACTTTGCTTTCTCTACATTGTAGATCTTGAAACAATCCCTAGCAACCGTTATACGAGATGGCATCTGAAATCTAGGTTCAAACTTCTTCAAAAGCCTCCTAAACCAACGACCCTCAACAACTCTAAAGGTTGTCATCACCAATAACAAACTCAGCAATTGCTTGTCGAAGCTCCTCAGCATTATACCTATGCATGATCATAGAACTAGAACTATTCCCTCCCCCTCAGGTTTCTTATCAAAGCTCAATGTGGGCTGATTTTTATCAAGCCACCCAAACCAATAAGGGTATTTTTTACACTGATTCTCCAAGTGGCTTATCATCGATGAGTTCCATTTCTCTTAGAATGACAATAATATTGTTTCCCACAATAGTTACATGCAGCTTTAGGTGAATGAGCAGGCAAACCTCAACCTTTTTAAAATGTTCCCATACTAATGAAGCATCTCTAGACTCTTTCCTTTTAGCAAAAGGTCGACTAGTAGGGGTTATGTCATCAAGATCAATATGCACCCCATCCACTCATCTTTAATATCAATCACATTCTTGGGAGTCTCATTATCAGGGGTACTTGTTGGAGTCTCTTCCATCTAGACCACATTAAAAATGAAAATAACAATCCAACAACATAAAATCAGCATAAAATCATCAAACAATCCAACAACATTAAATCAGCAAATCATCCAACAAACCTAAACCTAAATTCATCCAAATCCAACATCAAATCAGCCCTGACCTCCGATCTCTATAGAACCAACATAATCCTAACTTGCAATCCTATCATAAACTAATAGTAACTTAGTAAAATGGTGCTTACGAAATACTAACCTGTTAATGTTCTTGCAAATCAGGAACTCTATTAATATTCTTGCAAATCAGCAACTCTGTAAAATGCAAATCAGCAACTTAGAAATTAGTAAAATGCAAATCTGCAACAAAATTAATAGTAACCAAAGAAAATCACAAATCTGTTAATGTTCTTGCAAATCAGCAACCAAGAAAATAAACAACCTCAATTGGAAAAAAAAGAGAAAATATCAACAAATCAATGTTGATAATACAATCAATAAACTTGTACCTAGATATAATAAAAATTTGAAAAAACAAGAACATTTCGACAGACAATTTGGAAATATCAAATCTAGAAAAAACGAGAGAGACGCCGTGTGAGATAGAGAGAGAGAGAGAGGGAGAGAGAGAGAGAAATTTACCCTATGGCTGCGTGAGGTAGAGAGAGATTGAGAGAGGGGCCATGGCTGCCTAAGAGAGAAAGAGAGGCGGCGTGAGAGTGACTGGGGAGAGAGAGAGAGAGACGCCGGCGGGGTTGTGGTGCAGTGGGGGGCGGCTAAGGATTCAGTTTTGAGGAAAGGGGTGAACTGTGAAGGAGGGGAGGTGTCAGGGAGAAATGCCCACGTAAAGGCTAAAAGGAAGGGGGAGCTGACGTTGTCTCCTCCCCCCCAATTAATATTAAAAAAATGAAAAAATGTGAAATCCCAAGTATACCCTCGTTGCGGTGTGGTTCGGTCCATTGGGTACCTAAAACCATGGGCTAAACCGACCCAGTCGGTTCTGGGAAAAATAGGGCCGACCGCTAAAATGTGCTGCCCAAAACTAGCTTGCCCAGTTAGTTTCGGGCCAGTTTGGGTTAGCCTGGTCGGTTTCGGCCCTTTCATGTACACCCGTAAGCGCAGTATTGCGATGTTGTGTGACAAGGCGGTTGTTGCTCACCTGGAGGAATTTAGGACTCACTGAGTTCAAGCCAGAGGCAAATCCACACAAGATTCCCAGGCCCGTTCATGGAGATGTTACAGATTTTGGTGATGATCTTTATATTCTTATTTTTTACTATGTATTGTGTTTTTATTTACGGATTTGGGACATATGTTTTTATTTTGGATATGTACTTCCGACATTTAGATACGTAAATTGACCGAAATACCCTTTTGATGACAAAATTACCAAAAATTACAGAGTTAGTCAGTTAAATAAAATACATATTTAAATAAAATCTAAGTACATACATATTATATATAATAAACAATTAATAACGATTGATCAAATAAGTAATATATATAAGAATTTAAATAAAATCTAAAAACAAATTTACATAAACAATTAATAATGATTGATCAAATAAAATATATAAGAATAAATATAAAATATAAGTACATGTATGTATCTCTAAGTACAAATATGTTTTTAAATAAAAATGAAATAACGATTGGATGTGGAAAGCATGTTTAGGTTGTACATCTTATATCATAGAAACATAGTGTAAGAGTTAGTTTATATATACATGGTACAAACTAGTGATATAATCTTTATTTAGCACATGGTTATAAGTTATTAGTATGAGGCATGTGTTAAGATAGCATCATAAGTACAAAATATTTCATAATTACGTCATTTTTCATTTCAAAAATTGATTTTTTAATAGTGAAGATCACCGATCGATCGGTAGCAGACGGTGTTGTCTAGGTCTACCAAACTGATCGAACGTCTAAACATGCGGATCGATTGATCAAAACACCATCATTTTGATGTGTCCCAACGATTGAACGGACAATAATTGCGAACCGATCGATCGTGTAAATCCGTTGTCATTTGATTACACGAAACAATCGATCGGTTATACATTCCAATCAATCGGTTTGCAGGACGTGGTTTTAATGGTACATCCAATCGATCGGTCATTTGGGCTGATAGGTTGATAGACTTAACAGTATACGTATAAATATATGGGAATGTAAGAATATCACAATCTAATAATTTACTGATTAAATAAACAATATAAGAATATAAACAAAATCTATGTATATATATAATTAAATAAACAATATATATATCTCTAAGTACAAATAAAATAAATAATTGTTGACCAAATAAACGATTAATGTACACAATATAAGTATTTAATAAAAAATATGTATTAGGGTAAAATAAATAACACTCGAAACAATAAAACACAATTAAAATTTAAAAAATATTTATATACATATATACATAAACAATCCAATACATATAATTTGTGTTTAAATGTTTACACACACAAATTATACATAAAAAAAGTATGTTGTACATGTTGCATCATAGAAACATAGTGTAAGAGTTAGTTTATATATACATGCTATAAACTAGTGATATAATCTTTATTTAGTACATGATTATAAGTTATTAGTATGAGGCATGTATTAAGATGGCATCATAAGTAAAAAATATTTCATAATTAAGTCTTTTTTCGGTTTAAAAATTATTTTTCTAATAATTAAGATCACTGAACATCGTCAAATAACCGATCGATCGGTTCAACGCGGTGTCGTTTAGATGTATCAAACCGATCGAACGCTTAAACAACCCGATCGATCGATCCAGACGTCGTCGTTTTGCTGTTTGAGGACGGATCGATCGTGCCAAATTTGACTGCCAAAAAAGTTTGGTCAGTTAAAGTTTTTAAAGTCATATCATAGATTGAGCATTTGCGAAATCGAGCTTGAATTTAGTAATGCATTAGGGGGTACTTGGTGACTAAGTGAGATTAAATAGTATTTGATGTATTAAGTTCAAAACTTTGATTAGAACCTGATTAAGTGAGATTTGGAGTTCGCATGTAATTGAGTTTTTGTTCAGGATGTTAAGGAGCACATATTGGATCAATTTCTTTTTTTAAGCTAGTAGGACGTTTTTGTCTCAAAAACTGAACCACATGATTTTTATTCTTTTAATATGTGGGAGATTATCCACGAGTTTATGGTTCAAATTTGGAGACTTTTTATTTTCAGAAGTTAGTAGGTCGATTTATGGAGTTGTGGATAGAGATGAATTCTGGATAGAGATAAATTATAGATAGAGGTGAATTTTGGATAGAGATAAATTATGGATAAATATGACTTATGGATTGAGATGACTTGTAGATAGAGATAAAGTTGTGGATAGAGAAGACTGCTGGATAAAGATGAAAGGATAATCTTTTGGATAATTGACAAAACTTAGCAACTAAGTCTTGGAAGCCTAAAAATAGGGGGCCGACCATTAGAAAATTTCACCATTCGAGTGAAATCGTCGAGCTTTCATAGAGAGAGAAACCGAGTAGTGAAGAAGAGGAAAGACTAGACGATGCAAGAGGGAATTTGAGTAGAGAAAGAAGAATAAAAAATTAGAAGATCATAGGAGGAGTTCGGCTACACTAGAAGTAAATTTTAGTTGGTTAAATGAGAAATAAAAGTGTTGTTTTTTCCTTCACAACACTTTCTTTTGAATAATGTTTTATCATGTTTCTATGCTTTCCAAAGGAAGGGTTAAGGTGTTGCATATCATGCATGATATGTATGGGCATTGACATTAGACATGCATACTCAACGTATATTGTGAAGACATGACAGTATTGTGCACTAGAGGATGTGTTCCACTTGTTGTGGCATTCTGACATCTCCGTCGTACGCAGAAAGATCCTTTGTTAGGATAACTCACTCTGGGAGTTTGAAACCGTATTGTGCTTGGGAGTATTGCTGCAAAGATACAGAGGTTACTTGTAACCTATCTCTCTGGCCTAGTGATTCACTCTGGGACTGAGAGTGAGTAGTGGTGATTGAAAAATGGAAAAGATCATATTTTTAAGAATTAAGTCTTTTCATTTACTTTATTTTTCTGTTTTCAGATATTATTGGTGAATGGGTTTCTTCAATATCCTTTTCTGTATCTGCTATTTGTCTAACCACTAGCTTTACTGAGTCATTTGGACTCACCATTGTTTGTTAAATTCTTTTAGCAGATGTTCAAAATGTACCTGGAGAATTTATTTAGACTTTGACTCATGAGGTCTTGATACTAAGCTGGTAGTTGGGTCTGGGTCACTGAAAACCTAGACATCATCGTTGAGAGCGTCCTGATTATATTTTCTAGTGATGATGAAGAAGAAGAGAATAAGATAAAAACCTATGTAGATTGTACTGAATTTAGTAGTTATTCTGCCATGTTTTGTAGACGTACATAGAAAGCAAAATTGATACTCTTTTGTGATACAAAGGTTGGAATAAAGGGTCTTGATGATGTTTATTTCTTAGAATCTTGTTGCTTTAACGATCCTCTCACTGTCCGTAACCTCAGTTTAATAGTAGCGTCTATTACTATAAGACAGAGCCAAAGGTCTTCACGGTCCGGGCTATTACAAAGTCAAAATTTTTGAACCGATCACTTTAATCTGTTGTCGTTTTCTAGTCTTAAAATGATCAATCGGGAGTTATCGAGCTTTATGAGCCAGAATTCTCTAAGGCTGTGGGTGAAGTGCAAAAACACACCCATGATAAAAAGGAGACGACATCCAACGTCCAAGAGTTATTTCCAGTCAAACCTTATCCCAAACACCATCCTTTTGTATATGAGAGTGTTTAGAATCATCTAAGAGCAAGTCCAAGCTCAAATTCATTGATTTTTTAACCGGGTGAATATTGAAAATTTTGGGCAAAATTTGTGAGATTTTAGTAGGAATTTGGTGCATTTTGATGTGGATTTTGTGCAAGAAGTATGTTACTCGACCTACACTATGATTTAGGAATGATTTGGTTGGTTGTTTGGTGATTTATTTGATTTGGGTATTTGTGGGGATTTTGTGTTGTGATGATTGTGGCCTATTAGGGTGTTTTTAATATGTACATTGGAATGGGTATTACATGATAATGATTTAAGAGTGTTTTAGGCGAAGATTTGAAGGTGTGGGTGGTTTGTGTGCATTTTTGCATTCTGGGTTAAACACGATCGGTCGCCATATTGGACAATTGATCGCCTGTTAGATTGAAGAGAGACGATCAATCGTCTATAGTAACTGATCGATCGGCATTTAAGGCAGATATTGATTATTGAAGTGTAACATTTATACTCTTTACATGTTTGATTATTGAAGTGCTTGAGTTTTGAAAATGAATCATGAAGTTTGAGAAGACTGGAGGATGATTATATGAGTGTTTTTGATTATTGATGTGTAGCATTTATACTCTTTACATGTTTGATTTTTGAAGTGCTTGAGTTCTGAAAATGAATTATGAAGTTTGAGAAGCATGGAGGATGATTATAGGAGTGTTTTTTTACTTGTTTTGTTTGGGTTTATTTTTGGGATATAATATGTGTAACCTTAGACCCGTTCAAGTGTTAGGACACGATAAATATGCATTTATCGCATAGTAACTGATGTGAGAATTTATTTCACACATTTGGTCATCATAATTGTGTTGATTTAGTGCATTTTGTATGTGTTTCTTTGCTTAGTTGTCTAGAATTTGAGGTATTTTACATTTACTGAATTATTAGAAATTCTTGGTATTTTGCAGTTTACATCTGTTTGATTAGGTGAAATTGGGCTGATGTGAAGAGGCCAAATTCGGGTTAGGTCAACAAAGCAAAACCCTAGTTAGCCCGGTCTAGGCAAACTAGAATACTGTTTGATCAATCGAGTATAATAGGAGCTACAGACCTCGGTTTCCATTTTTTTTGATTCTCTGGAAAGCTAAGACGAAGGCCTAAAACGTTTATGAAGAGCTTGAAATCTAGTTACCCCGTTTTGAAGTTCAAAATCCAGCTGGAAGTCGGGGAACAAATCTGCCAAGAATTTCGGGATTCACCAAGTCAATGAGAGGTTGGGGTCCAGCTCACAATGTGAGGCCAACGTGTGTTTTTATTTTAAAGAAAACCTAAACATCTATTAGGTTTTGGTGTGCCGCATGAAACAAGAGGAGGAATAAATCAATTGAAGGATTCATTGGAACTAACAAAGGAAACTTTCCTTTCTAGGAATTCCTGGAATTCCTGAAACACCCTTCGGTATTTGGAGCATATCTTTTGATATAGAACTCGAATGAGGTCAATCGTGGTGTCTACGAAAATCTAAGAGAAAAGGCTACAACTTTCGTGTTTTGGGGATTTTCCAAAAAAGGAACAGAAAAAGGTGAAAACGGAGCATCAAGTCGGAGGTCGAGGAAAAACTGCCTTGTGGAGAACCCTGTTTTGAGGAAACAAAGAGGTTTTGAAGGAAGGAGGGGGGAGAACGACTAGGGCACGAAAAAAGGAGAGTTTTTCACCATTGGAGAGGAATCCGAAGCTTGGAACAAGGTGAAGAAGACGGAGGCTGAATTGGAGTTTGTCAACAATTGAGATTCTCAATCTACATATAGTTCCTTCTTAATCCTTTTATCTTCTCTTCTCTTTGTATAATTTTCATTATGAATTCCAGAGTTGTTTTGATTTATTCTGATTTTGCTATGAACTAATTTCTATTGCTAAGGCTACGATGTAGCCTCTCCATGACAATTCTGAAGCTTATTACCATGTGATCGAATTTTTACCATTCTTTTTGAAGTATACATCATTGATTTTAATGCTTTCAATTATCTGGCCAATAGTTGAATGATTTGTTGTGTGCGTGTTAACTCGACAGATGATGCACGTAGTTTAGCTTCAAATGATGTATGCCATGAATTGAACGAAAGACAGGAATGTGCCAACGTGATTTGTGCGGCTTTTATGAGAAATATTATTAATCTTAATGTGCTCAATTGCTTCTAAATTCGCATAGACATATCGTGGGTTGTTGTATGTTGGGTAATTCTAATTCTACTCGAGAGAGGGTCTTAGATAAATTAGAATATTTCACCGTCAAAGAGGTTGATAATTGACTAATTGCATGGTTAGGATTTTGGATTTGATTGGTTAGGTGAGTCGGATGCCTTAGTGTTTTCTTCTTGGGTGAAATTTCTTTTTAAGTTTATTTATTTATTTTTGTTTCTGCAAATTCAAAATCCCCCACTTTTCTTGATTTTCAAATAATTTAGAATCAAAACAATTTCAATAGTTAATAGGTGAGTAGTCCTCGTGGGTTCGACATCCTTTCTTATTACTATACTACTTGTTACGATTTCGTGCACTTGCGAATTTTCAACAACAATAACCCTTGAATTGTTCAAAATATGGACAGTTTGAGATTGTGTATTCAAGGTTAGACGAATTCGGTACTTGTGTCCTGTCTAGTCTTGGAGAAAGTTTGGTATCATCTACCTTTTATCTTTTGGGTATACTACTAGCATTGGTGTATGGCGTCATACAATTATCGTTGATGACGTTTGCTCCCAATGCGGGTGCGTGTACTTGGGGACAAGGGGGAAATGCTTCTGAATTTTTTTCAAGTATAGATGGACACAAGTCAAACTGACGTCCAACTCCAGCTGCACAATCTTGAATGGGATAGGACCTATCAGCTGGGCACAAATTCAAGATCCAATGAATCGGTGTGTATGAGTTTTTAATGTCATGTACTATTTTGGATTGGTGGCTATGGATAAGAGTTGGGTTTACGAGAAAAATCGGTTTGGTGATAAGTATGTCGAGGGGTACGTGGGTTTGTCGGTATGGTTGCTTGTTGTATAGACTCTCGGGGTCATATCAAATGTTAGTGTCGGAGGTATAGAAATGTAGTGTTTCAAGTGTTGGATAAAATAGAAGACCATATATACATTAATGAGTTTGATGTAAGCTATAAGTTATGAGTGTTTCACTGGGAGGGTATTCAACTTTCTTAAAATTTGAGTTAAGAGTCCGGTGTGAGGTTACCACATTGTGATGAAGATTTAGAGGGAGATAGCTCTGACGGGATGAAGGAAATGTTAATAGATGTTTGTGTGGGGTTATGGGAAATCCACACTTTGGGACCAAAGGCTTCGACACCCTTTGATAAGTTATGGGAAGAGGCAGGGCGTGAACTATAGCCTAAATGTAGCAAGTTTAGTAAGTTTTCATTTACGGT
Organism: Morella rubra; assembly: GCA_003952965.2. Taxonomy (NCBI): domain Eukaryota; kingdom Viridiplantae; phylum Streptophyta; class Magnoliopsida; order Fagales; family Myricaceae; genus Morella; species Morella rubra. The sequence goes on along the minus strand of CM025849.1, from coordinate 25,149,134 downwards.
TCGGTTGTTGCATATGAAGTCGGAGAATAAGTTGTCGGTTAAGGCATTTGATATGGTATTACAGTTGATTAAGGAGGCATTGCCAATGGGGGAGACGTTACCGATATCATATTACGAGGTGAAAGAATTATGAAAGGGTCTTGGGTTTAGTTACAATAAGATCCATGCATGTCAAATTAGACAGATGTCCGATATGTGGGGTGTCTAGGTGGAAGTTCGAAAATGACTTGTGCAAACAAATTCCTAGGAAAGTGTTGCCTTGTTTCCCTTTAATCCCTGACTTAAATGTTTATTTACCACAAAAGATATAGCTCATGACATGAGATGGCATAAGGAGAAACTAGTCGATGATGAGGAGAGTATAAGACATCCTGTAGATTTATTGGTTTGGAAGAATTTTGATAAGGACCATAGTTGGTTTGCTCAAGAATGCCAGTAACGTCCGCCTTGGTCTTGCTTAGACAAGTTCAATCCGTTTAGAAACATGAGCATTGTGTACATGAGCATTGCATACATGAAATTGTATGAAGGTCCATTTTCACTGATGATCTTTTGATCCCGAGTCGCAAGTCAGTAGGAAATGATATAGATGTATATCTTTGACCCTTAGTGGACGAGTTGAAATAACTATGGGAAGATGGAGTTGAGACACATGACGCTTCAGATGGGACGACATTTAAGATGCATGCAGCTTTGATGTGGACCATAAATGATTTCCCAGCATATGCCAATTTATCTAGATGGAGTCCAAAGGGAAGTTGGCATGTCCAATGTGTAATGTTGACACTGACTATAAGTGGTTGAAGCACGGGAGAAGAATGTGTTATATGGGTCATATGAGATACTTGACAATGAGGCATGCATGGAGATTTGATGTGGATATGTTCAATGGGAGAGAAGTACATAAACTTCCGCCCAAGGAACTAAATGGTGAGGACGTATTGGAAAAATTGACGCATGTCGGGGAGACTATCTTTGGTAAAGCGTCGGGAAAGAATAGGGGGAAGAAGAAACAGTCGTCAGGACATTTGATTTGGACGAAGAAGAGATTTTTTTTCCAACTGCCGTATTGGAGTACGTTAGCATTACGGCATAACTTGGATGTGATGCACATCAAGAAGAATATATGTAACAACGTGATTGAAATGGTGATGAACATTGTCTTGTAAGTCCATTTGTTTTGACATATCAAGTAAGTCATGTCTTTTATCTAGTAGATAATATGCATGGACCTACTTGGTGAGTCGTACAGAAGTTGTCTTGTAAAAATTCATATGACATTCTCGGCCCGGATCAGGATGGTGAAGTTGATGTAAATGTCGAATCGGAAGCAGCCATCACGAATGAAGCGTATCAGAAGGACGATGCCATTGACTTGTTTATAGACTTCTGACAGTTTAACCTTAATCCGTTAAGGAGGGATGGAGTTGTGCCAAATGTTATCCAAGCTTTTGATGTAATTGATCTGCAGAAGAAAAGGCATATAGATTGTAATGATATTTCGGAAGGGGATGAAGTGGAAATTGAAGAAAATAGCGAGGAAAGTTGGGGATGAAGATTCATTTGAAAGTGATAGCAATTCTACTAAGGATGAGGCATCGGGCAATAACGTGCAAGAATCGGATTCTGATTAATAATTTCTTTAAAGTTTATTTTCTTAGCTGCTGTTGATTTTGCTAAAGTGTTTTTACTGTTATTGTCTCTTTTACCATATCTTTATCGTTTGTTTTGTTATGTCACAGCTTGTACGTGAAATGAAGCATGGATGGGAATTTCCTTCTATTACTTCTGGACAGCTGCATGGCTCTCTTACTCCACTGGTTGTGAGTCGATCCCGAGTCCTAGTCCAAGCGCTCCATCTCCGAGACCGCATGCCACCATGAGTCAAGGCACGCAGCTTGTCCTAGTAGTTGTGCATGTAAGAAATTATTCTAAGTTATATTTCAATTTTTTAAGTTAAACGATGACTAACTTTGCTAATTTCATTTTATGTAGTGACATCTACTTCTAAGCGCGGGTGAGGTAGGACACGCGGGGTCGGTTTGGAGAAGAGTCTTGGGTCCGAGTCAGGAAATTATCGTGCATATCTTGGAGGAAGGGTGTAGAGGAGTCTTCCACTGCTGCCACCTTGTCGACCAAGATTGAAATGTTGGTCCAAGGGCCGATTCTGATTGTTGTTAACAAGTGGGCTGATGTTCCAGCAAAAATGAAGGAGTACATTATGGGGTGTTGGTATGATTAAACTCGTAAACATAGTATTGGTTAAGCATTTCATTTATCATTGTAATATTGTTTGTTTGGTACTTATGCAAGACCACTTCGACCTTGACTTACACCGGTCAGAGGATGTGAGGACGTGGTGGAGACTATGATGACGGCACATCGAACGCACTACAACGGATGCATGAGTATTTCAAGAAGTTCCCGAGTAAAGAGGCGGCATTGCTAAAGCCCCTCCCTGATGCCAAAGAAGAACAGTGGACGGAGCCATGTGATCTGTTCACAGCGAAGCATTTATGGTACGTGATTTACAAAAAGCTGTTGCTTTAATATTACATTCTTTTTATAGATAATTACTTAAAATATTGTAGAAACAAAGCGAGCAAAATAAGATAAATAGATCAAAGTTGACTGTGAACCATGCTGGTTCACGCTCGTTCCAGCGCACACGAGCTTGCATGGTAAGTTAATATTAAATTATGATTTTTATTGATATATTATATTCTTTGAAATTGTTTGTCAAAAACTTTATGCTATTTCCATGTAGAAAAATCAAGAAGTGGCAAATCAATCTAGCAAAGCTGTATAAGAAGAATTATACAAACAAAGATGGTGTTTGGACCTCGGAAGGAGCGAGAGAAATTTATGTAAGTTGCTTTCATTTTAATCTAGTTGAAAGATGTATGTATAGTTTATCTACTTTAATGTTTTTGATAATTATTGTCATTTTTCAGGAACGGATGGATGCCTTCCAGCCCAGTGTGATTTAGAAGGGAAGACTTACACCGAAATTGAAGTATATTTTGAGATATTAAGGCAAGAAGTCGGGATATGTTCAGGGATTAGGACGCGCAGTTAAGTCTGCCTTCATCAACTTTAACTACACAGTCTTCTGATCTACAGCACCAGCTAGCAAAGGCAAGGGATGAGAGCTGCTAGAGAAAAAGACTTGCAAGAATTTAAGAAGAAGCAAGCTGAGATGGAGGCCACGCTGAAACCACCGTGAGGAGCAGCGGGTGGAGCAGGAGCGCATCGGTTGGAGCAAGAGGAGTGCATGAAAAGGAGCAAGAGCGCATGCGAGTGGAGCAGACAGGAGCAAGAGCGCATGTGAAAGGAGCAGACAGAAATATCAAAGGAGCTGGAGCAACGTCCACTATAATGGAGAAGAAAATGAACGACATGTCAAAGCAACTATTGAGTCAGTTTGGGGGCCGACACAAGTAGATGTGATATGTTGTAATATTTATGCTTTGTGATTGCTACATTATGTACTAGTACGATGTTATTTTCGGTTTAATTACGGACTATTATGTATTATTATTGATGTTTATGAATGTGAGTATTGTATTGTTATTGTAATAGTACGTGTTATATAATATTTATTATTATTATTATTTTTAAAAAAAAACTGATTTTGTTAACATTGCTCGATCGGCAATTTCAGCGATCGAACGGTTATTGTGAAAACGATCGATCCCGAATACTGCCTTCCAATCGGCAATATTAAAATGCCTAAAATAATGATAGATCAGTAACATCTCCGATCGATCTCCCCGTGCAAGCGATCGACTAGTAAGCAAAAGCGATCCATCGGTATTATAAGCAACCGATCGTAGAGAAATAGCCGGTCGATCATTCAACACAAACGATTAATCGTCATGTGACAACAACCTATCATTTCAAAAATAATCGCTCCATCACTCACATAACTGACCGATTATTAATACAACGTTCAATTGTCCAACTCAAGTGATTGATTAGTAAAACTGAAATGATCGATCCTGTTCATCATAGGGTTCAATTGGTTAAATGTACCGATCGATCATCAATATGGAATTGATCGATAGTCATTGTTTACCGTTCGATCTTCCTCAAATGGGTGATCGATCGAGCTTGTTTCTCGATCGATCGTTTCAAATCAAGGTTCAACCAATCGTGGATCCACCCAATTGATCCCTTTACTTTCACCATCCGATCATTACTGTTAACGATCGACTGTGGTTGACTGGAGCCCAATCGATCGTAATGTTCCGATCCATTGTATGATTTATTGATGAAATTTTTCCGTCGGAAAAAAACAATTTGTGACGAAACCCGACTTTCGTCACCTAAAACAATTAGTGACGCTCTTTCGCTGATGAAGCTCGTGACGGAAAAATTTCGTCACTAATACTTTTAGTGACGAAATTTTGACTTTTAGTGACAAAAAAATTGTCACTAAAAGTCAATTTTTTTGTAGTGTAATAAGGGCTCATAAAGATCTATTCAAGTCAAAATTAAGTTAGTTTAAATTAATTTTTTTGGGTCCATTAAAATTGCTTTTAACTAAACTAGTAGAAGAACGGGTTTGAAACTAAAATTATGACCAAAAGAATAGGAAGTTAACCTTAGTATTAGTAGCTCCTAAGACGTACTTTGTCTACACTCACTCACATACTCACTTAACTTAAAATATTTAGGAGCAAATAATGTCAGTACCACCATAACAAATGGGCAGTAGTGAGATTCCGTGAAATGAACAAGCTTTATTCAATGAAGAAGCATCAAAGTACAAAAATTAGAGCCATATTTTAGTACAAAAACCACGCGGATGACTATTACATTGGTGCATGCTAACACTTCTTATTTGTATCGCCACAATTAGTAACTTATTTTCAACCTTCTTGTTTTCTCTTCGCAGCTTCTTTGTGAGTTTCGGAATAGCATATGCTTAATTGGCAACCTTAAAGATCATTAGCAATCTTTGGCAGCTAAACCTCCCTACCACAAAGCCAGCTGAAAGGAATGCTGGGTGCTACATCAGCTTTTGCCATACCTCTCTCCTCTAGCCGCTTCATCTTTTTAACTAACTCACACACATAGTCTTGGGCTTCTCGTCCTTCGCTCGAAAGTCCAGTTAGCTTCTCCACGTTCCATTTGGCGACCAAATGTGTATATCCTCCCATGTAGTCCTTGGTCGTGTACACCCCAAGCCGAGAGGCAACACTTGTGAAGTGATCGAATGGACGTTCATCTTGGCCATCGTACATTAAATGGGCTGGCATTACTATTTTCTTCCTCATCATCTCTGCAAAGGCGATAACGGTGTCACTCGGATCTAACTCGAAAAGTTTTCCCACTATTTCAGTATAAGCAATTTCATGGCGCTTCTCATCCGTGGCAATCGTGCCACATATTAGGGCAAGCTTTTCATCCCTATACTTCATGGCCAGCCTGGCCGTATTACCGTGGGAGATAAACGTTGCTCTTTCTTGGAATGACGTATAGATTGTAAAGAGGTAAGGATTTATTCCGCTGCCGATATCCTAAGAGAAAAAGATAAATTAAGTAGTTGACCAGTACGACTAATGACTTCATGAATACAATACCCTTTACAGAATAGACTAAAATTAATTTGATTAGTGCACAAAGTATCCAAGAATGAAGCTTTGAAGAATATCTAGAGAAAACCTTGACGTAACATACTAGAGCTATATAAATTAAGACTTAATCAATATGCGTTGACGTGTGATTTTCTCACCACAAACACAGATAGATAAGGTTAAGCAGTGGCATGCCATATGGCGTCGGAAAGCGACGAATAAGAATTGAAGTAAATACTATAAAAGGTTTGCGGCTTATCTTACCATTCCGGATCCAATCAGATAGTGCGTTGTCTTCTTTATTTGTTTCATGTCCACCCGTCCCGAAAGGTAGAGGTACTTGTTGAGAAGATTGCCATGCTTGTTTTCTTCTGCACTCCATTCCCTTGCCTATATTGACCAAGGCGTGTCATCGACACCTGTTTGGTCACGAAAGATTTCTAGACCATTAATACGAGCTTGGTAAGTTGGAAGAGCTTCTTCAGTGATCATATCGCCCACTAAGACGACGAAGTAGTCGTCCGGAACTTCCTTTGATCTCTCTTTTAGTTCCTTATCTTGCTCAAAAAATCCATCAGAGGTAGGATCCGGCATAAAGTCTTGTGGTTGCCAAGATTCTCAACCGGTTTCAAGTGAGTTATGACGTTGTTTCGAACCCAGTCTTCCATGGATTCAGGGGTGGAACTACACAGGGACAATGGGGGGCAGCAGCCCCCCATTGCCTGAAAATTTCGAAATTTTTTTTTTTTTATATTAGTATAAAGCCCAGCCCGCCCCCTTAAGCTCAGCCCGCCCCCAGGCAGCCCAGCCCGCCCCCAGCCCTAATGCGTGCCCGCCCCCCCCAAAGCCCCCCCGACCCTTTTTTTTATAACATTCTTAGAGGGTGAAACGGTGGGTTTTTTTTTTTTTTTTTTAAAAAAGCCATTTTCGCCCTGTTTTGTTTCCCCCCCCCCCACCCCCTCAATTTCCTCTTCTCCCCGACGCCAACCTTTTAGCTCTCTCACTCCCCACCTCTTGACGCCAGTGGCCAGCCTCTGCCTCCCTCCGGCCGACGCCAGCCTCCAGCGGTCAACGGCAGCCTGCTAGCCTCCCGCGTCCCCCTCTCACTCTGCCTCTCTCTTTGGCCGCCTGCCTCTCCCTCTCAACTTCCCTCTCTCACTCTCCCTCTCTCTCTCTACCTCTCCTCCTCCAAGGCTCCAATGGCAACAGTTCAACTTCGCCTCTTTCTCTCTCTCCAGCTTTCTTCTCTCTCCAGCCTCCAAGACTCCAAGATGTACACAGTATACCGATCAGTCATCAGTGTGAATGTGCGATCACAATACAATTTTAAAATAGTTAGGTTATTGTGAATTTGATAATTTTTTTAGTAAAGAGATTATGAATTTGATTAGTAACATGTGAATTTAATTATGAATTTGTGAATTTGATTATGTTTATATTAAACAGATTATGCATTTGATTAGGTTATGGTGAATTTGATTATTTTTCTATTAAAGAGATTATGATTTTAATTAGTAATTTGTCAATTGGATTATGAATTTGATAATGAATATTTGAATTTGATTATGTTTATATTAAACAGATTATTTATTTGATTAGATTATTGTGAATTTAATTATTTTTCTATTAAAGAGATTATGAATTTTTGATTAGAATTTGATTAGTTGATTATTTTATATTATGATTAATTTGTGAATTTATTATTTTTATTGAATTATGAATTTAATTTAATTTGATGAATTATTATGAATTTGATAATGAATTTGATTTGAATTTGATTATTTTATAATTTGATTAGGTTTGTGAAACTGTGATTAGGTTATGAAATTAGATTGATGAATTTTTATTTTTTTTTGTTTTATTTAGATAATGGATAAGTTTTTGATAAAGAAGCCAGCCAGCATAGGGTCGTCTAGTACTCCTAACGTGGCTACTAATTCTGAAACGAATCCTAGTTCAAAAAGACCTCGTATTGAATTTAGTGAGGATGATATTGTTGCTGACCCAGGGTTACGTAAACCTATTGAAGAATATGATGTTGGGATTAGAGATCAAGTTCGTAGGGAGTATTTGATCAAAGGTCCTTTTCAACCATTTGGCCATGATTTTCCCAAGAAGCAATACGGAAAAATGAGGGGTTTTAGGGAGTTATGGTTTAAAAATAATTGTGTTGGAATATAGTGTATCAAAGGACGAGGTGTATTGCTTGTGGTGTTATCTATTTAGGCAACTAGAGGAGGGAAATCTGGGGGAGATGTGTTTACATCTATGGGATTTAGCAATTGGAAAAAGGCAGTGGAAGTTTTTGGTGAACATGTTGGTGACTGTAATAGTGCTCACAATGAAGCTAGAAGAAAATGTGAAGCATTCAAAATCAGCGACAAAGTGTGTTGCACGTGTTATCCTCACATGGGTCTGATCAAGAGAAAGCTTATCGCATTCGTTTAACAGTGATTTTAGATTGCATTCGTTATCTTTTGGGCAAGGATTAGCTTTTCGTGGTCATGATGAGTCTGAGAGTTCAATAAGGAAGGACAATTTTCTTGAGCTTTTGAATGGTGCTTGTGAAGAAAAAGGTTCTAAGACACTTAACATAATGCTCCTGGAAACAACCAAATGACTTCTCCAAAATCAGAAGGAAATGGCGAGTGCTTGTGCAGCTCAGACCACACTTGCCATCATTAAAGAATTGGGGATTTTATTCTCTTATGGTTGATAGTCTCGAGATAATTCAGTGAAGGAGCAAATGGCCGTGGTTTTGAGATATGTGAACAAACGTGGATAGGTGATAGAAAGGTTTATTGGTGTGGAACATGTTACCGATACTTGCTCTCAAAATTTGAAAAATGCTATAGACAAATTGTTTGCAAGACATGGGTTATCAATATCCAAGTTGAGAGGTCAAGGGTATGATGGGGCATCAAACATGCGGGGCGAGTTCAATGGGTTGAAGTCTCTCATTTTGAGGGACAATCCTTCTGCTACTTATATTCATTGTTTTGCTCACCAACTTCAATTGGTTATGTGGCTACTACAAAGAATAACTCAAAGTTGGTGATTTTTTTCTTACACTTGACGATTGTGAATATGGTTGGAGCTTCATGTAAAAGGAAAGATTCTCTTTGGCAAAGTCAACATGAGAAGATAGTGGAGCGGTTGGACAAGGGAGAGATTTCTAGTGGAAGGGGCAAAAATCAAGAAACAGTCTTGCACGACCAGGTGATACTCGTTGGGGTTCATACCACATTACAATAATCGTCTCTTCACTATGTGGTCATCAGTGTTGGAAGTGCTTGAAAACATAAAAGATGATGGTACTTCATAGAACAAAGATCCACGGCTATGAGTTTGATGGATAAGATTCAAAGCTTTTGACTTTGTATTCACTTTGCATTTGTTGAGAAATATAATGGAATTACAAATGAATTGTCACAAGCCTTACAGCGAAAAGATCAAGACATTGTTAATGCTATGAATTTGGTTGGAATTGTGAAGGTCGGTTGCAAGATTTGAGAGATAGGAATGGGATGAATTTTTGGAAGAAGTCAAACTTTTTGTGTGAATCATTCTATTAGTGTGCCCAATATGGAAGACATTATACAACTCGTGGTCGTCGGCGTGGAGGGCAAAAAATTACTTATTTCATCGTTTTCGTGTGGAAGTGTTTTGCCAAGTTATTGATTTGATCGCTCAGGAGATGGATAATCGTTTCACAGAAGCAAAGTACGGAGTTACTTCTTTGCATAGCATGTCTTGATCCAAAAAATCATTCTCAGCGTTTGATCATGCGAAGTTACTTCGTCTTGCTGAGCTTTATCCAGAAGATTTCTCAGTAATTGATCATTTATACTTAGAGATCAACTTCGAAACTACATTTATGATATGAGAAGTCATGATGCTTTTTCTGAGCTTCAAGATATTGGAGGTCTTGCTGTGAAGATGGTTGAGACAAGAAAGCATACTCTATATCCATTGGTTTATCGGCTTATTGAGTTGGCATTGGTCTTACCAGTTGCGACTGCAACCGTTGAAGAGTTTTCTCTGCGATGAAGTTAATCAAAACTGACTTGCGTAATAAGATGAGAGATGAATGGATGAATGATAGTTTGGTGGTATACATCGAAAGAAATTTTTGAAACTATTGAGAACGAAGCTATTTTACAACATTTTCAGAATATGCAGTCCCGTAGGATCCAATTGCCACCTCTCAGTATCAGCAAATAGTACGGTACATGTATTTTAATATTTTTAGTACTTAATTTTTTATATTTTAACTCTAAGATATTTTTTTGCATTACGTAGTGAATTTTTTTTTTGTCATTTTTCTTTAAAGTTCGACCCCCTTCAATTGTATTCCTGGTTCCGCCATTGCATAGATTTGAATATTTCGACCTTTTCTGATGGCATGGTCCTGGCAGCCATTGCCATGGAGAACTTGGGAGATCTCATGACGCTGGATTTTCGTGGAAGAGAAGACGAAGGCAGCTTCGTAGGTTGAGAAGTGAAAAGATTCACAAGTTGGAGGGCCATTGTCTTTCGTCTCTCTCAACTTTATCTTGTGAGTTGTACAAGGAAAAGAGGATGGGAATGACTATTTATAACAAAATCATTCCCCCCTCCTCCCAACCCCAAAAGATTGATGATTGGAGGCACATGAATAACTAAATAATGTCATCTTACTATACCACATCACATTCCTCCAATATAATATTTATACATTATATTCAATTTTTCTTGTTCTTTTTCTCTTTGTTTTATTTTTTTTTCCTCGATGTCTCTCTCTTTCATTTTTAAGTAGCTTCTTATTTTTTATCTTCTTTTTAAAATGAGATAAATATATATACTTTTCACCCATAATTGTAAGAGGTTCATTCTTTTGTTAATGAAGTTAAATAGTACACTAAATCATGAGTTCACGAATAAAGAGATAATATTTTTTTAGTAACGATTTTGATCAACCTGAACCTGCCCAAATTTTTCTTTCACCATATAGCACTTTGTACAGCCAGCTAGCTAATATCTTCGCCAAGGATTGCATGCTAATTTTCCTCTTCATAAATTACACACAAAAATCGTAGTTATTTTCTCGCGCTGGCATTTATTCTTTGGATAATCTATGACATGATCGGTTTGGGTGCTCTAGTTTGTACTGGTGTCATAAGCAGTGTCCTTAATGAATTTGACTACTTTAGTTCGTAGTGGTGCCTTATAAGATGGTGTCCCTGTATCTCGGAGGTACATAGGAAGCCATTAACTGAAATTTATAATTAATTTGCAATATAGAATTTGGAGCATATATATGTATATATATATATGACTAGCCCACGCTCTTAATTATAATGTTTCCGAAGAAATTAATTACGTTCATATACTAGTGGTGTCGTATAATTAAGGTGGTGCATGTCCCCCGTATGTCGGAGATACATAGGAAGCCATATTTAACTGAATTTTACAATTTATTTTGCAATATAGAATTTGGAGCATATATATGACTAGCCCACGGCCGTCTTAGTTATTAATTTTCCGCAGCAATCAATTAATAACGTGATAGCCACTTTTTCTGTTTTTTTTATATTTTATATATTTCTTTTAATTTGTTAAATATTTTAGTCTGAGAATGAGAGGATGGGAAAATCGGGAAAATAGTGAAAAAGAAAAGAAAATAATTTTCAGGTACCAATAATCAAAAGAGGGTTTGATGGGGGACCTTGATCCCTTTGAATATTCAGAGAAAAAAGATACAAGTTTTTCTAGTCGAAAAATTAGAAAAATAGACAATTTTATTGACTTATTTTATTGGGTTAATTAAGGTCTAACCGAACCCAAAACAATCCTTACTAAACCCGAATTCCCTCCGAATTGAATACTTATTTAATTTGCTGTCACAGAGAGTACTAGTGCACTAAAAAATACGTATATATATATATATCAATCATTATTTATCTTACCCCGTATCATTGGCGATATTCTATATATATATATATATATATGATAATATATTCTCCTCATATATTATCTATATTATTCTTCCCACACCGCATATATATGTTTTGGATGTAAATTAAGCACTAGACCGGGGGTTGTTTCATCAACTAGCTACCAAATATTAATGTCTGTTTAATTCTCTAGAACATTTGGCTATGTTATTTAGATAACATTTTCTCTAGTTATGTAGATTCAATCACCATTGAAACCAACATTCCTGTGTGAAGTCTTCAAAGTGCTAAAGGAGTTCGGCTGCCGGAGTTCTTGGTATTGAAAAACAAGAACGTTCTTGAAGAGTTCATAAGAAGAACCTTAGAGGATTAAGGGTCAACCGCAGGAAGCGGGTCCAAGTTAGATTACTTAGATTATTACATCGAGGTAGTCAGAGTCAAGCAACCGGAGATTGCCTATGTCTGAATCATAGTTGTAAGGTTTTACTTCTTAGTGAATTTATGGTGGCTGCTAATCCGGAGTGGTTTTTCATTTAAAAGGAAAGTTCAAATGTTTTCTACTTCGTTAACAAAATCCTTATCTCTTGTGTGATTGATATTTGTTTTATTATTCCGCTGCTTATTTTGTTGATTGATTATTTAGATTTAGACTCAACAATTTTAGGACTTGTTCTAAAATTGTTATTGATTTTTAAATTGAGGGAAAACACCTATTCACCCCATCTAAGTGTTAATAGAGTATAAATAGGATTTTTCAATTGGTATAACAGTCCGATCTCGTTCCTTGACCCTACGTCCAGATGTATCACAGTCAGTCATTATCTGTGCCTCTCTATTTTGATGGAAGCAATTATGCTTACTGAAAAATACGCATGAGAAGGGTCTATTGTAATTAAGTATCAAGTATCAATGACCTAAATAACACTTTCTAGCTAGGTTCTATGCGACGTCTTATGGGAGAAGTTGATTGCTTAGGAATAATAGTATACGTCGTACGTATACAGTAATAAATTGGGAAGGGTCTATTATAATTAAGGAGCAAATGTTATCTAAATAGCATTGCCAAATGGCCGTCCAGAGATTTAAACAACCATTAATATTTAGTAGCTAGTTGATGAAACCACGCCCGGTCTAGTACATAATTTACATCCAAAACATATAGATGCAGTGTGGGAAGAACAATATAGATAATACATGAGGAGAATATATTATCCTATATATATATATATATATATAATATGTCCTATTATACGGGGTAAGATTGATATATCAGGTTAAATGATGCTTGATATATATACGTATTTTTTAGTGCAGTAGTACTCTTTGTGATATAGCAAATTAAATAAGTATTCAATCCGGAGGGAATTCGGCTTTAGTAAGGATTGTTTTGGGGTCGGTTAGACCTTAATTAACCCGATAAAATAAGTCAATAAAATTTTGTCTATTTTTATAATTTTTCGACCAGAAAAACTTGTATCTTTTTCTCCAAATATTCAACGGGCCGGATCAAGATCCCCCATCGAGCCCTCTTTTGATCATTGGTCCCTGAAAATTATTTTCTTTTCTTTTTCACTATTTTCCCGATTTCCCATCCTCTCATTCTCAGACTAAAATATTTAACAAATTAAAAGAAATATTAAAAAAAAACAAAAAACAAAAAGTGCTATCACGTTATTGATTGCTGCGGAAAATTAATAACTAAGACGGCCGTGGGCTAGTCATATATATGCTCCAAATTCTATATTGCAAAATAAATTGTAAACTTGCACCACCTTAATGATACGACACCACTACTATAAACGTAATTAATTTTTGCGAAAAAAATAATAATTAAGAGCGTGAGCTAGTCATATATATATATATGATCACTATAGTGCAAATTAATTATAAACTTCAGTTAATGGCTTCGTATGTACCTCCGAGAAACAGGGACACCACCTTATAAGAGACCACTTTGAACCAAGGACACTGCTTAGAACACCAGTACAAACTAGAGCACCCAAACCGATCATGTCATAGATTATCCAAAGAATAAATGCCAGCGCGAGAAAATAATTGCGATTTTTGTGTGTAATTTATGAAGAGGAAAATTAGCATGCAATCCTTGGCGAAGATATTATATAGCTAGCTGGCTGTACAAAGTTCTTTATGGTGAAAGAAAAATTTGGGCTGGTTCAGGTTGATCAAAATGGTTACTAAAAAAATATTATCTTTTTATTCTTGAACTCATGATTTAGTGTACGATTTAACTTAATTTACAAAAGAATGAAACTCCTACAATTATGGGTGAAAAGTATATATATTTATCTTATATATATATAATATTCCCTATGATACGGGCTAAGATAAATGATGATTGATATATATACGTATTTTTTAGTGCAGTACGCTCTGTGATAGCAAATTAAATAAGTATTCAATTTGGAGGAATTTATATATATATATATATATATATATATGTTAGCCCAAGGTTGTTTTGTTTTTGTAAAACAAACTATATTTTATTTTGATGATAACAAAAGTTTCTCAGGATTGAAGACTTTAGATTTTATTTTAGTCAATCCACTACTTCCAAAGTTATAATTCAAGAGATTGAAGTTTTCTCTCTCCTTGTGTGTATAAGTTGTTTTGAAATATCACTACACAAGTTAATACAATTAAATTCTTCTTTGTAGGTATTTAAATATGTGTTGGAACAATTTGGAAGATTGAAAATTGCAAAAACTCTCTCCAGCACTCTTTGGTGTCGACACATAGAAGACATGGTGCCGACACATTGTTTACGACTTGCACTCCGAGACAAAGTGTCGACACATAGAAGACACAGTGCCGACACATTGCACTGACTCCCGAGCGCTCTCTTTTTTTCAAATTTTGATGTGCCAACACATACCATTCATGTGTCAGCACATGCCACTTGGTTGAAGATTTTCCGAAAAATGTCAGATCGCTCAAAATTGGCTCCTTAAATCACTGGCACCTTTCCAACGGCCATTCTCACCTACCACAATGACCGTTGAAAGTCAAATCGCCTTAAATACAAGATTCAAAGAAGAAGACTATATATCTCGAACGAACGTCGACTTGCAATTACTTATTCACCTAATATTTTGAGAGAGAGAAAGAGCCTTGAAGAAGAGAGAAGCTAGTACCCACCAAGAAAGCCTGCTTGTTCTCTAAAATACTTTAGCTTTCTTTTGTGCTTTTTGTCTTGCTCTTCCTTGTCCTTCATACTTGAATACTCGGCTTTAAGAGCTATTCCGTGACTTTCTCGTTGTACCCATTCATTTTTAAACCTCGTGAGTGTTGGTAAACACTGGGTCCTACTCGAGTGAGTAGAAAAAATCCTTTGGTTTAAGGATCTATGAAGAAGAGTTAAAGCGTGAGCTCTAAAAACGCATTGTAAAGGTTCTTTAGCACCCCGGAAGCTAAGGTGTGCTTGCTATTTGATAAATAGTGGAGGAAGCCCAAGGAAGTCAATAGCCTTGGGGGTGGACGTAGGCAAGTATTGGCCGAACCACCTAAAATACGGTGTCATCTCTCTAAACCCTACATCTTTGTTGATCTTTTCTTATTGTTGATTTTTGCCTTATTGTTTTGATTATTAAATCTTCTTGTAAAAGTTTTAACTTTTTTTAAACCCAATTCACCCCCCCTCTTGGGTTGCTCTTAGACTTTCAATATATATATCTACTTCATATGATATGGGGTAAGATAAATGATGATTGATATATATATTATACGTATTTTTTAGTGCAGTAGTACTCTGTGATAAGCAAATTAAATAAGTATTCAATCTGGAGGGAAATAAATAAATAAATATATATATACTTCCTATGATACGGGGTAAGATAAATGATGATTGATATATATATATTATAAGTATTTTTGAGTGTAGTAGTACTCTTTGTGATAGCAAATTAAATAAGTATTCAATCCGGAGGGAATTTTATATATACGTCCTATGATACGAGGTAAGATAAATGATGATTGATATAAATATATATATATTATATTAGTGCAGTAGTACTTTTTGTGATAGCGAATTAACAAGTATTCAATTCGGAGGGAATTCGGCTTTAGTAAAGATTGTTTTGGAGCCAGTTAGGTCTTAATTAACCCGATAAAAACATTCAATAAAATTTTGTCTATTTTTCTAATTTTTTTACCTGTAAAACTTGTATCTTTTTCTCTGAATATTAGAAGGGATCGAGGTTCCCGATTGAACCCTCTTATGATTCGTCCTGAATATTTTTTTCCTTTTCTTTTTCGCTATTTTCCCGATCTTGCGTCCTCTCATTCTCAGACTACATATTTAACAAATTAAAAGAAATATTAAAAAGAAAAAAGTGGCTAGCACGCATGATTGCTGCGGAAAAATAATAATTAAGCGTGTGGAATAGTCATATATATATGGGCCAAATTCTATATCGCACAATAATTATAAATTTCAGTTAATGGCTTCCTATATGTATGTCCGACATACGGGGATCACAAGGTACCACGTTAAATATACGACACCACTATAAACGTAATTAATTTGCTGCGGAAAAATAATAAGTAAGAGCGTGCATGGGCCACACGCACACACATATATATATTTATGCGAACCAAATTTCATATTGCAAACTAATTATAAGACATCACTATGAACTAAAGTAGTCAAATTAAGGACCCTGCTTAGGACACCAGCACAAGCTAGAGCATCCAAACCGAGGATGTCATGCATAGATTATCCAAAGAATAAATTAATGCCGCGAGAAAATAACTACGATTTTTGTTTAATTTATGAAGAGGAAAATTAGCATGCAATCCTTGGCGAAGATATTAGCTAGCTGGCTGTACAAAGTGCTATATGGTGAAAGAAAAATTTGGGCAGGTTCAGGTTGATCAAAATGGTTACTAAAAAAATATTATCTTTTTATTCTTGAACTCTTGATTTGAGTGTACGATTTAACTTAATTTACAAAAGAATGAACCTCCTACAATTGTGGGTGAAAAGTATATACATTTATCTCCTTTTTTTTTAAAAAAAAAAAGATAAAAATGAAGAAGCTACTTAAAAAGAAAAAAAAGAAAAGAAAAAAGATCATGTGATTCAAGGTTTTGTGTGCACGTTGGAATTAAAAAAAAATTGAATATAATGTATAAATATTTTGTAGGAGGAATGTGATGTGCATGGTATAGTACGATGGCATTATTTAATTATTCATGTGCCTTCAATCATCAATCTTTTGGGGTTGGTAAGGGGGAATGATTTTGTTATAAATAGTCATTTTCATCCTCTCTTCAGTGTACAACTCACAAGAGAAAGTTGAGAGAGACAAAGGACAATGGCCCTCCAACTTGTGAATCTTTTCACTTCTCAACCTTCGAAGCTGCCTTCGTCTTCTCGTCCATGAAAATCGAGCGTCATGAGATCTCTCAAGTTCTCCATGGAAATGGCTGCCAGTACCATGCCACCAGAAAAGGTCGAAATATTCAAATCCATGGAAGACTAGGCTCAAAATAACATCATAACTTACTTGAAACCGGTTGAGAAATCTTGACAACCACAAGAATTTATGCCGAATCCTACCTCTGATGGATTTCTTGAGCAAGTTAAGGAACTAAGGGAGAGATCAAAGGAAGTACTGGATGATTACTTCATTGTCTTAGTGGGCGGTATGATCACTGAAGAAGCTCTTCCAACTTACCAAGCTCGTATTAATGGTCTGGAAATATTTTGCGACCAAACGGGAGTCGATGACACGCCTTGGTCAATATGGGCAAAGGAATGGAGTGCAGAAGAAAACAGGCACGACGATCTTCTCAACAGGTACCTCTACCTTTCAGGATGGGTGGACATGAAACAGATAGAGAAGACAACACACTATCTGATTCGATACGGAATGGTAAGATAAACCGCAAACCTTTTACAATATTTACTTCAATTTTATTCGTCGCTTTCTGGCACCATATGGAACACCACTCCAAAACTTTATGTTTCTGTGTTTGTGGTGTGAGACCCCAACCTTATTATTTCTTTTATTTTAAAGAATTATGACTCCTTAAATTGTATTGCTCAAATTATTATTATTACTCTAATTTTTGAGAGAGGCATGTATGGGGAGATTAATCTAATGTATGTCTAGGTAGAATTTTCCTCTAGCATTTTTAGGAGTTTTAAGCTAGGATTTAAATGTTATATTATTTGCAATGTTAAAGTTTGAGTAATTGAGATTAATTAGGCTAATTATTTTAAGGCCAATTATTTTAGGCTAATTATTTTAATTCATGGAATATGTTCCTAAGTTACAATATTTGGAAGAATTAATAATTGGAAGAATTTAATTAGGGCTTTAACCCTGAAATTGTGGAGACTTAGGGTTTAAAATGGGATGGCATGATTTGGGAATTTACATGGTAGCAAAAAAAAAAAAAAAAAAAGAAAAAGAGAGGTGGAAGAATGGAGATTCACGTGAAAGAGAAGGGAAAAGGGGGGGGGCAGCCTTGT
>CM025849.1:25021874-25127306 GCA_003952965.2 Morella rubra | reverse complement strand
GGTTCAATCCCTGGCTGGTTGTCGACTCTTCCAAGGCTCTTCTTTTTACAGTTGGATGATAATCTTCTTTCTGGGGAATTCCCAAAGGAACTTTGTGCATTACCAGCATTGGTATCCCCACAACCTCTAGACAATACTTATTTGGATTTACCAATTTACGTTAGTGTAACTGTGCAACAATACAATTCCCTTTTCAAACTTGGATGGGAAATATTCGCGGCAAACAACACCCTTAGTGGCAGCATACCCAGCGAGATCGGTCATTTGAAGCAGCTCCAACGATTAGGCCTTAGCCATAACAACCTGTTGGGTAAGATTCTAGAGCAAATGTCGGACCTCATAAACTTGGAAGTATTGGAGCTCTCTACAAATCAGTTGACTGGAGAGATACCAGCATCAATGGTTAATTTGCATTTCTTGCGTTGGTTAAGCGTTGCGAACGATAAACTCCATGGACTAATACCGTCAGGCACTCAACTCCAAAGTTTTGATGCCTCTCATTATGAGGGCTATCTGGGACTTTGTGGCCCTCCACTCCCAAATCAGTGCCTCAATACTAGAGGCAACAAGGGTGACAAGGACATTCATGACAAAGAAAACAGACATGCAGTCCCATGGCTTCATATAAGCGTGGTGCTTGGCTTCATTACTGGATTTTGGGGGTATGTGGTCCTCTAGCTATCAACAACGTTGGAGATTTGCATATTTTAATTCCTTGATGATTTAAAAGATAGAATCTATGTGAAATTGGTTGTGTCTTTTCGCAGATTGTATAAAAGACTTACAAAGTAATGATCTTTTTGTCTTTCTTTGGGATGGAGGCGCATCTATCTTAGAGCGTCCATTTTTCTCTCCCCCGATTCAAGTTTGGTAAAACTCTCTATTTGACTCTTTCGTGGTGAAGTTTTCATTTTATTTTTTCAATCTATGAATCCTCTCTTGATAGTGCTAAGAAAATGGGTTATATCTGACTCTAGTAGGTTGATGCAACAGTTGTTTGATTGTGCGGCATAACAGCTCTTTTATAAAATACCCAAGTGATCAAATGAAAGGCATATTGGCAAGATAGTAAAAGTACGATTTTTTTTTTTTTGCAAGAAAATTGTTGGGCCAAATTACCATCTTTGGGCAAATTAAATAATAATTACCTAAGCAAACTAGAAACCAAATGAGAAAATAAATCAAGCACCGAGAGCACAACACAAGAGAATACACTAGATTTGCGTGGAAAACCTTTCAGTGAAAGGAAAAATCTTGAGACAACTCTGAGATATATAAATTCACTATAATAAAATAGATATTATTCTACAAACTTGATTTTTGAATTAGGTGATTTTCTATGTACCGTCTGTTTATATTTAATAAAAATACTTAACCTAGAAAAATAATAACTTTTATTAATTATCTAACACTCCAAGTTAGCCAATCACGAGGGACCAAAGATGTAATTGGCAGAGGACTAATGACTTTTTCTTTTCTTTTTTAAGCAGAGCAGGATAAAGGCCATGGCGTTAACATGGACGTACGTGAACCATCACATCATGCAGACGATTGTTCATGACTTTAGCGTGGAAGACCCGAAATTACATAAGGAAAGACAATGTTAACATGCATGGTAGTAGTATTAAGTCACCAATTTGCTTCTTTTCTTTTTATTATAAAATTATTAATTAAATTTTTGTATTGAAGTTTAGCAAATAAATCAATTTTAATAGATAAAATTATTAAACTAGTTGATCTATCTTGAGACATAGTTTTTGGTAAATAAATTTTTTTTATAATCTTTAGTTTTGAAAACTTCTTTCCGCATATGCAAGTATAATAAGTATGGTGAGTAGTATTTTATATACAATAAAACAATTTGGAAAACAATCTAGTGACATTTTTTAAGATGAGACATTTTTTTTTTGTAAAGCCATCAAAAGATCTTAATCTTTCAAGAACCAAACAAAAAACCAAATATGTCATCATACTTTGAAAATATTGACAATAGTTCAAATCTATCTTGCATGGAAGATATTGCTTGATCTACAATATAATAAAAATAATCAATTTTAAAAGAATCCTCATGAACTAACTTCATCATCTCATCATCATTTTAGACATTGGTGTGCTATTAGAAAAATGACCTTAGAATTTAATTTTTTGAGAACTTAAGTTAACTTATTTACTATAGATAGACAGTTTTGATGCTAGGTTTTAGGAGAAAAATTTTATTGGGAATGATGCTATTGTTTTGAAAAGAGATGTAAAAGCTGATACATGATAGTGTTAGTTTCTAGGATGTCTAGTTTTTTATTTTAAATTTCAATTTTCTAAACTAATTTTTAAATGTTGCTATTTTCTAGGCCTTTATTGAGTTTTATTTCAAAAAATTTAGGCTTTTTTCCTTCTTCTTAATTTTAATTTGCTATTATATTGGGCCCGCCTTAGGTGATTGCCTCACCTCCAACGTATGCTTATCTAAGCCGCCCCTGGATACATGCATGCATGTCATGCTTTGCAATGATATTAGTATAGTACCCGTCTCTTTTCGTCAATCCCCTACCCTCCATTTTGCGGCTCCTTTCGTTCGTACTAACACAAAGATGGTTAGTTATTTTTTTTTTCTTTGTCCTGCACCGATATAAGGAAAGACAATGTTAACATGCATGGTAGTGGTGGTGAATCTTTATGTCTCGTCTCAGATGACCTTCAGTGACTTAACATTGTCAAGAGAAATTAGTTGGGATGAGGTTTCGAATACCTTGTCATCCGTGAAGTTGCTTAGAAAAAAAAAAATACCCTTGTCATCCATAAATAAAAAGAAACATTGCCAAGATAGCATGCATGCAAGTGCAGATAGCAACTTTTCTATATGCAAATCATCCATGCAATCAAATGGACTCTCCTGTCCTTACAGTTCAACGCCTCCTCCTATGCTTTAAATTGGTCTTCCAGGCCTGATTGCTACTACTGGAAAGGTATTGTCTGTGATCATAAAGGCTGTGTCACTCATATTTCACTAGCCTCTAAAGGCCTCACAGGGAGTATATTGCCCTTCTTAGGAAATCTCACACACCTCTCTTACCTTAATCTCTCCCATAATTTACATCTAGTCACACTTGCCATATCAGTCGTTTCATCCTTGAATCAACTCACGGTCCTTGTACTACAAGAAAATTGCTTTTGGGTGTCAAAAAAATTTGTCACCAAAAGCTACAATTTGTCACCAAAACTTTTCGGTGTCAAAAAAATTTCGACAGGCCATTTGTCACTGTAAGCGTGTCACGCAAGATTTTGCGTAACGGTTTGCAAGTTTCATCAGGAAAAATCGTTCAGAGGGTACCTCTATAAGTTCGGACAATTTTCAACTGGTGTGAGGATTACACTTATGTCATGCATTGGTTGTTTTTGGTCCATTTGGATAACATGTTTGCATGCTATGGAGTGCGTGACGAAAATCTAATTCGTCATTGAAACTCGTGCTCAAGGTCCAAATTAACCCTTCCAACGTATTGCATAATTGTGACGAAAAAATGGGTGTCACAGAATACAACCTCTGCATGTGTTTCCAACATGTTCGGACATTACCTCTTTTTTCAAGGAAAAAGAAAAATGCTAGTGAATATAATGTGCGAACGATTAACAAGAAGTGCGGACGATCATTAAAAAAGGGTGTGTGGCAAGTAATAAACATTGAGACGTTATTTGGAACAAAACGTGCACTTGTTTATTTATGGAGTCTAGATGTTATTATATTTATTTAAATTATGCATTTAAATCTAAATTACACGTCGATGTGAGGAAATTATATTAATTATAAAATATAATGGAAATAAATTCTGAAATAAACAATCTACCCAAATCTTCGTTTGGGCACTATAAAGGAAATGACATTTAGTTGCGAGCAGAAACCGCCGCTAAAGATTTAAAAAAAAAAAAAACTGCTGCTAAAGGCAGATCCGTCATAATAGGTTATAGTGATGGTTTTGGCGACCACCGGTGAAAATTGGGATTTATAGCGGCAGTTGGTTAGCGGTGTTTGTGACCACTGCTATAAACTCGAAGCGCGATAGTGATTTTTTTTTTGGGTAGGGTTTCAAGAAACACTACTACAGGTCTTTAGCAGCGTTTGTTAAATGCCGCTATAGACTAGTCTTCTGAGGTGTTTTACAAAACGCTGCTAAATTCAATTTTAAAAATGCTGCTATATATCTTTAGCAACGTATTGTGAACTGTCGCTATAGACTAATCTACTGCGGCATTTGTTAAAAACGCTGTTGTAGGTCGATTTTGTTATGCGTTTAAACATCTACAGCAGTGTTTTGTGACCGCTGCTAAAAGTTTGTGCTAGTGTTTTTTTTTCCTCCACTATATCAGTTTTAAAAATGCTGCAATAGATACATGTGTAAAAACCTGCGTTTTTTCCTATATTTTTATGTAATACAAATTTTAATTGATTGATGCAAAAATATAAAGTGTAATAAAACAAAATATATTTCATCATTGACTAAATAACCACGTTTTACAAGTTTTGCAACAAATACAAAGAAGTTCTAAAAGTTTCTCAGTAGTTCAAAAACTAACAAGTAATGACATTTAACAACAAATAACTACAATTTTAATCCTTAGCAGCTTCAACACTTGCTCCAGCACTATCTGCACCATCATCACTAGCACTAATACCAGCACCAGCACCATCACCATCACCATCAACATTGTCTGCAATTGCAATATTGGAAAATTAACAAACAGTAATGACATGAACAAAGATAAAAATAAATGAATACAAACACAAAAGCTTAGTACAAACTTAAAATCAAATTAATAGCAGTCTTCATTTATGTTAGTATCTTACTATCAAACGTTTTTCCGGCTTGCATGAGATGATCTAGGAATTGATGGTGGAACTTGGTTGGGATTGGCAACATTTTGATTTTCACGTTGCTCCTACAAAAGTTAAACAAACAATTAACTAGGAAAATACATAAAGAGAATCAATAGTGATTATGTGAGGGTAAGTAACTAAAATTTCTACCCAGGCTTTAATGAAGAATTGCATTGTAGATCGAAGTGATTCAATTGCAAACTCAAGACTCTTCATTTTATCCTGCATTTCCATCATTTCCTCGCTATTAGAGGATGTAGGTTGAGTGTATATTCTGTTGGTGTTGATAGGATGAGATGAAGGAGTTGGTCCTAGTCTAATGCCACGAATGCGACCATGTTGATCTGGACCAATCCTTATGCATAACGGTCATATGGTGACCAATTGATGCTGCCACCCATTCTGGATTGGGTCAAGGTTTGTGAAATTGTTGGATCATGCACTTGAATCTCCTCCATTCACCTCTAAAAGAATAGAACATACAGTTAAATTATGAATTAAAATTAAACATTCAAATCAAAATTGATGTAATAGTGACATACTATTTTTTCTACTACATCCGGATTCATTGGAAACCTGTCAGAACGTGAATGCACAGCTTTATACAACTCTGCTTGATCAATTGGAACTTGTTTCTCTTTTTCTTGCATCACAAACATCATATAGAATGGGAGAGTCAGTTCTAAGTTATTACAAGAGATTTGAAGAAGGAAAAACAAAAGAAAGGGAGAACAATAACTAATATCGGTCACTTTCTTTTTTAACCAACTAAAGTAATACTTTAACAGAACCCAAAGGATCACAAATTTAGACATAGAAGAGGTTCCAAACCTAGAGTACACTGGATGCTGAAAACAAAATAATTGTACAAGATCAACAACGCAAGCTTAAACATTAATCAACTGCCAAATTTAGATCAAGAATATTGTAGTGTGCAAGATAATGCAGTAATCCTTCTTTTCTTGAAAAAAAAGAGTACATAACAATATATAATGGCGAGTTTCTCTCGGAGTAAACAACAACGTCTCACCTTCTACACAAGATTTCAATAGTGCAGAAACAATTATTATGGATCAAAGACAAAGTTAGAAAATCTCAAGGTAAAAGTACAAGAGCATGAAGAAATACAGAGGAAACTAGAAAATGTATTCCAATTAGTTTCTAAGTTTGATTACTAAACAAACAAAATACAAGAGAAAGGATATTGAATAACCTTACTTTTGGAAACGGTCTCCTCAAGATAATAAGCAGAGGCCTTCCAAAAATTTTTAGAATTAACTATTGCAACCAAAAGCTCAATCTTATCAAGAAATGACCAGGAACAAAAAGAAGAAATGAGGTCCAAGGCAAACAATTCTCTGCAAACCGAATACTCCATACATAACCAGCCCAGTTTGCTATCCAACAAAATTGTTTAGCCTTGAAAACAAAAATGCAAAATTCATACCTGTCTATTTAAGAGAATACACAAAAAGAACAAAACCCAAACTAACCAAAAATTCCTTAAAAAAATGATATACAGCACTAATGTCCCATGAGTCTATCCAATACGAAAGCAACAATCTAATTGAACATCATTGGTTGTTAGAATTAACTACTGCAAGAAGGCTTGCATAACTTTCTGTTATGCAATTGTTGAATTAGTCAGAGCAATAAACAATACACAACATTTGCAGTAGTTGTGTGCTGTTTCTCAATGACAATAATTTCAAATAATTGCTATTATCAGTATACTGTGCGCCAAATTAGACTTATTGATTCTACCAGATAATCCTAAAAAGTGATAGTATAAGCACAATGAAATTGCAGATCGACTTATAGCAACGTTAGTCCACAACCGCTACAATAGCTAGATTTTAGCGGCGGTTTTTGTGGTTTTTTTTTTTTTTGTAGTGAGAGGTCAAATGTGATGTGAGTTGCCTTATGTGCTCCATCATTTGCTCACGTATTTTTTGTTTCATTCTTTGCAGCCCTTATTCTTGCTCCTCTTGTTGCTTATGCTGCTGCTCCTCTTCCAAATACTACTGAAGCTCTCGCATCGTCTTCTCTATTTCTATCCGCCTGACAAATAGCTCTTCATATTCCATCTGTTTAGCCCTTATCTCCTCTATCTCTGCTCTAGTCTCCTCCAATCTCTAGACCAAATCAATGGACAACACTGAAAAAGATGCTCCAACGTGCTGCACTAAACGACCTAATCAACGCACGTAACCCGCTTTCGTCCCAACACGTGTGGAAAATTTACCCTTCTACAAATGACCTTCCCTCGAACTCATGCTCTAACTGTAGCGCCTCCATCTTTTCCTACAAGTTAAGGAGAAAAAAATTAAATAATACATTAAATATTAAATTTTAATAATGCATAATATAATTTTATATAACTTACAAAATTTTTTGTGCACTATCTGATGTCCATGCTCTGTCCTTATTAGTATGCATTTTTTTGTACATCAATGTAGGATTATTCTAATCAGTTTCTAAATCTTTCTGCATACTAAGAAATGACATATATATATATAGTTTTTTTTTTGTAATCAAGAAATGACATATATATTAATTGCCTTAATTATGTATTTAAGTAACAATGCTCTATTTCTTAATTAAAAATACACTTAGATGATTGAGCTCGTTACCATTAGAGCTAACGTGCGTTGAAAAGACCTCGAGCCCGAAGTGTGAGCAATCGTCAGCTTAGCCCTATTTTGATAGTTGATTTCACTTCTTCTCTATAATGTATATCTATCGTCTTAGTAAAAAAAATTATTGTATAAACAAATAAAAATATTAAATTAAACATTTTACCTGAAATTCTTCAGTACTAAATAATTCTCACATGGGGGCCCAATCTTCCTTCTTCATGTGCGGGTATAGATGTTCTAATGCTTCTTCTTTGGTGGGAAACAAATAGTAGTACTAATGCATTTTGTTCCGATGCGTTCTGTACGCTGTGTTCATTGAAGACATCACAGCGTTTCAATCCTTGGCCGATTATAATCGAGGTTAAAGTAATCCTGAAATAAACAATGTTAGTACAATTAAACAGTAAATAGTAAGCATAAGCACAATTTATTCTTAGTTACACTCACCAACACTTTGTTTATTATGTAAGACTTAAACTCATCAGAGACTTTGGACTACTTGGTCACATCCAATGGCACATGTGATCACATGAGCGAACCAATATGACTAGAGAACATTAAGATACCTTGTCATCACAGCCCATACGACTGTCGGGATATGAACACTTAACTTTCCTACACAAACGAGCTTTCTTGCAATACGAGCCTTTTCTGCTTCTATTTTCTAAACTATCTTCCAGTGGCCGTCCAACTTCATATCATCAAGATAAAATACTTGGCAACCCTAAGATGCTAGCACGAACAGGTTGTCCTTATACCACTTCCGTGATGTGTTGATGCAAACAAAACGTCTAATTTTATGAAGACCTAAGTTTTGGATGCTCAAGTCAAACCAGTCGCATTGAATAAATAAACTAAATTCCCACACAGGTACTGTAGTACGTAAATATCCACAACTTGACCATAAAAATTGACATTTTCCCCATCATGGTCTCCCAGTACAACCACCTCGCTATTTTGTGTATTGTGGAATTGTTCACGATGAACTGTGTGAAACCAAATGCCATTAACTACCCATCTAGAAAATGATACTACTCGCTGATCCAGTCCTGATGCCAATGCATATAAATCTTCCGACACGTCAAAGATTCATTACGCATTGACTGTATCTAAAATAATATAATTCGATTAGACGTTGAAGAGTGAAAATTAATCAGTATCAATTAATTAACTCTACGTTCTACAAATGTAATAAATACCCTTTTTTTAACCATGATGAGAATTATTCTTCGTGCATTTGACTAACATATATTAGTGATTGTTGCTTGAGTTCATGGAGGTGCTCACCGCAAACAAATATTCGTAAAATAATTGCAAGTGTAAAATATTGAATAACAAAGTGATTATGTGTAAAGGACAACTATAACACTTACTCTAAATATGGACCAAGTTCTATACAGTTGTTTAGTACATACTATTGTGCTTTA
Source organism: Morella rubra (assembly GCA_003952965.2). Taxonomy (NCBI): domain Eukaryota; kingdom Viridiplantae; phylum Streptophyta; class Magnoliopsida; order Fagales; family Myricaceae; genus Morella; species Morella rubra. The sequence goes on along the minus strand of CM025849.1, from coordinate 25,118,370 downwards.
GTGAACTCCTTTCTATTAAAACCATGGCCCTTGTCAGCTCTTAACGGGAGAACATTCTAAGCAAATACAGAAAGACGGTTTGTCTGTCTTCCTCAATCATCTTCATTGGCATAATCCTCTCTCTTCGATTGAATCGCATCTCAACCCCACCGAGGTACAATGAGCAAAATGTCAGACACTCATTTAGCACGTAACTCTCTTCAATGGACCCTACAGGCTGTGTCCTATTCTTCACGAAACACTCTGTCTTCCCTAAGTACCTTTCCATTGGATACATCCATCTATACTGAACAAGACCTGCATGTTTCACCTCCCAAGGTAAGTGGACTGCTAAATGGATCATCACAGTGATGAATGATAGAGAAAATATGTGTTCCAACTTAAAGTGAATCAAATCGATATCTTTTTCTAACTAGTCTACAACTTCTAATTTTACAATTTTTGAACACAAATCTTTGAAGAATAAACTCAACTCTGCCCATGTTGTACATACTTCCTCATCCATTAACCCATGTATCATCTCCAGTAACAGTCATTGCAGCATAACGTGACAGTGATGGCTTTTCATACTGGTTAACTTGCATTCTTTCACATTTATGCACTGTGATATATTAGACGTTTACCCGTTAGGGAACTTCACACCCTTCAACTGTTAGATTCGTAGCGGAATTGTGGTTCGTTGAAATCGAGCAACCCAAGCGTCATGCATCCTTCAAATCCAAGCACATAGTTATTGAGAGAGTTTTAGAGAGAGAAACTCTAGACGTGAAAAAGACATTCTATCTCTCAAATGAAATTCTGTGCTATTTATAATGGCTTATTGAGAGCTTCAACCGTGTTTATGCGTGGGATTTTTAGAGACCTCAAATCTCAACCATAGGATCATCATGAAAAACTATTTTTCATTTAACTCTCTTATATTTTGTATTTCGAATTTATGGTCTTCTACAAATCGTGATCATGTTGTTGGCTTTTAGTCATAATCTATATTTTGATGATTACAATAAAGAAATTGATTTGAAAAAAGATCTAATTGATCATGGAAATAAAAATTGATCAAGCAACGACCAAATCATATGAAGCGACTCAAAAGTGAAGAATCAAGACTCTAGGGTAAACTTTGTAACTCTAAGGTCTCATCAGGAGCATGAATTTGAATCACACACTACATGTCTTTCAAAACCAAGCATAACCTTTTCATCTCAAGTTTGGTAAATAAAATGTCTCAAAATATTTTCAAATCATATCTTTGTAACTCCCAAATCTCTTTTGTATCCTTGGGGGGAAAATCGTGTTTCAAAATCATTAAGGGCTGCATTTTTAGATATAGCAGTCGACCCGATTCATATCTAGTCGACCCGCCAAAATCAGAAAGCTTTTCAGTAGAATGTCAGCTCCAAAATGTCAGCGTGCCTGCATTTATGATTGTTGGGATAACAGAAACCATTAATAGAGATGTGGAATTCGATAAAGAAGGTCCGCGGGATTAGAGTGATCAAGAAAAGGAAAGATATTATTTATTTCCATTCCTTGAAGATGAATATCAAGGAAATGATGAACAAGAGCTCACAATACCTCCTCGATCACCAGCAATTCCTAGTACTCCCTCATCATCTTCTCATGAAGGAAGTTCAAGTGAAAGACCATCCTGAATGAGAAGTCTTCAAGACCTTTATGAGGTGACAGACAATTTAAGTGATGATCTAACTCTTTTCGGTCACTTTGCCGATTTTGAACCAATAGGTTGTGAAGAACCAATAGTCATCAGCATTGATTCCCCAATAATCTTAGTAACTAGCTATCGGAGCAAAGGACTAATACAAAACTTCTCCCACTTAATTTGAAGCTCTTTCTTTTCCATTGTCTAATTCAATACATGTTTTAAAATGAAATTTCATTCTTAACAAAGATATTCTTAGAAGAGAATTCCAATCTCCTAAAATACTGGAAAAAAAAGTTGGTTTCTAACAAATTATAATATTGATGAACAAGCCGTCATTGCAACTGCTTACTATGATTACATGAATCATAATAAAATATTATAATTCATGTTCCTTTCTTTACTTATATATATATATATATATCAAAAGAGACTAATGAAACGGGTCACACCAACCGGGTCCGGCCTTTTCCCTTTCGGCTAATCCAACGGCTATTCAGGTGAAGTCCAACGTTTCAATAGGATCTTAAGAAATAATCACTTAAGGATGAAATGAAGATTTAAAGGATAAAAAATAATCTTAATCTTGGCAATAGGGACAAAGAATAGTAAAGTATATGCGATATGCTTATGCAGATGTATGGCTCTGATACCAATTTTCTTCCCAGGTGTTATCTTCTTGATTTTCCAATGCAATATTCAATACTATAATCAGAATCATATTCTTCACAGTATGCATGAATAATATCATCAATGGGATTTGCTAATGTGTATTGATATAATAAGAATGTGGAATAAACTGCAATGATAATATGATATGCAATTGATATAGGCATAGTATGATCAATTGATAAAAAGAGATTTAATAAGAGAAAAAGCTCTTGATTCATATTGAAAGTACTTACTTGATACACTGATACAGACTTTGATACAAACACTCTTGATAAAATACTTGCACACTTAATAGAAAGGTATAGATAAGGATGATAAGAGAAGGGGCTTGATTGGGTGATCGGAGAGGATGATCGGAGAAAGGGTTGATCGGAAAAGATTATTGGAGATGGATGATCGGAGTGATTGGTCGGAGAAGGGTTATTGGAGATGATTGATCGGAGGTATTTAGAGAGAGAGAGGCTCTGGTTTAGAGAGAGAAGCTCTGGATGATGTTTTGAGTTGTGGTTTGAGAATGAAGAGAAGGGTTTCTTATATAGGCGAGGGTGTGAAGAGAAAGGACCATAATATCCTTGCTTTTGTGAACAGTAAAGGGTATTTTTGGAAAGAAGAAACAGTAAACGGAAACAGTAAAAGGAAGGGTAATATAGGAAAAAGACCTGATATATGACGTAAGGAATGACATAATATTCTGACGTAATCTGCTGACATAGACTGCTGACATACTGATATAATCTGCTGACATATGCTGATATAATGCTGACATAATATTAAATTGCTTCTTGTATTTTTGCTATTTCTTCCTCTGTGAGCTCCAATTGATAGTCTTCGTATGGATCTTGAGCATCTTGATATTCTGGTATTGAACTTGATTTTGGTTGCAATTCTTCCGAGTCATCTGATGATAATTGTGATAGTACTTCCAGAAGTTCTTTCTTGTAATCATCTCTTGATTTGGCTGCTGCAAGCTTGGATTGAATTTGACTTTTTTGGGCAAGAAATTGTGGATGATGGGCTATTTGAGTTTGAGCTTGATTTATGGCAGTAATAATATTGTCAAAATTATATACGGACCACCATTTGATATAAAACCGTTGAGAAAGGATTTTCATATGGTCTTGTTGGGTGAAAAGGAATTTCCAACTTAATATCCAGGTACTAGGTTAAACTGTATATGGAAACGAAGTATGACAGGTATATTTTTGGCACGTGGGGTTTTCATGGCTGGATATTTTGGTAATGATGGAGTGTCAAAGGGTTCTGGGGCCCAATGATCATAGGCTAATTTTAATGGAGTGGGCAATAATTTTTCTGAGGAACCGAATCTTTCCCACCATTGGATAAACCATCCTGGTATGATATCTGCTTGAAAATTTTTGAATCTTATGAACCATGTGTGACGATGGGTTTTATTATCAAAAAACAGAGAAAAAGTCCATGCGTCTACATAGTCATAATATGTGATATTTTTCAAATGTTTATATGGTACAGTCAATGAACGTAAAGTCCATGGCTGTCCCCATTCTTTTGCTGATATGATTCTTCTGATAGTAAATTTTGAAAAACCAATTTGAGAAGGATCATATTTGCAATGTGTCTGTTCAAATTCAACTGATTTAGTATCCATTAATATATACTGATAAAAAGCTTGTGTAAAACAAGGATTTTTTGGAACATAGTTCCATCCTGGAGGTAATATTTGTGATGCTGCCTGATATGGATCTTGAAGATTGTTATAGGGTTCTTCAATGATAGTCAAATGTCTGATATAATCCTTGACAATGATATTCTCATTTTGTGGAATGGTAGAGGTGGTTGATATAGAAGATGATTTCATCTTTTGACTATATGTGGCTGATGATATATTAGTAGAAGGAGGTGGTCTGGGACCAGGAACACAAGGATTTGGACCTCTTGGTGATGATATTTGACCAAGAACAGTAAAATTGTTTGATATTGGAATAGAAGGAGTAGTATTTGGAGAAGGATTACGATAAGGAAATGGAGGGAAAGTATTATCAGAGAGAAAATCTTCATATGATATTTTTTTAGAGTTGGAGGATGAAGAACTTATTTTCCTTGTAGGAATTCACGAGTTAAAAAATCATGAATGGCATTTGAAGTGTCTTTAATATGTTCTATATCAAATTCAAAGACAGAAAGAAGGGCTTGCCAACGGGCAAATAAAGGTTTTGATGTAAGAGCAAATAAATGTTTGACAAGATTTTTGACATTTTTCTAAAACTTCTTTGGCTGATTTACAATCAATACGTATTAAAAACTTTTGATTTAAAAGATCATCTTGAAATTTTAAAACACATAATACAAGAGCTAAAATTTCTTGTTTGATCGTACTATACTTTTGTTGTGTACTATTCCATGCATGTGAATGATATCGTACTATTTGTTCAATGGATGAATCATGCATGCATTGTTTTAATATTCCACCATATCCAAGATTTGATGCATCAGTTTCTACTATTTTAAATGCATGAGGTGATGCAATACCTAAACAAGGTAATTGTTTAACATGTTTCTTTATTTGTTGTACTATTGCTGTATGTTGATCTGTCCAAGGAGAAGGTTTCTTTTTTAGGCGATTAAATAAAGGTTTACATATTAATCTGAGGTTTTTATAAAATTCACCAATATAATTTAAACTGCCAAGAAATCGTTGTAACTGTTGTTTATCAGTTATTTTGTCTGGAAATTTATCAGCAAATTCTATAGCACGTGTGAAAGGAGTAATAGTACCTTGATATATAGTATGACCTAAGAATCTACTTTTGTTTGAAATAATTTGATTTTCGGAGCAGAAACTACTAAACCATTTGTTCAATAATTTTATGAAATTTATGTAAATGAAACCAATGTTGTTTAATAGATGTAGAAAAGATTAATACATCATCAATATAAACTTTCATAATGACCAAAAGGGACCGTGAAAGCCGTTTTATAACGATCCTCTTCCGCCACTTGAATTTGATAAAAACCTGATTTCATATCAAATTTAGAGAAAATGCAAGCATTATGTAAACGATTTAATAAATCTTTTTTATTAGGTATAGGATAACGTATCCATCGTAAAGCTTTGTTTATAATTTATAACTAAACGTGGGACACCTCGTTCTAATTCTGCTTTACCCCAAACATAAAATGCAGCACAACTCCAAGGTGATTTAGAAGGACGGATTAAACCTTTATCTAATAACAATTGAATTTCTTTTTTACAAAATTCTAATTGTTCTTGATTCATTTGTATAGGTCGGGCTTTTGTAGGTATATTTCTTTCAGAAAAATCTGGTTCATATGGTAAATGAATGATATGCTTTTTTCTATTCCAAAATGCATTTGGTAAATTAGAACAAACTGTATTTTCTAATAATTGTTGAAATTTCTTGATATCATCTTGACAATTAGTTTCTTGAATTTTCTCTTCTGTTGTTTTATATATAATTTCTTTTTGTAGAAATTGTAGATGTTGTTTTTTACGATATAATTTATCTTGTTGTAAAAGTTGTATTTCTTTATGAATTGAAATATGCTTAAGTGCTTGTATATCTTTTGTAAAAGGAGGATAGTAAAATGGAAAAGTAATTTCATGATCTAATATTTTAGAAGTAATACCTTTTTCTGTTACAATAAAAGGATATAATAATGCAAGAAAAGGATTGCCTAATATACTTTGGAAGATAGATTTTTTTATTAAAACAAATGTACTTTTTGAAATTGACATTTTTTCCAATTATGTACATATAATGTATCCATTATTACATATATGATACATAATAGATAATTTTTGATTCCATCCGCTTGAGATAAGCGTTCAGCTTGAGATTTTGCGTTCCTTCTTGTATGTAATAAAATCATTTTGATCACCATCCTTCTTGCTATGTAATTTAAATCAGCACCAGAATCTACTAATTCAACATGCCATTTTTGAAAAAATAATTTACGTATAACTATTTCAACAAAAGGTTCCATTTTTGAAAAATAATTCGATCAATTATTTGTAAAATAAGGTTCTATTAGTAGTAGATGTAAGGGTAAAATAGATAAAGGTGTTGCATTAGATAATTTTAAACGATTCTGTAATTATGAGATGCTTATGTTTAATAAATCTTTTTATTATATAATAACAGTAATCTAAACGTGGGACACCTCGTTCTAATTCTGCTTTACCCCAAACATAAAATGCAGCACAACTTGATTTAGTGAATTTCTTTTTTACATTCTAATTGTTCTTGATTCATTTGTAGGTAGGTATATGTCTTGAAAAATCTGGTTCATATGGTAAATGAATATATGCTTTTTTCTATTCCAAAATGCATTTGGTAATTAGAACAAACTGTATTGTTTTTGATATCATTGACAATTAGTTTCTTGAATTTGTATATATAATTTCTTTTTGTAGAAATTGTAGGTTGTTTGATATAATTTATCTTGTTGTATTTATTTCTTTATGAGAAATATCTTAAGTATATCTTTTGTAAAAGGAGGATCAAGAAGTAATACCTTTTTCTGTACAATAAAAGGATATAATAATCTTGCCTAATATACTTTGGAAATCAAATGTAGTTTGAAAACAAAATCCATTATTACATATATGGGGAACTTTATATTTATAGATAATTTTTGACCATAGATTTCAGTGGTTTTAAAATATTTTGAATCAATTAATCCTTCTTGTATGCAATAAAGCACCAGAATTACTAATGCTATTGTAGTTTAAAAACGTATTATTTCAACATGCCATTTTTGAAAAATAATTCTATCAATATTTGTAAAAAAGGTTCAAAAGTAGTAGTATATAATTTCAGGAGGTAAATCATCAGTAATTCAGAAGTGATTGTTGTGTTTTTAATAAACATATTTCTGTTAATAATTTATCAGTAATTTGGATAAGATTGTTTGTGTATTTTGTAATTATTTAATCTCTTGTTTTTGTATTTGTATTTCTTTATATAAAGATAAAGTAATAGGTGTTTGTGATTCTTTATCAAATCGTTTTATTAAAATCTTGTTTAATTGCTAATATTTGTTTTCATGTTGTACACATCTTTCAATAGTCATTTGCAGGTGAATGTGAAGAGGATGAAGAGGAACATATGATCAATATCAATCTAGATGTGGATGAATCATATGATGTATTTAAAAAGATTTTAGCAATTATGTTGTTTTTGTTTAATCTGAAATTTAAATCTAAGTTCTTAATAGTATGACTTCTTACTTCGGAGCATAAAACCATTTACCAAAATGTCATCATCAATATAAACTTTCATACCAAAAGGGACCGTGATAACGGGTTTGATTGATTTGATTTATGTGATTTTTCTATTACGTATCCATTAGTTTATGATCGTTCTTTCTGCTTTACCCCAAACATATGCAGCACAACTCCAAGGTGATTTAGAAGGACGGATTAAACCTTTATCTAATTTTGAATTTATTGTTTTACAAAATTCTAATTGAATTCTTTAATAGGTCGGGCTTTTATTCTAATGTTTTTTCAGAAATCATTACATATGGTAAATGAATGTTTTATTAATGATTTAAAATGCAGCAAATTAGATGTATTTCTATTTCCTTTATTTTTATTTTGATTTGTTTTAATTATTTTCTTTTTGATAAAGTAATGGTAATCTTTTTTACTTCGATTTTGGAATTGATTTAAGTGATATCAAAAGGACATGTCTAATATTTTGAAGTAATACCTTTTTCTGTACAATAAAAGGATATAATAATGCAAGAAAAGGATTGCCTAATATGACTTTGGAAGATAGATTTTTTATTAAAACAAATGTAGTTTGAAAACAAAATCCATTATTACATATATGTACATTGGGAACTTTATATTTAATAGATAATTTTTGACCATCCGCTTGAGATAAGCGTTCAGTGGTTTTTTGAAAATATTTTGAATCAATTAATCCTTCTTGTATGCAATTTAAATCAGCACCAGAATCTACTAATGCTATTGTAGTAAAACTATAATCTTGAATACGTATAACTATTTCAACATGCCATTTTTGAAAAATAATTCTATCAATGATTTGTAAAAAAGGTTCAAAAGTAGTAGAAGTAGAGGGTATAATTTCAGGAGGTAAATCATCAGTTGTTAATTCAGATGTTGAGGGTTGTTGTGTTTTTAATAAACATATTTCTGTTAATAATTTATCAGTAATTGAATAAGATTTGTTTGTGTATTTTGTAATTGTTTAATCTCTTGTTTTTGTATTTGTATTTCTTTTTGTAAAGATTGTAAAGTAATAGGTGTTTGAGATTCTTTATCAAATCGTGCAAGAACTTTATTAAAATCTTGATAATTAATTCTAGAGGGTTGTGATATTGGTTTTATTTCTTCTGTATTTAAAGCTTTCATTTTTATTAAATATTCTTGTTGTATATTAGTATCTGTGATATGTGTTATAGCATCTAATAATAATTGATCAGTTTTTGTTAATACTAATATTTGTTTACATTGACAAATATCATCTAAACAATTACATATTTTTGCAGGTGAATGATGTGAAGAGGATGATGTGGAACTATCAGAATCAGATGTGGATGAATCATATGATGTATTTAAAAAGATTTTAGCAATATGTTGTTTTTGTTCTGATAAATCTAAGTTCTTAATAGCTTTTTGCACAACCGGTTTTACCACATTTCCAACAAACAAGAGCAGTGGTTGATCTAGATTTTTGTTTTGATTTTTTATTACGATATTTAGGTTTATATTTTTATCAGGTTGATAATTTTTATATTTTTTATAAGGTTTATATGATTTATTTTTCGATAATATGGTTTTTTATGATGTTTAGAAGGTGGTGTAAGTTTTGGAAAACCATATTGTGCACAAAAATCTCCTAATTCTTTTCTAGTATGTTTTCTTTCATATTCTAATGTTTTCTTTAATTTTAAATCATTACATAAATTAAACCAACTTTATTAATGAATTAATAAGAGCACCATATGTATATCATTATAATCTAATATACCTTTTTCATTTGCAAGTGCTTGTTTAACTTTTTGAGCAAAAGTAGTAGGTAATCCAGCAATAAATTTTTCTTTCCAATATACTTGATTACAATCATCTCGTAAAATATTTTTGTTAAAAAGACATCTTTATACCAACGAAAATCGGCTAATGTAGACATTTTAAATTTAATAAGAAATCAGAAGCTCTTTCTCTATAGGTTTTAGGATTTCCTATAAAATTTAATACTATAGTGTAAAGTAAAGTTGTACATGAATCATTTTTTGTATGACCATCAGTACCTAATATAGGATTATCTTCATTATCACGTTCAACAGATGTTAATATTGATATCTTTCGGTTTCTGTAAGATATCTATCCTACCAATTTTTTAATTGACCAGAAAAACCGGTTATTATACATTCCGTAATTTCTCTTTCAGGTTTTTTACTACTACGTAAAACAAGCATACATAGACATTTCATGACAAATTTAAAATTTCATATTCTGATATACCATCTATATTCCATTCATAAATTGAAAAAGCTGAGGTGGCTATTAAATGTCTTTCTTCATATTGAGGAGGGTAGGTCTTGGATAATAATTTCTTGATTAGTATTATAATATTTATGTGATATTTGTGCTTGTTTTTGTTTAGTGTGTAATTTATTTATATCTAAATCCTAATATCAGGTAGATGCAGTCTACTTCTCAATCTTAAAGATCATATCATTTATTCTTCATGATTCTAGGTATTACTGTCATTTCTTGTTCTTCCCCAGCAGTGTGTTAGTGCTTGCATGTGTTAAATGATAATATTATTGTGTTGAAAGTTAGGAATTTATGATATATTTTGTGTTTTATCATTAAAGATAATTTTGATAACATTCATTTATTTTGTCTAAGGTATTTTCATGAGAACTTGTTAATCTAGGTATTACTGTTGGTGGTATGAACATAGGAACTTCTTGTTCTGATTCTGGTGGTTTTGGATGTAAATAATTTTCAATAGATTGTAAATGTTTACCAACTTGTTGTAAATATGTATTAGTATAATTATTTTGTTGTATAATATTATCAAAATTTTTATCATTATTATTTAAAGTATTAGTTTTATATGGAGTTGCAAAATATTGTTTTGATTGATGATCAATACTTATAGTTGTTGTAGGAGGATAATATTCATAATTTTTTGACTATTAGTGTTAACCATGGTATTGTTTTTGTAATAACATTAAGTGTATGATTATTTTGTTCAAACCATTGAAAAAAATATATATCTTGTTGAATATTTTGCATATGTTGATAATATTGTTGTCTGATTAAGGCTTGTTCCTCTTGATTATATGTTGTTAAAAACCATAATCTTTTTGACATGTTATATAATGCATTAAAATCTTCTTGAAGAAGTTTTTTATTTATACTGTATTCCTTTTGTAATACATGTATAGTATTATTTCTTTGTAATGTGAATATTTCTGATTGTGTAGGTGAAGTTTTTAAAGGCGGTTCAGAAGGAGAAGGCTCAGAGTGAATATTTTCATATCGAGGAAATTGTACATTATTATCTGTATATATTGTTTCTGGTATAAGGGGTTCTATTGGTATTTCACTAGATGTAGAATGTCTTGATGTAGAAGGATTTAAATGAGAAAATGCAGATTGAAATCTACTTGATGGTATTGATGACAATGATTTTCTTGAAAATGAACGACTAAGATTTTGATCTTTTTGAAAAGATAATGTAACTGAACCATCAGTATGTTGTGTAAAATATTCAATAGCTTTATTTTCTTTTTTAGGTGGAGGAGTTATTAATGGTAATTTCCAATCATCTGGTAAAATAATATCATCCCATTTTATCATACGTGGTATTGTAATATTTGAAAATTCATTATTAGTAGTTAAAAGTAAAGTTTCTCCAGAATGAGGACGTACTTTTGATCTAGGATCCAAAGTAGTTTTCATAAGTTTATAATGGAGTCTATATACGACAGCAAGGTATTGAGCACCTTCCATCATATCATGACCCATAGATTTAATATTAAGTATTAAAGAATGTAAAATTGTAGGATCTGTTAAAGATAATGGAAAACAAGGATAGCAATTAAAATATATAGGACCTTGATGTAAAGATGATTCTATTATTCTAAGTAAAGAATTTGAAAATTGATTATGTCTACCATCTCTTAGACATAATAAAACAGAGGCATTTAAACCTTGTCTTATTAAGGGTGTTATGGCTACTTGAACAAGACCCATATGCATATATTTAAAACCTTGATTTATATGATTTTGAATCATAGTGGAATTTAATAAATATAATATTTCATATTCTTTACCAATTGGAATTAATTGTTCTATTGTTTTAATTGCATAATCCGTATTAAACTTAAAAGTTGATTGTTTATATAATTGCGAATCTTTAACTTTTGGTATAATCCAATTATTTAAGGGTTTATTATTTCCTAATGAAACATGATATTCGTCAGTATTGATATGAGATGCAGTATTATCCATGGTGATATTTTCTATACTACTACTATTAGATGTTCCACTTGCTAGACTTTGACTACTATTTGATCGTTTAAAAATTCCTTTCATACTGAAGTGAGATTTCAAAAGAGACTAATGAAACGGGTCACACCAACCGGGTCCGGCCTTTTCCCTTTCGGCTAATCCAACGACTATTCAGGTGAAGTCCAACGTTTCAATAGGATCTTAAGAAATAATCACTTGAGGATGAAATGAAGATTTAAAGGATCAAAAATAATCTTAATCTTGGCAATAGGGACAAAGAATAGTAAAGTATAGGCGATATGCTTATGCAGATGTATGGCTCTGACACCAATATATATATATATCTTACGTATAAATATTTTGAGTTTTAGAAGATGTTCGGTTAGTTAGTATTTTGAGAATTTTTTGTGTTTTGAGAATTTTTAGGTGTTGTTAACTTTATTGGTATGCGTACTGTAGTTGTTTTTAAGTAATATGTATTCTGATAATTCAAAAAATCCTGAGAATACAAAAAAACCAAACATCTTCTAAGAACAGTCGAGTTTATACGGGGTTTAAACAAGTAACGCATGAGTTTAATAAATTTTGGCCATCCCAAAATTTTGTTATAATAAAATAATCTCTCTCTACTCATCATATATATATTTTTTCATTACAATAAATATAAAAAAGTCATTTAAATCATTTATGTCTTCATTGTTTTACTAAATCCCACAAACCAAAATTTTGAACAAACACCACCTTAATAATGGAGTTAAAATTGATTTTCAAAACTTGGCTCCATTTACAAATTACAACTCTAATTTCAGATATTTAATTTGTGACAAAAAAAAAAAATTTTATAGCTGGTTGAAGAGGAAAAAAGGAAGGGGAAAAATAAATGAAAAGGGCGGGCCAAGTGAGTGGCTACTTTTGAAATGCAAATGTATCTCAAGGAAGAAGAAGAAGCAGAGGAGGCCTGATCTCCTATTACATGGAAAGGGGAATGGCGGTGGATGCGAATTTCGCGTCGTTGTTTGAGAAGCTTAAGGTTGAAGATCCATGGCTTCCGCCGAGGACCTGGGAATCGATCCCTTCCGAAAGCGGGCGGGGAGGATCACGCTCTCTTTCTCATTTTTCCTCTTCCTCTCAGACCCTCAGTGACGCCTCCACTGTCTCCGTAAGCCCATCACTCTCTGTCTCTCTCTCTCCTCCTACATACATTGAGTCTTTTAGCGTTTCTACTCGGCAGCGTTTTGGGTCACTGAATTTTACGGAATGCACCGTTTAGGGTCACTGCACATAACTGAGCACACCCGATTCTGTTGAGACTTTAATAGGCATTTTTGTCGTCAAATTGATGTCTTGCCGTGAGCCTTTCTTCTTTGCCAAAATCCCTGTGAAGGTTCTAATTTGAGAATCAAATGAAGGCACAGCCGTTTTAAGCTGATGCTTTGCATACTCTTGTTCAAACTAATAAATGTGGAGTTTTGGGGTTAGGAGGAAAGCTTGGTGAGGTTGGCGATGCATGCAATGCAAGGAGTGGAATCAGCACTTATCAGTATTGAAAAGCTTTCTGCGGCCTTTTGTTCTGAACCAGCCGATAGGACCTTCCATCAAATTCCAAGTCTGTGGAATAGGTCTTCAAGCACTCATGCTTTGGGAAGGATTCTGAACTCCATAGGGTGCTCTGGTTCTCTCGTGTTTCTTCTCTGGAGATTTGTAGACTATTTTTCAAAGTCGAAAGTCGGCGAAGGTTTCATGGAGAAGAGAGATGAAGTTTCTGAACCTTCAGCAGAAAGTCAAAACCCTCAAGGCAGTGAATTGCATGGCAAAAAATTGCGTCCATACAGTCTTGTTAATCAGGCATTTGCTGTTGCTGTTGGAAAGGTTTTAGAAGGGTACATGGGTGCACTGGACACCTTATATGCATCGGTATCTTGCAGGCGATCATCAAGGAATGCTGACATGCCTTTGCATGCACCTTCTATGGCAGGATGTTTAACCAGTGTTGTCAATTCGGAAATTACAATATTAGAGTTGTACATGCACACTAAGGAATTGAGGACTCAGATTGAAGCTCTTGGAAATATTTGTAACCTAGATAATAGAGCTCTTTGCTTCTCGACTTCTTCTTTTGAAGACCTAATTGCTAAAGCAACCTTTGAATTTTGTAACTTCTGCAGGGGAGGGGATCTGCTCACGCATTTGTATAAACTACTACAGGTCAACTTAAATTTAAATTCTAACATGTTATTCTTTTTCTTTTTGACATATAGCTTAAAAATTTTCAGATAAGAATGAGTATTCCAAGTAATTACACTTTTCTTATTCATTCTTTTTGGTATGATGGTCTCCTTTTACATGGTTGTTTATTGTCATGTCATAGATCTTTGATAAGGGTGGTCGTGTATTTGCGGACACATATGTATCTGTAACACCTCAAATAACTTGATAAATTGTAATGGAGAAAGATGATTCTGTAGCATCTTATCTGGCGGGGGACCAAGAGTGAAATACATGCTTTATGAGAATGCCACAGAATTAGGTGCTAAAGTGAGTAGCTTCTCTGTCCAATTTATCATGCTCAGTCCAAGTCTGAGCAGGAGAGGGAAGAGTGTGGCATTTCCTTTTCTTTTTTTTTCTTTTCCCTGCAGTACTGGAAAAAGAGAAGCTAATGCTATTCTGCTGCTTTTTTTTTAATACTATGTTATGTTCTACTAGTTGTCCTGTTGTGTGGTATCCGTGATTGTTCTAAATTTTTTCTTTATGGGGGTTCCATATATGACCCATAATATTCCTTTAAAGTTGCTTTTGTACAGGATACGGATCACTACTAGTAGTAGTGAGATCCAGATGTTGTACTACTTTGTCTCATTGATGGGTACAGAACATTCAACTATGTTGAGGTCCCCTTGAATAAGTTTATTCACGTTTGTTTTGATTCATAAGTAACGCCGATACTTGTGATCGTGAACGCACCATCATACCCATGATATTCCTAGGGAGGGAAGTTCCATTTCAGCTAGAGCCCATTGGCATTAACTGCATATATCTTCCGAAATTGCTATATGAGTGGACTGCTTTTGTGTGCTTCCCATGGACTTGAGCTGGATCTTCTCTCTCTCTCTCTCGGGTTTTTTGTTTTTGTAAGGATAATTCCTTTTCCAGAGTAAAGACAAATGAAATGTCTCCTTTTGATGAGATGTATCACCGTTGTGCATGTATTGCATTAGTTTGAATTCACGAGATTGTTTGCCAAACCCCGTTGACTGAAACATCTGAGATGTTTGATTTGGACGTTGTTACTGATTGTTAATGCAAATAACATTTCTTTTGTTTAAATGATGAGTCGTTCTTCAATTTACGCAAATAACATTTCTTTTGTTTAAATGATGAGTTGTTCTTCAATCATTCTTTTATGTTTTGTTAATGACTGTTTGAAGCAACAATTTTGTTCTAGGTTGCTGATCCTGCCCACTGTGCTGTACTCAAATTTCTCTTTCTTCGGTCATGTGAGCCGTATTGTGGGTTTATCAGATCATGGATATTCAAAGCTGAGATTAGTGATCCTTACAAGGAGTTTATAGTAGAATATTCCAACAATCTACAGCTTAATCCACATGGTAAAGCTGGCATATCTGTTGACTTCCCATTGGCAATTATCAGGGTATAGTTGTCTATTGTAATCTTGAACTTCTGAATTAGAATTAGACGCTGTTTTCTATATATTCATCTTTTAGCTTTCCTTCTCAATGCTGATTACCATGGTTGGGAACTGTTAACTCAGGAGAGAGATGCAGTTGCCATACCTTGTTTTCTAGAAGACTTCTTGATTCCACTTGTCAGAGCTGGTCAGCAGCTTCAAGTGATAATGAAATTGCTTGAATGGTATATATACGTTGTCACTCGGGACCATACATATGATGATATTCTTCCACGATGGAGTGGTTTTTCTAGCAGTTATCTATCTTATGCATCTCCAGTGACTTTCTGCAAAGCAAATATAGAAGCCATGGTACTAGAAAGAGAGAGTTACTACAAAATGCTGCTGGAAAAAGTCGAATGTACCGTCAAGAAATTAGAGTTTAGATATGAACAGGTAATTACAGTGGAGTTGCTGATTGTTTTGGTGATTTGTGTTTTCTTCTACATAGTACTAGCTTTCAGTAAACTATGGTGCGAGAAAATGGAATTATTTGATATCTTCTATCATGTTTTCATATGGTATTTTCTGCAACATGCTATTGTTTGTTATAATTTAAATATATGGTTTCAGATTGTCTTAGATTATTTTATCTATCACCTGTGATATGACGCTTTCATTGATTTTTCTTGTGCTAATGACTGAAAGCCTATCCATTTTGTCGCTCTGTTTACTAATGCTTGCTCTCTTAATTTTTTCTAATTCAAAGTCGGCATAAAAGTGAAATTATCCTGCCTTTCAGTATTTTTTTTTCCTGTTGAATTTAATGCTGTAACTGATTTTCATGCAATGGAATCGTACTTATCACCCAAGCAAGATCTTACAAGTTCCACCTTTTTAATGCCTATTGTATTCCATACCTATGCTTCATCAGTGCGAGTCTTTGAGCATTCTGATAACGCTCAAATGCTATGTGGTGATCTGCAACATATGAACAGCTATAGTTCTCATGTTTTTTTCCCTTCTATTCCTAATTTGTTTCTCATTGTCTTTTCATATCTGTCTCACAGATGATCTCTTTTAACTACGGTTATAAGGAAACAAGCTTCAGGTTAAATCATTAAGATTCTTTTACATCCTGTTATATGAGCTCTCTGTGTTGTAAACGGAGGATGCTCCTAATCTGGCATAGGGATTCCAATAGTACTTGTCGACATTAACCTGATTTTGCATGTGCTTTCATTTCTTGGGGTAAGTGAGGGATCTTGCTTGGGGTAATTTAGTCCGTTGACCCTATGGAGATTGAGTAAGGAGATTTACTGTTTTTGTGTTTCTGCATATTAGATCGGAGAAAACCATTTTTTACTCAAAAAAATGCAAAATTTCCACTTGAGCTTTTGGTAATGAGAAAACAAGTTATCTTTTTATTGTTTTTAAAGCAGTTAGAGGGGAGAATGCTAAATGCAAAATCGATGGGGTTACCCATTTCCAGGATGCTTAATGCAAAAACAGTTGGGGTTCCTCATTTTTGTGAATTCAGGTGAATTGGGGATTTGTGAAATAGAGTATCAAAATACCCTTGTTGTGTTTATATTATTTCACCCTTCTCATCTCCATGTGAGTTCTTGTTCTTTCGGCAACTTTCCGTTGCAATACTCCAATCGGTTTGGGGCGTTAGTTGTGCTTTTGATGGTTTGTCATTCCTCATCTTCACAATCTGAGTCATCAGTTTTTCCAACTAAAGCTCAATTCTCTGCTCCATTGGTTCCATTAATTTGAATATTGCCCCCTCCTAATTGGTAACTGGTAGTTGTATAACAATATGCATAATAGTGAAGGAGTTGAGCTGAGGTCATGTAACAGGTTGGCAAAAGTGACACCGATAAGGGTTCAACAGATAGCTGTCACTCCCTTGGAGAAGTACATCGGGGAAGTGGGACCTAGGTTGGGGGTGTTTTGGGGGTTGTAGTTTTGGAAAGAGCTCTTGTGATTTCTTTGGATGGTCTGTCTCTATTAAATGATATTAGGCCTAGCAGTAGGTAAAACAATTTTTGAGTCTCATTCTTTGGGCAAATCAGGGTTTGTTTGACTCCTAAAAAATCCTTTCGACAAGAATGTTGTGTGCTGCTAGGCGAAGCGGCGGAGTGCTACATCTGTATGAGGCTCTTACTACAGAGCAAGCGAAGAAAACTACAGGGCGCATGTTAGCTAGGCCGTTTTCAATAAGGAGTGCAATACTTGACTCCTAACTCCTAGAACCTTGGGTTAAAACCCTTAGCTCACCGTTCTGTATAGGAAAGGTTGATCCATTTCTATTCTAGCTTAACAAACCAAGCTCAACCCACGCACAGTTAAGAAGATTGGCCGCAATCTGAGCGGAGAGTCCTTCCTATACGTGTAGTGAAGAACTATAGAGAGTTGTGGTTGGTTGTTGACCATGTGGCTCGTCCATGCTTTTTGAGGCGCTACTTGTGACACTCATTTGAATTTCAAATTTTAATTTGGTAAGGGTTTCCATTTTTTCAAATGAACGATGTTAAGGTGGAAAACTGAGCCAAGAATTCTCTTTCTTTATCATCAATTGAATCACTGTTCAAGACCTAGGATTCTATTTTATCATCAATTCAATCACCGTTCACGTTTTTTACTAATCATCATCTCATTTGGCGCTTAGGAAAAAAGGGGTCCCCCCTTCCTTCCCAGCCCAGAGGAAGAAAAAATCTCAAAATATGACTCAAAAGGGGGCCAGCTTACGGGCCAGGCCTCTTTTTGACCTGATAACTAGTATTGCCTCCCCGCCAGGTGGTACGCTTGGCTATGTGTGCTGTCTACTCTTGGGTGGAAGAAAGAGCATAGAAAGCCCCCTATCTGTCTCTTGATCCCTCATTCCACTAATTCGTTGTTATTGATTCATTCAAGGCATAGACTATAGACTCCCCTGCAAGCTCGTTCCAATCTTGGACGCAGTAGATTGGAATCCTGAAGCATCACCACAAACGCTGAATCTGATCATTTCCATTTTTCTATTTTAGGTTAGGCAAGTTGTTAATCTGTTTAAAAACATCAATTTTCCTTATGTTGGTTGGTAGTTTTAGTGAACTTCTTGAAGACTGTCATTGTATACAATAGAAAACTTCATTGTAGAGATGCAAAAGAGGATCCATCTACACTATCTCTCCCCAAAGCCACATCTTCTTAGAAGATACATAAGGAAATTTCAATTTACATGGTCATAGGCTTTTTGGACATCTAATTTGCATAACATTCTAGGAACACTCGTCCCCAATCTAGAATCAATACATTCATTAGCTACCAAAATTGAATCCAAGATTTGTCTCCCCTGCACAAAAGCATTTTGAGAAGGAGAGATAATAGCATCGCCTTCCCTTTGTTTTCTCTTTGTCTTGCTATAAGGAGGCCTTGGTGGCGGATTGTTTAGTGGCTGGTGGTGAGAGTGTGGTGTGGAATGTCCCATTCGCAAGAGCGGCTAATGACTGGGAAGTGGAGGATTTTTCCTCATTCTTTGCTAGGTTATATGGTTTGTCTCTCAGGAGAGGGGAGAATAATGTGATGGTTTGGGCGGGGACTAAGGAAGGGGTGTTCTCAGTTAAATCAATGTATGGTTGGCTTATGGGTGGGAATGGTTTGTCTTTCCCTTGGAGGGGGTGTGTGGAGGTCTTTATACCCGTTGCGTGTATCTTTTTTTGTGTGGGAGACTACTCACGGTAGGATTCTTACTATTGACAACCTTCGTAGAAGGGAGATGATGATTGCTGATTGGTGCTTCCTTTGTCAGAGTGATGCTGAATCTGTGGACCATGTTTTGCTGCATTATCCCTATGCACGTGGGCTGTGGTCACATATTCTTTGTATTGTGAATTTTCAATGGGTTGCCTAAAAAGGTGGCTGATGTTTTGTGGAGCTGGAAGAGGAGGTTTCGCAATCCTTTTGCCAAAGTTATTTGGAGGCTGATTCCACATTGCATTTGGTGGTGTCTTTGGAGGGAGCGAAACAGTAGATGTTTTGAAGATAGTTCTTTGTCTTTGGCTAGGGTGCAGGGCGTTCTTTTGTCTTCTCTTTTTCTATGGGCGAACTCAGTGCTTACTGCCCTTTTGTAGATTTTGTTGATTTTTTTAGTTTTCTTTCTTGTTTGGAGTAGTGTCTTCGGTGTAGTCCTTTGTACTGTTTTCACTATTTCTAATGAGATTGGCTTATTTATCAAAAAAAAAAAAAATACGGTTGTAGTCAGTAAACAAGGCAATCAATAACCAAAAACACTTATGATTTTGAATATGACAAGTAAAATGATAGATTTTGTTAGATGAAAATTTTGGTTATTATTGTTAGTCGAGTAATTGTTATTGTCAACATTTTAGTGCTAGTATAATTGTTGCTGTCACTAGTACTCTCATCTCCTCTCTTGTCATTGGACCAAAAGATTTTACTTTCAGCACCTTGTCTTCTGCAATTATTTGTGTAGCCTATTTTAGTCGCAACACTTATTTCAGACAGCTGCTTCAATATTGTTTTGCATGCATCTCACATCATATTAGATAATCAAATCATGATAGGTGCTCTGTTTCATGGACGTCTCTCTTCAATTCCCTTAAGCTTTTTACAGTGTAATAATGGTTTTATTTAGTTGAGAGAGTAGATTCTCTCATAGCCAATGGAAGTCTGTCATGTCTACCTGTTTGCTGGTTTTCTTCAGGGCTGCTTTCTAATCATCTAGTTGCATTCGTGTATTTAAAAGTTTCCTTTGCAGGTAATCCCGCATTGCACTGGCCCTGTGTGTTTTGGTAATGGTGGAGGGTGTTCAAACAATCCAGACTCATTGATAGTGGCCGACAGTTCAATGTCTCCTTTAATAGCAGATGAAAGAAGATCAAATGTGTAAACTCTCTCTCTCTCTCACACACACACACACATCACTTCCACTGTGTGTGGGCATACTTGATTGTGTTGTTGACTTTACTGACACCAAGAGTGCTGGGGATAAACAAGTCCCTATTATTTCTCTCTGGCTAATAGGAGCAGTCTTTCATTCCGCTATCCATGTTTGTTGCTTTTCTTTCAAATATTTTTACTGCTTCGTTGATGGTGGATTTCTCTATTTCTCAGTGCTGTCAGTAGTTTGGACTGTGATGACTCAAGTTCTGTGGATGAGTTGTCATATGGGATGGACACATACCAGACATCTGACTGTTTGTCCTCAAACAGCTCTGAAGAGCAAATTGATTCTGAGCAGCTGATTGAGCCTCCTAATCAAAGGGTTGGGCTTCAATCTAAGTATTTATCTGCTTTAAGCTTCTCTTTGAGTACTACTGTGGATATTTCTTTGCAAAAGTCTGATCAGTTTACAGAGTTGAGCCATAAAGAAAGTCATTCAGGTGAACTTTGGGAATTAACGAAGGGCCTTAGTCATGACATGCATTCTCATCACAAGGGACTGTTTTCAAATCACCCATCCGTGCTACTTGAATCAGGGGAGTCGCACTGGTCTTGTATGTCTGATATTCGACATTCGGATAATCCACTTGAGAAGGCCTGCCTAGAAGGATGCCTTCAGAAAGTGTCTTTTAGTGTTTCTCAGAAGAACAGAGATGACTCTGGGTTATATCCTATGGACTCGGATCGAAAGCTGAGGAAAAGAAATGTGGAAGTCATGAAGGAAGTTACATCACATTTCGGTGAAATTCTAGCCACTCTCGACTCAAAAGACCAATGTGAAAATCACATGCCTGGTCCAGATACGTATACTTTGCAACAGTTGAACCCTACCTACCATAGCAATTTTCTTAGCATGAATCCGGTGTTGACAAACTATGCTTACCTTCACTTGATGAGCAAGTCAGGGGAGAGATGTAGCTCAGTCTATGAGCAATCTTTGCCGTACTTTGACTTTAATTCTGTGGAAGACCCTTGCAAGTCATGTGTGGAACGGTTATCAGCCAGTTCAGTGCCTGAGTTTGGATCCGACCTTCCATTAACCCTAGGCTCTCATGCGTCTTCTGCCTGTAGCAAGAGTGATCATCATGGTAGTCATGGCTGTGATGCAGAACATGTTCTGATCGATAATACAGGAGTTGGTTATTCCCCATCAACTTTGAAGGACCATAGCCAAGAAGTTAAGGAAAATGTTTCTGGTGGGAGTAATTGGGAGACTTTGCTTGGTAGCTCCAGTGAGATGTTTAATACTAGTGCTGAAGACCGCAGCCAAGGTTTTTCGGCAACATTTGAGATACCACTTGATTTCATCATTGAAAAATGCATACTGCAGGAAATCATACTCCAGTATCCTTATCATTATGCAGCTAATTGAACAGATAATTTTTTGTTCATAGTTTCTATATTTTTCTGTTTTGTAATGCTCCATATTAGGCTGAACCTGAAATGTCATATGGCCTGGATGTTTGCCTTTGAGGAGATTGTGTGGGCTGTTGTTTTGATGCTTTACGTTTGTCTGGTACATGCCTGTAGTAAATGATTGTCACCCAAAATAAGATTGTTGCATAATATCGAAGACACATAAGGGTGTCATATTATATGTATAATATAGAGAGAAATACTCATTGCGATAACTCTTAAGTTAAGCGCATAATCTAGTAAAATAATTCCGAAATGGAAGTGGCACCTTTGATAGCAATAATGAATCTGTAATATGTCATACAGGTTATGTTTTCATTTTTGGTTGATATTTTAAGATACTCTTAATGAGATCCCAGATTTGTATTATGAAGATGGGGTTGAGTATGATGTTTTCTTTAGAAACTTGACAGCATGGAAGAGTATCGAATTCTTGTGCTTTCAACCCTCCTTTCCCAAATTCATCTGTGTTCTGTTTAGAGCAGAATATGTGAAACCATGTTATGTTCATCATCTTGGCAAGTTGGAGACTGTGTGAGGACACTGCTTGTAGAATTGGTAGTGGACGGGAGAACTCTATATTTGATTTTGAGTGACTTTTTCTTTTGAATCTGATTTTGGGAACTCAAATGATCAATCATATTTGTTCTGTGTTTTGTGAAGCAAAAATTAAACAGCATAGTATTTAATTTTTTGGGATGTTGGAAACTGATGAATTAAAAGACCGGGGAAAAAATTGTGAACGTCAGTAAGTTCTGAAGAGGGACTAAGTTATTTCCTTAGAGGATTGGATAGCGGACATTTCATTTTATGTTGAAGAAAATAAAAAACTAAATCCTACACTTTGGTAGTTTTTTAAAGCCTTTTGGAGAACTTGATGATCGAAGAGCAAGTAGAGAGATACTATGCCATGTTTCGCGTCTATGAATAAAGTTGTGAATGAGGGACCTTGTAAGGTGCAGGTTGTGTGTTAGAACTGAGTTTTGTAAGGGGCCTTGTAAAGTTGTGTTAGAACATTAATCTTTTAATACTTTAGTATCCAGTTCCTCTTTTAGAACTAAGTTTTGGAAGCCTTATTGATATTATAAAAGGCTTCAACGTTGTTTAGAGACAATAAAGAAGAAAAGGGCTTCAGTGCTTTCGGAAAAATGAATAGAAAAAAGACTAACTTAAAAACAACTTTGCACAACCAATTTCTCTATGCAACTAAAACACTTTTGAGAATCAGTGCACGATTTCATAGTCGTAAAACTGCTGACTTTCTTTGGTTGCTTGATTTGTCTGATTCTTTGTATTCTCTTTTGTGGCTTATAGTATAATGTTTATTGCTAAAATGATTTGTGCTGCTCTTGTTGCTTTGAGAAGATATATCATTTTATATTTTGGTCTTCCTTAAGAATGCTAGATATAAGTACATTAGCAAGTTAACTATCAAGTTATTTGAAGAAGGATTTGCGCTGCATGGACATTTTCGGGCACTGCGTCGGTACCATTTTATGGAAGTAGCAGACTGGGCAGATTTATTTATCAAGAAACTTTGGCATCATGTATTCTTATCTGATGATCCTTTTAATGCATACTATTTCGTAATTATACGCTCCATGACTCCAAACCTTCTGATTCTATTCCTGTTTTACACTTGAAGCCGCAGAAATGGTGTGTCACTGAGCAAGATCAAAGACTTTCAGAAATTCAAGGGGTCCTTGAGTTGTCAGTTCAGAGGTCTTCATGTGAGCGAGACCCTCATAAGGATAGGTTATTTGTCTACATGAAAGGGCATAGGCCTATGCCTCTTTCAACATCTACCCTTGGTACTTTATACTGCTATTTCATTGGGTTACTTCTATATTTTACATTTCATTTAATTCTTCCCTGTTAATAAACTTAAATTTTTTATGTCTCTTTATTGCAGGAGTGCATGCATTCAATTTTTTAGGTTTGGGTTACAGAGTGGATTGGCCACTCAGTATTGTGTTGACTCCCGGTGCATTGCAAATATATGCTGAAATCTTCAGTTTTTTGATACAAGTGAAGCTTGCCGTTTTCTCCTTGACTGATGTATGGTGCTCATTGAAGGTATGTATACCTAGACACTGGTTTGCTGACCTACATTTATCCAACAGCAACAGTAGGCTTCCCTGTCCCCCAGTCTTTCTGTCACAAAAACCTCACCTCCCAAGTACTCAACTGCCGACATCCCTCTTTTAGGAAGATTAACATACCCCTTAGCCATAAACATTGGGTTCTGTGGCCTCTTTTTAAATTCTCTGTATGTCTCATTATGTATAAATGATTGTGGGATTTCAGTTTTCAAAATTTGCCGTACCATTTCAAGAAAACAGGGTAGGTGCATTTGGCTATTTACAGCCCTTAACTTGTGTAGGTTCCTTAGACTTGTTTCTCAAATGAGATTATACTTCATTTTACCTTTGCATCATACCATTCTCAGAAAATTAGACCTATTTTGTTTGTTCTCTGTATTATTTTTTTTTTGGCTTAATCCTGAACTTCATCCTTAGTTAAAGTTCTCCACTGATGTGGATGCACTACTAAAATTTTCTACATTGACATTGGTTTTTTAACTCATGATTCATCTGTTCAGAATTGCCTATACATGATGAAAAATCATGGAAATTGAAGTCTCTCAATTTTGGTGAACAGGATTTGGTGCAGTGTGTAAATCGGAATCGTACTTCTGAGCATCCTGAAAGTGAAGTGAGCCACTTCAATATATTGATGAAGCTTAGGTACAGCAAACAAATGCTCATTATGTTTGGATCTCTTGATTATGCTTATTTTTGGTGGCTTATTGTGGAAGCATTTGCTCTGGCTCTTTCTATTTAGGGCTGTTTTGGACAGACCCACCACCATAGCATAGCAATGTAGTCTCAACATAATCTGGGCTAGGGATGGCTAGTGGGCTTGAAAATTTTGGGAAATTTAAAGAAACAGATAAATCTGACTCTTGCATGTGGATCTGTGCCTTGAGCCCTTTGGAAGACTTATTTTGTATTGACTACATATTGTGGATAAAGATTAAAGAAAAAGGAAAAGGAAACATGAAAAATAAAAAGAAGGATTAAGAATCAGTGTGGTAGATATTTGAGGGTTGAGGGCTTGTGCGGAGTCGAAGGGGTATACTCCTTTATCATTTTACTTAGCACTTTCTTTAGGTTCTTTATGCAATTAAAATGTAATTGACTGTCTTAATGGTAAAAATATGCTTTTGGTGGGGTGTGGCTACCAAAATTTTGGGGGTTTCAAAATTTGGTGTATGAGAATTGGTGAAAAAGTGAAGAGATGATTTGAGTGAATTTTTTATGTTTATTTTGATAAAAAGAGATGATTTGATAGAGAGATTATTTTGGGTTATTTTATTAGACCAAATATTTGTGATGACCAAAATTTTTGCAGCCAAACACCACCGAAAAGGTGGATTGGTAGGAAATAGTTTCATGACTTTATATAGTCGGATTAAGAATAATTTGAAGCGAGTTTAACTGTAAAGGACCATTATCAACTAATGAAGTGACAATAAACGTTTTGTTCTATATCGTACCGTAAGATCCATTGACACATTGAAAGCAATAAACTTCAAATGTAACATTCTCGCCTTATAGCATGTAACTGTTAATTTTACAGTACCTTTCTTTGCCTTTTATCCCTTGTTCTGAGTATCCTCTTCAAATGTTCTTCATCGAATCATCTTGGTTTGTGCTCCCACAAAAATTTTACTCTTGCAACACTCTTTTCACCAAGCTTGCTTGGGAAACTTCTTTTGAGAATGGAAGCAAGTATTGGCCACATTTTGCATCCATATACAAACTTCTTTTCCTAAAGATACACTTGTCATGTGATTAGATAGTGCACTACTATCAGCATCTCCTTCTCGTGAGTTAAGTACTTCTGCTCACCTTCCTTCAATTTTCTGCTCTCAAAGGCTACGAGATGCCCCTGCTGGGCCAATGCCCCTCCCATGGCTCCGTCAGATGCATCCATATGCACCTTGAATGGCTGCTCAAAATCAGGCAACTAGAAGACTGGTTCATTTGTCATAGTAGCTTTGAGTCCGTCAAAGGCTCGTTGACATGCCTCTAGCCACTGTCATTTCTCCTTCATCAATAAATTAGTGAGAGGAGCGAGCTTCGAGTAGCTTGCAATGAATTTCCTGTAATAGTTAGCCAAGCCAAGAAAGGACTGCATCTCTGACATCATTGTAGAAGCAGGGCAATCGAGGATGCCTTGCACCTTCTTGTCCATAGTGATCCTTTCCTGACTGATCTTGTGCCCTAGGAACAGGATCTCTGAAACCAACAGCAAACGAAGGATGGCCAGGCCCCGGTTTCAAGCAATATGCTCTCTTCACTAAGAAGGGAAAATAGGGCCTTGGTGGTGGTTCCTTTCGTGGGAAGAGAGAGGGGGCCCGGGGGGGGGGGTTCAGAACAGTGAGCAATGTGCTTGTTTGTTTGTTTGTTTGTTTTGCAGTATGGTTTTCACTTTTTCTTTCACAGGGGAGAAAAAGAAAGACAAAGTGAAGTGTGAGCATTTTGTTTCATTTATGCCACTTGCAAATATTCAACAATGTACTTTTGAAAGTCCTGTTCTTACGAGTATACCTTTGGTACAAGTAAGGATACTATTATCCTGGTCTACGCAGTTTTCTCAAGGTAAAATATTTTGTAGAATCAATCCCAAAGACTACACACAATCAGCAGAAATGTAGTATTAATTTTTCAAGTGTATCTGTGACCTGGAATGATGGAGAAATCTCTGATAATCATCTCAATCACTTTTTACTTTCACTGGAGTTTCAAATATGACCAAATGTTAGCATGATGCTTGTTGTTTTAAAAACTGATCATTCTGCTTCCCTGCATCCATGTCAGGCATCAGGTCAATCATTTTGTGTGTACATTACAGCAGTACGTGGAGTCGCAATTATCTCATGTATCATGGTGCAGGTTTCTTCACTCCCTTCATAATAAGGTTTGAGACAAACTATTGTTACCTTTGCTCATTTATTTCCTTGTCCTAGTATATTCTGTGCCTAGTTTTTCATGGAAAAGATGTGTTTGTTTAATGATCTTTAATACTCTTTACCTAGAGGTCAAGTGAAAATACCTTTTTCAAAAGGTGAATGTTTAGAACTGGTAGAGTTAATGTGTGAGCTAGATATCGTTGACTCCCTTCTTCATAGTTTAAGCTTTTCGAGAATGGTATATAATATGGTGTCATAGACAAGATTTGCCTAAGAGGTCTACTGGTCCATGGTATCTCACTTATTTCAATCTCTGTTTCTGTGATTCTTTTCATTTCCGCTTTAACATGCAAGGGCTGAACCCTGTGGTTGAACGGTAGGCCCCATAGATGACATGGAGTTAGAACTAAGAATGTGCGAGCATACATTGTTGGTCCACTTCTTGAAATTGTTAATGTTTTGTGAAGAATGATGCCTAACAAAGAAAACTAACTGCCATTTCTAACATGACTTGAAAGTTTATACTTAGGACATGGTGGAGTTCCAAGAAAAGTTTCATAATGTCACATACAAATAGCTTCAGCTTGCCATTTGACTATGTGTGTTTTGGTCTTAGATAACATTTGGGCATGTGAGTTATGAAGTGGTGGAGTTAGCCCTCTCTGACTCTACACTGGTGGGATTCGATCTTATGTCTATAGCATTGACACCAAGATACATATATTCATATATGTAGCTATCACATATTCGAACACAAAATGTACATTCTAGTTCATTACATTCCATAACATACCAAGTATCAGCATATGAGAATTTTAGTGACTACCTCATATTATATGTTTTCGGTTTACACTTTATGCTTCATTAGTTTGGGCATTCACATATAACGGTTCATAGCTTAAGTTCAATCACAAGCAGATTTAAATGGTATATTTTCTTTCGTTTTGTATAACCCCCTAATGAACTATTTATCCATCAGTTTTTTTTAGCTTCCTTTCTGTAGTAGCAGCTCCTACAAGTATGAAGGAACTGAGTTGGCTTCCAAACTAACTTACCTTCAGCTTCATAAATTTTTCTCAAACATGCTCTGAATGTATTTAATTCATTCTTAGCTCATTCAATGGTAAATCTGAAATTTTTATCCACTCTTGCTATTGAAATCAGAATTAATTCTTGTTTTAATCATGAAATCCGAGACAAGCCACCCGCACTTTCATCCACTGCCTTTTTTTTTTTTTTTTTTTTTTTTTTCTTTCTCATCACTGAACACTCGTGACATTATCAATTCCAGAAATTAAAATACAAGGGCCCATATCAACTTGAATTATAGTTTTCCTAATAGCACACAAAAGAGGACTTCCATTAATTCCATTCCCTATTTGAACCCAACAAACACAATTTAATCATTTCTTCATTCTAAGCATACTTGGGTATGACAGAATCCTTCTTGTTCATAATTTCGTTTCCTTTTGTCCCCACTGAGAATTGTAGCCTTATTAATCCCCTACCGAGACTTCCCCACCTATAAGTGACAAATCGATCCGCACCTAAATATTTCAATTAGTAATCCTGATTCCTCTTCATCATCCTTTTCTGATTTCCATCAAAACTATCACGCTCATTCAGCTGAATCCTGCTAAACACTACTCAGACAACAACTAGGGTTTGAACAATTCACCTGTTTGCATTCAATCCTCTATTTTTTAGTAGCTACACACAAAAGAGTAAGAAAACAGAGGCATGCAAGTTTCAGTATATACAAATAACACACAACAGAAAACCCTTTTGGACATTCAATCTCTTGTTTGAAACCCCAACAATTTTCAGCTATGTTCACAAACTCCATTTCCATCCCTTCCTCCTTCAATTTTTGATTTTCAGCTAACCTAGAACCGGATTTACCCTTGTTCCTTTCGAATTTACTCGTGAAATTTTGGTCCCGTTCAAACTTGTTTACAAGACAACTAACCAAATTATTTGCATGCAACCACAAAAGGAAAATCACAAGCCCTAACCAAAACTCACCGGACCTCCCAGGATTTTCCCTCTTGTTTTCATTTCTTCTTTTTCTTCTTCTGCTCCCTTCTGACTTTTCTTCTGGTTCCTGAATTTGCTGTGTACAACACCCTAACTTTCGGTCTTTGAATTCCCGATTTCAGTCTCTCTGCTGCTCTGGTTTCTTTCTTTTTCTTTGCCAAATCAGCCCTCTTCCCTAATCTTTCCCCACAATTTTCCCTGTTTTCCTATTTGATTTTCATTTCGGATTCGAGTTCTTTCACTCTCTCAACTCTGCTATGTTTTTCTCGGTGTGAGGTGTGGGAAAGAACAAGAAAGGGAGAAGGGAGGGTCGCGGGTGAGAGGAAGAAGAAAAAGGGATGTGAATTTACTTGGCTACCCCATGTCATTGTTAATAGCGCCCACTATTCGTTGGTCTTTGGCTGGAGTGAGTGGCCAACTTTCTTTTCAAATTTTCCTCCCCTATTATCCTCATTTTTGTACTTCTACAGTTCTACTCCAAAATCTTCCTGAGTTCTAATTTCGCACCTCATACCATTAAATCTGACATTTCACTGTAGGATTCTAATGGTTTTAAAGTTTTCATTGTTTATGCAGCCTGTGCACTTTTTTTCAAGACCAGCCCACGTTATATTTATCAAGTACTAAATGCCTATTAACTTTTATACCAAGAAAATAAAAAACCTAATTTAGCACAATAATGACATACGTTATCAGATATTAACTTAATTGCCTATGCTAAGAGATTGCACTATTATATTAGCATTCGTATAACTTAATAAAAACCATGTCCCATCATACTAAAGTGAAATCTAAAAGATCTGAAATTCAACAATAAAAGTATTTAAAATCTCATAATAACATGACATAATTCATAAACGTCTTTTGTGTTAGCAATCTCTAGGTCAGGGTCTCACAATTAATCTGGGAAAGACTTAAACTAGTACTTGCTGGTTATTGCCGTGTCTGGGACGATTAGTGGGATGATCCTTCTGATTACAGCTTGCATTGCCCCTTGCTTCTTCTTTTACCATGAATGGCAAGGGATGAGATGATTGAGAGGATGGAGAAAAAGTTAGGTAGTTCAGAAAAACTCTTACTTAAATGAATGGGGAAGAGTCAGTTGGATTGAAGAAGTCAAAATGGGTGTTTGCTTTGTCGAAGGAAGGCTTTTTAGGGCGTCTTGGTTGGCCCCCAATTTTCAGCAATTACAGCTGCGTCTACCAACTTTGCTGTTTGGTTGGACATGAAGAAAAGGCCAAGCACCGGAAATGCAAAAGAGAAGTGCAAAAATTTCTGACTAAGCACATCTTGTTGGCTCAACTGAAAAATAAGGCGAATTAAGGTTTCTTGCTTACTCTTAGCCACAAATTAGAAGGAAATCTCTTAACTTTGTTTTTTTCTTTATGTGGTAAAGGATGTGAGGTAGGCTAAGATTCCATTCGGAGTAACATAAGAGGATTTGATGTTGCACCATCTTCAACTTTTCTCAAGATGCGGAGTTGGGTTTTTGGAAAAAAAAAAAGGTTTTGTTCTTCAATTTGATACGTAGAATCCTGGTTGGAGTGGGAGACAGATGGAATGATAAATGAGCTCTATAAAGAGGCGAGTTCCCACATTGGGACGTTACTAAGTGGATTTGGGCCTTAAAATAATTCGAGGTATTTCAAAAGCAACTTTGACTAGACTTTTTAATGTGAAGTGCAGATGTGGCTAGCACTTTTTTATGGCGTTACACATGTTATCAGAGCTGAGACGGAATGAAAAATGAGCTCTGCAAAGAACCAAACCTCACATTAGGACCTTACTAGATAGAATTGAGTTTTGTGGTGATTCCAAGGAGTTTCAAAAGTAACCTTGACTAGTCCTTTTGAAGTTAAGTCCAAATGTGATTAGCATTTCTTTGGGATGTTACCCAAGCGGTGAAGAGCATCCCTGCTACTTCCTCAACTTGCCATCTTTCTCCCCTATGTTTGTTGGTGTAGCTCATTTTTTTTTTGGATAAGGAAAGGAAAGCTTTATTAAAGAAACAAAAGAGGTAACAGAATAAAGAGCTATACTAAAAACCTAAGCCAAGCAGGCTACAAAACAAATGAAATCAGAAACATCAGAGAAAGGATAACCCAACACAGCATTGCCCATAAAAAAATAGAACTCATCAGCTTGCCCCTCAACCCTTTATGGACATAAAAGTGTTCTCAAAGCATCTATCATTCCTCTCTCTCCAAACAATCCACCATATGCACAAGGGGATCATCCTCCACACAGTCAAAGCATGAGGGTTGTCAAACTTCCTCTTCCAGCAAAACAACGCATCAATCACCCTAGGAGGCATAACCAATAGTAATCCGTGATTTTAAACACATGAGACCAGAGGTCCCTGGCAACCTCACAATGAAGAAAGGAGATGATCCACAATTCCCCACTACATCTACAAAGGAAACACCAATCCAGTAAACAAAAACCCCTTCTCCTGATATTGTCAATGGTCAAAACTCTCCCATGGGCAGCCTCCCACACAAAGAAGGAGACTCTCATAAGGACAAAGGATCTCCAAATTTGTCTCCATGGAACGAAACATAAGGTTTACAAGAAAGAAACCAATACAACGACTTCACCGAGAACTTACCAGACTTGGAACCCAACCAACACAATCTATCTTCAGCCCCACTCCTTATGACCTTTGGCATAAAGAAGAGTGAAAAAGGTCGAAAAAACATCTAACTCCCAATCATTCGCTGCCCTAAAAAGACATTCCAAACCCCCGAACTAGAATTCCCCTCCCAATAATCTGCCACCATAGCATCCTTATCTCTTGTGATGGTGAAGAGAAGCGGAAATGCAAACCTCAATCTCTCTCCACACCAAAGATCACTCCAGAAACGAACACTATTGCCACAACCCACCACAAACTGGATGTTCTGGTTGAAAAGAACCCACCACTTGCTTAGCACCTCCAAACTAGCACCAATTGAAACTGCAGATCGGGTAGATGAAGATGATGAGTTATAGTTTCAGGTTGTTAGTTCGAAGAAGTTGATATATTGTTCTTCTCAGTTTGGGGAGTTTGGTGTTATATGTCTTGTGGTTTTTAACCAAGTTTGGCTAGTTAAGTGGTTGCACTGTAACATGCAATAGGGGTCATCTTTGAGGGAGGTGGTGGATAGAAAACATGTGACCTGTGCATGGTGAGTGATGCTTTGCTGAAGGTTAGGAGAGAGTGTTCAGAGTTGTTGGGGTGAATGACTAGATTTAACATGGAAAGTGGCAAAGTTCAGCCTTAGCTTGATATGAGTTGTGTGGAAGCACCATTAAAGCCTTGGGTCGTCAACTATTCCAAAATTATAGGAATACAGAGGTTCCAGTGGTGGTTATATGGGCAGGTCATATGGTCGTTTTGTAGAAATCCCAGCTTCACTTCTGTGGCGTGACACCTGGAGCTGGAATCCTTTGTCTCTTTCCTTTGTTTTGACAAAATCCATGCCGTCCTAGAGTGCTTTGACAGAACCAGAAGTCTCCTCTGAATCGATGCCTGGTCAGTAGTGCTTTGGTTCACTCTCCTTCCTTGCCTTTATTTTCTTCATCATTATCTCCTTATTAAAAAAAAAAAAAATTCTTCATCATTATCTGGTACAATGAGCACTGTTTTACCTACTCTAGTAACTCCACCTCGGTGGCGTTCCTTCACCCCATGTCCTGAAGAGAGGCACATCCAACTAAAAGAGCCAGATGAAATAGAAACAAAGGACAAACTTGGAGCATGTAAAGGATACTTAGTTTTAAGTTTAAAACAAAGAAAATGGGAATGTGTGTTGAGAAAGATATCCTCCTTATACTATTAGATTTTCATAGTACCACTCTTCTTTGTAATTTTCACAAGTACATATCATCATATTTGTTTAATTCTTGTACTGTCTTTGATGACATGCCTGTGGTTTATGTAGGTCAAAGATATGTTGGATCTTGAGTCTGTGCATATGGCTTATCTAATGGATTCATTGCACATGTAAGTTAAATTATGTTGTCATTTAAAGCTTGAGATGTCATTTTACCTAAACATTGATTGGAGCTCAGGTTGCAAAAATGGTTTTTAATTAAACCAACTTGGATTTTATGTTGCAATCCACTTCCATGGATTAAAAGGATGGATATCTGTACTTCTCAGTTAGAGTTGGGTGTGGGGTCGCTATCTTAGATGCATTGTAATATTGACCTCTTTAGGGAAAACGATGAAGGATCTCTAGTTAATTATTGTGTAATATTTTTGGCAAATTGAATTGCAGAAGTTACACTGGCTATCCTTTCAGAAACAGATTATTGTTGAGAGTAACTGGGAGTTGAATATTTTAGGGTCTCTTATATAAATACGCATATTTGGAAATGAGCCTTTGTGTTTTCTGGTTCTTAACGTGGGAGATCATTGCATGAGTAGGAACTACCAAGAGGTTGGTGCTGGACCCATTAAAGTATTCAAGACTGTAAACTGTTAGAAGTTTTAGAGCAATGTACCATTTGATCGGGTGATGATTTGGTCAGCCTCTGTAGCCTCATTCATCCAAGCTTAGACAAAATATACCCCTTTGTTGCAAATTACTATCTAAGCATTCCACTTTGTTTGGCAACATCTCTTATGATCAAGTTGTTCAAACTGCTTGTTCTAGTTTCTATCCTAGCATGGTATCTGCAGTGTATGGGGTACAAACAAGAAATTCTTTTTGGAAAGGGTTGAATAACTGTAATTTCTCCAGTTAAGTTTGGTATCAGTCCACCTCTGGTGCTGCACAAGTTGCCCTGCAAAATTTTCTTCTGTCATTCACTATTTTATATTAGCATATAAGCAAGATTAACACCTCAGTGCCTTTTTCAGAGTAAGTATAAAGTTCTTTCATTAAGAATCTTACTGTCCCCTTGAGATATTTGGTTGCATTGACATAGAGAAAGTGATATACGAGAGAAGAACACGTCTCTCGTGAATCGTTGAACATCACAAGTAAGAAAATCAAAGAAGGAAACTTTCATGTGATTCAGAGTCCACAGTAATAAACTCAATGAGCACTTTTATTTTCTGAATGAATAAGGTTCATTGCGTACCTTATATAGGCTACAAATCCTAATTCTAAGTTACCAGAAAATGTTAAGAAAAGGAATAAACAAATACTAGAAGACCAGAAAATAACACAAAAAAAAAAAATCCTATTAGGTTGTTATTATGAAGATTGAATCCTACAGTCACTAAGAAACCAAAGACATGAAGTTCTAACTTAATGAGGAAAACTCAAAAATAAAATAAACCTCTAGCCTACTCTTTTTAAATGGCAGCGGGCAAGATACTGGTGCTATATCATACTCCCATCATTGAAAAGAAACTTGTTCTTGGGTTAGAAGAATCAGCGTCCGGGGTTATTGGATTTGTAGAAGTCCTTTCCATACTTCCTTTCTTCATTGTTTGCACTCAACATCAATATCTCCCCAGGCATTATTTTTTTTTTTTGATAAGTAAGTAAACTTTATTGAATTAGAAAGAGTTACAGTATAGGAGACTATACTGAAACCTAGAGCATACAAGCTAAAAAACTCAGAAAATCCGGGAAAACCCTAACACCAAATTAGCCTAGAGAAAAAGAGAAAACAACATAGAGCCCCTCAAACTATCCAAAGACAACACCCTATCCTCAAAACATCTACCATTTCTTTCCCTCCACAAACTCCAACAAATACAAGTTGGGATCATCTTCCATAAGGCCAAAGTAGTTGGATCCTCAAACTTCCTCTTCCAACAATTCAACAGATCAACCACCTTCCTAGGCATAACGCAGTGAAGATTAAGAATGCTCCCCAGGCATTAATATGCTAATGAGAAACTATGTGCAATAACTTGTAGCGGCAAATTATCCTTGAATTGCAAAATCAGTGACATATCATGAAGAACAAACAACCACAAATCTCTCAACAAATGAAGTTATTTTGGAAGTTAACTTGATCTATTTGTCTGTCTCTTGATTTATGTTGAATCAAATCCTTTTCTATAAGATATTCCCATGATCGACACATCCTCTACTGCAATAAGAAAAAAACATCCCATCTCATT
Source organism: Morella rubra (assembly GCA_003952965.2). Classification (NCBI taxonomy): domain Eukaryota; kingdom Viridiplantae; phylum Streptophyta; class Magnoliopsida; order Fagales; family Myricaceae; genus Morella; species Morella rubra. The sequence goes on along the minus strand of CM025849.1, from coordinate 25,083,466 downwards.
ATTGCATATAGTTGGAATAAATATTAGTATATTGACATTTCATTAAAGAGTCAATTTTGTCTAGAATTGACCTCTCACAATATCTGTGGTTGGTGTCTACTGTGGGGCAATAATTAGTACATCATTGGTGTATCCTCTTCTCTGGTATTGTCAACATCAATATTTTCATCACCTCCATGTCCATCGAGGAACTCATTCTTTTTACATCCATCATCACTTCAAGATTATTCTTGTGTAAAGAGCATTTTTCAGATACTTTCACCGTCTTTTATCTAATTCTTGTTCGAGTATAGACTCGATGAGGAAGGGCTGTTGCAAGGTAGCTTCAAAAGTGTCTCCTTATGCACAATTTTTGTTTCATCTGGAAAGGTTAGTACTTAATCCTCATAATTTGGAGGTAAAAATCTTGCCTTCAATTGGCTTGCGCTTTCAACTTCTATGAAACCACATTTACCTTGTTGTCCTCAGGAATCTTCTTATACTAAAGTGTATTTGGAAACCTCATTCAGCCAATTTAGGAAATTTTGATGTGATGATGACCGTCAATACTTGGTAGACCAATCACTATCTGGGAATGCATTGATTCTCGATCTTCACAACACAATAGTTAGCTATACAGATATAAGATATAACTTTGGCATAATGCTCATCATCAGTGGGAATCTCCATAGGTTGGTTGTTTATTTGGAAGGGTAGTGACCATTGATCAAATGCGAGTCTAGTTGTCGTTGAATCCTGTCCTTTTTGTGATTCTTGGGTCCACCATTATCCTCGAAAGAACTGCCAGAATGTCACTTGAGGATAAATGTGTATCCTGCAAAGCTTGTTGAGATTCACCTTGGAAATCCATCAAATTGGCAATGAGAGGTTTTTTATGGCAACATAAGATTTACTGCATGTTTTATATTCAGAGTCATTAGGTTATCGAAAGATCTTGAAAACAAAAAAGAATTAAAATAAATAGTAGTTTAACTAGAATCCTCCCAAAAAAAAAAAAAAAAAAAAAAAAAAAAAACACAAGAAATTACCTAAATCACAATCTTCAGTTTTTAGAACAATCAAGTCTTAAAGTTATTGGAAAGTCTCAAAATGTAGAGTCCTAGGGACACTAGGAAAGCTCAAAAATAAAACAAAGGAAAACAAAATAGCCACCGCTTCTATGAAGGAAGATGGACAAAATCTTATTTGTGAACAGCTCTTGACTGGCTGGTGCCTTTAAAAAGCAAAATGAATGAGAGCCATCTTGAGCATGGTTTGTAACATCTAGCAAAAGAAAAAGAAAAAAAAATTGAGCAATCTTGAGTAAACATCTTTTGCCTTCTCTCTCATATTCGTATAGCAAAACTAGGGCGCGAGTGCTAACTGAGGTATGCCTATAGCCCTTAGTTCATGTGGAAATGAATGGGAAAACGTGTACAAAGACGTGTGTTATGATAACACTAGTTAATGATTTGGTCTTTGGCACTTTAAGAATTACTGGATGTATCTAGATCGAGGGTACTGTAGCTTTAGAGATTATTTACTGCTTGTGTCTCCTAGGTTAGAGAATTAAGCTCAACATTGAGGGCTGTGCATGGTTTATTTGGACCTAGGGAATAATCCTAGATGTATTCTCAAAGCTACGCCATGGTTGATATTTTGGCCAATGGGGCCTAGGGATGCCTAAATTCTGGGTTTTCTGATCCGTTAGTTGAAGGGGACCCTTAAGTGGATCTTGGTTGGGTGGTCTTTTGCTTTGCTCTTGTAATCGTGGTTTTGCCTCGTGAGTAGCTACTATAGGAATTTGAATGGGGAAAAGATTTTCTCTTTTCAACCAATGAGATCCTTCCACCCCCACCCTTCCCCGGGGTGGTGGGTGTCAGTCAGACCTATTTATGTATCTTATACTTGAATGTCATGTAACAATGCGACTGACCTTTGCAGATGTTTCCTCTCTGATGAAACACGGCACATAGCAAGCAAAATTGAAAACATCTTGCAATGTGCACTAGACTTCCGGTTTTGTCTTACTGGAGGCATGGGGGATATTGGCATAGATCAAGGAGATTTGATGGCTAAATTATCCAGGATCAACATATCCCAGGTGATCTTTTCATCCTTGTCAAAGATGATTTGCACACAATTCAATCTGCACTCTGTTTAGTCACCTTGTAGTCAGCAAAGATGCTTGTGAAGATTATATACTCTCTCTCTCCCCACAATAAGTTTTTGCTGACATTACTTATGCTGCTTATGCTTTAGTATTGCTGTAAGATCTCCGGCTAGGGGTGATCCTCAACATATATGAGTATTTCACATCCTACAGGACTATTTAGGTTATTTATGAAACACCTATTAGTTGGTCATTGCATATAAATTGTGTTTACCAGCAGTCATATTTTGTCTTAGACAGTCTAGAGTATGGCATCTTTAAAATGTATGACCAACCACTTTCTGTCAAAGAACTTTGCTGTACCCCTAGTGCATTGGTGGTAGCTATGAGGCTAATTAGACAATGATGATGAGGATGGTGAGGATAAGGCATTGAGGACTTGGCATATGGGGACACTGAAATTTTTCAGGTTTTAATATCTAGCATTAGATTACTGTTGATGAGTAAGGAATCACTTCGAATATATCATGATCTGTAAACTAGGGGAAATCATTTCCATCACGCATGTGGACCACAGAGTTTCACCCATTCTCATGGTGCAGTCTCACTTTGTGCATATTTGTTCCCATGCTTGACAGGGAAACCCAACTGGGTCTCAAGTCTTCATCATTTCTACTATGAAACAATACAAGTTTGCACAGTTGGATTTATCTGATGTTTTGGATTTTAAAAATGTTGCTGGATGTTGAAATGATTGTAATTTTCTGTCAGATGGTTTGAAATCACACTTGTTGAGAAAAATCAGTTTTCCTCTTGATTGTGTCTGTTTTCAGGTGCTTGCCATAAAGCGGACATTTGAAAGAAATCTGAAGGAATTGCATCTCTGTTATCTGAAGTCTCCAAAGAATCGTGAATTTGGGCTTTCTCCTTTTTGGGCGTATCTCAACTATAATGAGTTCTACTCAGATAATGGTAATGAGATGACCTATTATGCTTTTTCTGTGTAAAGCAATCTGTTTATACTAGTTGTGACGAGCTGTACAGATAGGGACCAATTTGTGTGAAGTCTAGTCCTTTGGAGTTCATTGCCCTGGGGTGTGCATTCTTTAAGGGGAAAACCTTTGAAAGATCTGGATAGATTCGTCGAAATGTTGTGGTGAAACCGGTGTACCCAATCAACATCTTTTACTTTATTGTTTAGCATGTTTGTAATGGTCTATAGGAGCTGAGATTTACGTATATCTTTGGGTGCTTGTCCTATATTATCAGCCGAGATTTACTAATCTGTGGGTATCTCAGCTTTGCACTTGGATCTGATATCTGGTCATGACTCCCCAAAAAGTGTGCTTAATTTGGATTTGTTGAATATTCAATTCAATGAATCGAAATACACGGGGAAATTTACAAACAAAAAATGGACAATCACCTATTTAAACAAGCAAAATTACTTATGTTCGTGTTAGTCGCAAGCACCAAATAGAGGTACTTGCTTAGTTGCTTGGTGGTTGCCTGTAATTGCCAATCTTCTATAGGATGGTTGTTTTGGTTATCTGGATCTGGTTTGGGGAGTTTGATTTTTGGCTTAATTGTACTAACATATGCGGTTTGTCATACCTAATTTTTTTTTTTTTTATAATATATATATATATAGTTTTTATAAGATTCCACTTCAACGAATTATGTTAGTGACGAAAGACGAAGGAATTGGAATGCCACGAATATATGACTCCAATAAGTGTTCATGGTGGGACAATTTACATTGTTATTAAAGACATTTCATGCTTGTTTTCAGTTAATTCATGAAACTAGCATTTATTTTTTAATCAAATTCTATCTGTGTTTTATTAGAAAAGGAATTCTAATGCATAGACATTTTATCTTTTGCAGAAATGGTAATTAATTTGAAAGATAAGTGATAATCACTTAGTCCTATTCGATTAATGAAGATGAGAACTTGTAAGACTTGATTATATCAATTTCGTGGAATTTGATGGAGAGACACGAAATTAGATGGAGGGAAAAAAACATTTGAACTTGATAAAGTAATTTAAAATCAAGATAAAGACGGATATATTCGGACATGTTTAGCAGAAAAATTCATAACTAATTCAATAGTTATCCAAATAATGCGATCTACAGGAAGTTTGAAAGCTATTTTTGTTGTCTGCAACTTTGAATTTCAAACAAATTTCGAGATTCGCACATTTGGAGTGTGAAAACGCGTCTGAAGAGGAGGCGCTTAAAAAGGCGTGGAGAATAGAGCATTGAAGACACTTTTCACTTTTTACGTTTGTTACTTTTTTTAGTTTGACATTTTTTTTTTTCTGAAATTCATAACACTCATTACGAAGATGTCAATCAAGAACTCTGTTGCTAAGATTAAAGATAGACATTTAATAGTTTGTGGTGTTATTTTAATTATCGATAGGTAATAAAGTAATTTCTGTATAATCGAATGGTTCTATATTCTCATAGTAATTTATCATCTATACATCCTATTGATTTGTTATGATTTCGGGATACATTAAATGATTGAAGAATCTTCAATGTAAAATTAGAGCTTAATCATCAAACCATTTATTATTTGTAAATTCTATCAAATGAATATCTTTGCAGGACTTATTTTTATATTTTTCGATTTGAGAGAATCATCATTCTTTATCTAATGGAGTATAATTGTTCAAAGTGTTCACGAGTTATTAAATGAATACTTAAAATCTTAGTTGTTTTCTTTTTATTGTTTTCATCCGTTATTTTCTATTTCTTTAAGTGCAATCTTAGAATCAAAAGCCCAAATCTACAAAACATTCCTTCTTTATTTTGGTTTAATTCTTTTATTCATGGTTTTTTATCACATAATTTAATCCGTGTGGAAGTGATGTTGTTCAGTACTACAAACTTCTGTATACTTGTAGGTATAAGTACCCAAGATAATTGGTGCATTTACTTTGATAAACAACTTTGGTGTAACAAGTTTTTGGTGCTGTTGATAGGGATTGAAAGAGTGATAGAAATTATTTAGTATTTATTTTCTTTAGTTGTAGGTGTTGTGTTTTGATATCCGAAGGAAAGAAGGAACATGTCATTAAGATCTTAATTTTCATATCCTTTTGGTGACCTGGTTTCACTATTTTTTGTTTGTTCGTTTTCTTTTGTTTTTGTTGTCCGTATTGTTTTTGTTCATTTTTAATTTTGTTAGTTTCTAGATTTCACATTAAGAGACTTTAGGTTTGCATGTATTTGCAATGTGATCAAAAGGATTGTTTGCTAAGAATAGATTTTAGGCTTAATTATACAATTAGTCCATGTGGTATAACGTTTTGACAAAAAAATTTATGTGGTAAACGTTTGTACAAATTCTTCTATGTGGTCAGTGTATAGTAACAAAATAGTTCCTCCATTCCAGTTTTGTCGTCTCCCTTAACGTCCGAAGTTTTTAATTAATAATATATGACTTGTTGTGTCCCTCCCATCAAGTGTACTCCAAACACCAAAGCTAGAGTTTAAATCTCTACTCTGAACTTATATATGCATTTCTTAGTCTTGTAGAGACTTTTTCCTGTGATCATTTCCTCATAATTAAATTAAGATCACGAAGCAAGATTGATTGACACTCTCAAGGAGGATAAAGAACAACTGGATGGACGATAGCTGTTATTACAGGAGTTGGCCCCTTAATTTGTACGCATAAAATATATTTGTAGGAAAATGCTAAACCATCCAGAGAGATGCAATGAAAATTAAATCCTAATATGAGAGAGCTTGCCAAAGCAGAGGTGATAAAATTTTTAGATATAGGGATCATATATCCTATTTTTGGCAGCAATTAGGTAACTCCTACATAGATAGTACTTAAGAAATCTGGTGTGATATTGGTAGTTCAAAATGAGCATAACAAATTAATCCCAACTAGAGTTACTACTGGTTGCCGTATGTGCATTGGCTATAGAAAATTGAATTCAATGATTAGGAAAGATCATTTTCCTTTATAATTCATAGACAATATTTTGGACAAGTGGTCGGGAATAAATTTTATTGTTTGGGGAAAAGTCACTTTGACCTTTCTGATCACTAATACAATTTCAAATAGAGGTCTAGATTACCAATCTTGATATATTGAGCTCTTCAGCTTCTACAGTTAATTAAATTATGTCTTGAAATAAAATTTAAGCGTTAAAATCGTGTCACGTGTGTTGTAAATAAGACACTTGGCTTGAGTTTGATCGTTAGATCTTTTTTAAGAGTGTAAATTGATAAAATTTAGTACGTAATTTGTGAATTTAATGTGTCAAAAAGGTAATTTAGATCTCTCTTTAAAATTGTATTAGGAGTTAGAGGCGGATGTTAAACTCATTGTATCCTATATGCTTATTATGATATAACCAAGTAATTTAGCTTTTAAAATTGTTCTCGTCTTTTGTGCGTTTGTGGGTGAAATATTTGCGACCGCATCACTGGGGAGTATGACTGCATAAGCGGGCTGCGCATGGGACCAACGGAGAGGGTTCATGGAAATTGAGAAAGTACTGCATAAGCGATCACCATGGATTGAGAAATATGGGATCTCGCTTTTTTCGGGGATCGGGTTATACTCTGTCCATGGGTAACTTCGACGAGCTAGGCGCGCTGTTATTCACCCTTACACGCAACTTGTGATATGACCGAAACACGGTGCCTTGGCAATTGGCATCGTTTTGCTACTTACTGGAAAGCTCCCGCTTGGCTCCGGAAAAGCTTCATATTGCATTGCATACCCTATGCCTGTGATTCTGTGAGAGGACATCAAAATTGTAGCCTTTCTGTTAAAAAATGCAATGGGGCATGTCTTGTTTGACGAAAGTCATAGGTGGGCGCAAGACACATATAAGTGAATATCATTTCTTCTTCTGTGTAAGAATGAGGACCCACGTTCTCAATTTCGTAATCAAACACCCTCAGATGCCTTTCGTCGGTGTCCGGTCGAAAACAACGTCTTCCCAGTACGTAGCATCAAGAGCTAGAGACGCGGTGTTTGAGAAACTGATGGACAAGTACAAAAACCTTGTCAAAGTGATTGCCATTCAAGACCTCATCCTTGCAAACCCAAAGAGCCCAGGTGTATCCCTTGACTTCCTATCCAGACTCTCCCAGAGGCTCCACCTCCCCCGTGGCGCCTCTTCCTTCCTTCGGAAATACCCTCACATTTTCCAAATTTTCTATGACGCCACCAAGTACCGGCCCTTCTGCAGATTAACCGACGCTGCTATTGAGATTTCTTGCCTAGAAGCAGAGGCTATCAATGCTTCCTTGCCTCTTGTTGTTGATCGTTTATTACGACTTTTGTCAATGTCTCCGTCCAAAATGTTGCCACTTCGTGCCATTTTCAAAGTTTGGAGGGAACTTGGGCTTCCTGACGATTTTGAGGATTCTGTAATAGCTCAAAACTCTCATATTTTCCAACTTTGCGATGCTCATGAGCCCAATACTCATATCTTGAAACTGGCGGATGAGAATCCTGGTAATCCTTACGTGGCAGCTGTCGAGAATTGGAGGGTTAAGGAGTGTTGTATGCAGGAATGCAGTGTTGATAGGATCGAAATGAGATATAGCTTCAAACATGGGTATCCTCCAGGTATGAAGTTGAGCAAGAATTTTAGGGCCAAAGTTAAGGAGTGGCTGAGTTTGCGATATGTGGGACCATACGAGGATATGGGAGTGAAGAAGAGGTCTAAGGCTGGAATGAGGGCATTGGAGAAACGAGCGGTTGGAGTTGTTCATGAATTCTTGAGCTTGACGGTGGAGAAGATGGTGGAAGTGGAGAAGATCAGCCAGTTTCGAAAATGGTTTGGGATTGACTTAAATGTAAGAGATTTGTTTTTGGATCACCCTGGAATATTTTATTTGTCCACCAAGGGAAAGAGACATACCGTCTTTCTTAGAGAAGCATATGAGAGGGGATGTTTGATTGAACCAAATGCGGTGTATGACGCTAGAAGAAAGCTTCTGGATCTTGTTGCCTTGGGAAGGCGTGGTTTTTATAATGGCACAATGAAGCCAAGGGACAATATCAGTTGTGAGGAGGCTGAAAGGGACACTATCAGTTGCCAGGAGGCTGAGTTGAAGGAAGAGGACAATGACCAACATGATGACTTTTGAGCATCCTCGGTAGAGTATTTCAACTTCCAGTATCAAGTTCATAATGAGTTTGCCCGTCCCTATTTTGTAGTCCCATTATTTTTCTCTGTGCTAGAATTTAGCATCTACTGGAAGGAGTTACTTGCCTCTTTTTTGGCAAATTAAGGGTACAAATTTGTTCAAGATTACCGTATTGAAGAATCTTGCAGAGGTGATACCTCTTCTCTCTCTCTCTCTCTCTCTCTCTCTCTCTCCCCCTCTCTCTGCATCTATAGGCAGGGACCTTTATTGGTGTTAGTGCATTTTCAATTGCATAGAATCACTTCTACATTTTTGTGTCTCTGACTGTCACTAGTAAGCATGTGGCAATCTAACTTTAAGCCAACAGCTTCTGTAACGAATTTCAGCTGTAATCCATTTACAATGTCTTCCTAGTTGTTAAATTCAATTCATTTCTATGTTCAACTGTCTCTGTATGCACTTACAAAATTTCTTTTGCTGTGCAGAAGTAGGTGAGAACACATATGATGCATGAATTTCGTGTATATGATATGTAGTTACATCTATTTTGGCGTTGTGCACTTCCAGGTGAGTCTTCAATCCAAGACCTCACCTTCCACACCTCATTCTAATAATTGGAAGAAAGGGCCATTTAAGTCAAAGATCTATGAAGATTATTGAGTTTTGTGGACATCTGAACTTGATTTCCAATTTGAGGAATTATCAGCAAATGATTTAGGAACGATGGAATAAACTCATGGCACCTTGAGAATTTGGAGAAAGTGCATGATGCAGGGATCAAAGACAGGATGACAGTATGAAGTATTGAGAAAATATGTACTAGTTCTCCATTTACTTCATTGGTCATGAGATCGGGCAAGTTCTGGTCATGCTCTCTATCGAGAACATGTGTGAAATTTGCGATCACTGTTTTTGTCAGAATTGCTGAGATGCTTCTTGTGGCCTGGCTATCTAGAAGAGTATCTCAATCGAACATATCCTACCCATGATGGAGACAGGTTACTTGATACTATTTTTTTTAGTGTATGACCTACGGGTACCAGTAATAATGTGCTACTCCATGTGTTTCTCGAAATCTATTTTTTTCTAAGTTTCCACCTTCCGGTGCATTTTTCTTGGTTTCTAGTTGAGATTCTCAAGGAACTCGAAGATATTTGACACCATCATGACTTGTGCTGGAGAAGGCTGCTATACTAGAAATAACAACAGTAGAAGCGCGTGGATGATCAATTGTTGTGGATTAATACAACATTGTTTGCCTGAAGTCTGAAGAGTAGTTGGAGAATTGTAGAGCTCACCTCTCATATGAAAATGCTTTTTGCGGGACTTAGCGCCTTTCTGGTCTGCCAGACACAAATATCTATGATTGGTTATTTATTTATTTATTTTCTCTTTCTTGTTTATTTCGTTAAATGGAGTACAGGGGAGGATGAAGTCGGTAAGTGACTCTAAGCATATGCGGAAAGGAGCGTCACCGACATGTTTTGCCTGTAAAGAAGAGGAGGATTGAAAATGGTGAAGAAATTCACCATTTCATATGTTGTTCCTTAATTTATCCGCTTGATTTGTGACTATTGATATTCTCTTTTAGATCTGTCATAAAAACAAGCTTCCAAATCATGCAAAAGATTGATTTATTTTGGTGCTTGCAATTGAGGATTCTGCTATTTAAGGTAGTATGTGGAAAAATATCATTGCTTTTAACGGAAAACTCTTTTGACACTTCCACTTTTCGTACATGTTAGAACATGATCAAATGCAAGCCTTCCAAGTTTCCAACGGTGATTTTCCGTTGACTGAAAAAACCAACCAAAGTGGCTAGAGTTTTCCTCAACGTTGGATGTAGGAAAGTAAGTTTATAGTTAATTGACACAGGAGGAAGTCAGCTCTCAGCAGAAAAATGTCAAGTACAGGTTGAAGTTGGCTTAATTTCTGTGTAATCCTCCAGGAGATCATGACATCTAATTCTATATTGGACCTTTTTTGCCTGATGCCCTGATCTGCTGAGCATCGTTTTAATAATTTGCAACATATACTAAGGTTTTAATTCTATATTGGACCTTTTAAGATTTTACGCATCACTTCCAAACATTAAAATCTAAAAAATTTTTCAAAAATTTCAACACCTTTGAAACAAATTTGAATACTTTTTTATTAAGAAAAATTACATAAAAAATTCTCTCTCCTTAGTTTTTAACAAACTCCAAAAATAAACAAACTCCAATTAAAATCATTCTTCAAACTAAACAATTTTTACTTTTTCACTAATTTTTTTTACAAACCTCCATAAAAAGTCAAACTAAAAAATGTACTCCTATAAACTCAAAATTCGTAAAATTTTTGTTTACTAAACATCACCGACGGCTATAACTTCAAATTTTAGTACCAATGTTATTGGTAGTTGAGCACACAGAATATCTAGCATGGGCAGGCTGCCTAGGTGGTGACGTGGGCTGCGATGTTTGGCAGCTATGCCATCCACCAAACCATGATCAGCATTATCAAGCATTCCATGGAGAAAGACTTCAATTTGCTGCTTGAAGAATGTGACGGATGATGTTTGCCTTGGAGGTGAAATTGACTTCACAGCGGATTGCACTGAGTGAAATCTTGGAAGTTGGTCCCTTGCCAGATACGAAGCCGATGAAGACAGTGGGCGTTGCCCTGTGACGGTGACCTTATGGCCTCCCCGTGATGGTGACTTTAGAAAGGCCACGAGGGCAGCCACAAGAAAGTGATGGAAGCCTAGAATGGAACAGCTGAAATGAGACCCCTCACTAGTGTTATAAGAGAGGCTCTGCCTTCTCTCTAGAACTCAAAAAATAATAATAATAATAATAATAAATACCTGCCCAAGTCTCCTTTCAACTCTTCTCTTGCAGCAGTGGGAGGAGTTTCAGCTCCTCATGCCACCTTCCCCCTATTTGGTTCTCCCCAGGCCACCCGTTCTTGTCTTTATCTCCATCTCTCTCCATCTTCTCTTCATTTTTCGGGCTACTTTTGGCGATCTTTGGAGGCCATGTGCCTCTGGTGTGGGCCAGCTGCCTCAGGCAAACTTAATGCCTCCAAGATGATGCATTCTTGCGGCGCATGGGGTCCACGCATTGGTGGCAGCCGCACGTCTACACCACCCGCCACGGGCATGTTTTGCCTCTCCTTGCTTGCTTTGGTGGTTCTCTGATTTCAGATCAGTTTTTTAGCTTTTAGGTTGTGTTTGTGTTCGTAATGTCACCTTGTTGGCCCTTGTAGTTCTGTTTCTTTTCGTTTATATGTATCGGCCCTCCGATGGGTCTCTTTGGTCCCTTGTTGGATCGTCCCGGCCCTCGATGGGCTTTGCTGTACCCATATTGTTGGTGCTTTACATTCTAACACATTGGTTCTGGTAGCTAAGTACTCTACCAGTTTTTGCCATCGCTCTCTGTCTAGCATGGAGCATTTGTGGTCTTTGGCACTTTTGGGTTCCTGCTAGTCCTACTTTACAACCGGAGGTTGAGTCGTAGGTAGGATTTCTTTGTATTCCTATTTGTGGTTCTAACCTTTAATGCAAACCTCTTGTCATGATTAAAAAGAAAAAAGAAAAAAGAAAAAAGATGGAAGCCTGGAATGGAACAAAGGATAAATGGTTGGTTTTTTGTTAAGACAATCTCCAATTTGCATGTAAACACGAGAGAGCAAATACTTTATTGCATTCATTCAAAGAAAAAAGTGATAAAGAAAAACAATTCAAATTATCCCCCTTATTCAGTATTTGGCAATCCATTGTTCTCTAACTCGCAATTTCCTAGAAGCTTCTTGTAATACACATGCATGTTATACTCCCCAGATGCCACATGTCACCATCTACAAAATCTTCCTTAGGATTTTCTCATATACCCTAGGATATTCTCTCTACAAGAGACTTTCATCACTCTTTCTTCTTCTATTAGTGGGACATATGTCCTTAGAGCAAAGATGCGCTCCTATATTCTTGGGTTTAGTCCCCCGTAATGGCATGATAGATGCCCCTTCTTCTTGCACGCCATTTTCTTCTTGCGTGCCATGTGTGTCCTTCATACTTCTTAATTTTGGCTTCTAGAACATTCCCTTGCTGAGCTGGATATTCCCCCAGAAGATGCCTCCAGCTAGTCCTCTAAATGCCCCTTAGGTACTGGCTTGTTCTCTAGCTTGTAATTGGGCTGCTCGACCATACTAGCCTTGAGCACCTGCAGCTAGTGTGCAAGGTTGGCCTGCTGCATAGATGGCATGCGCACAAGGCTGGCGTTGGCCTGCTGCACGCTAGCCTTGCTGGCTGGCTGGGTAGCATGCCCCATGCTCCAATGCTAGGTGTGTTGTGCATGCTGACTGCTTGACAACCTACGCCGGCTTGGACATCCATGGCCCCAGTGGCTGTCCCATCTTGCCTCCACACTCACAGCCTTCCATGTAGCTGCCTGTATGGCCTTCCTAAGGCCCTCGTCATTCCTCCCTCCTTCAAGAGGGACCTTGTCCTCAAGGTGAGGGTTAGAAAATTGCCCCTTGACCCCTCCATGTAGCATGCTCTGGAGGCAACCCTCTCCATTCAACTAAGGATCATACCACACACAACCTCCCTTCCTCATTTGCCTATAGCCCATGATCTCCTTGGGCATAAGCTTCACCACACTATCTTCATCTATCTCGGATAGGTTGTGAGCTATCAAACTTAGATTCCTAACATTCCTCCTCACCATGAAAGATGGAAGACTGGTGGACATTGATATCTATGGCTAGAAGAAGTCTATAAGCGTACTCACCACATTTCTCAAGCACTTGATAGGGCCCAAAGTACTTTGCCCTCAACTTGCACATGGCCTTCTTGGTGATGGAGCCATGCTTCCTTAGTAGTCCCTTCAAAGGAAATCCACTCCCCAAGTTCGAAGCTCTCCGTTCGCCTTCCCTTGTAATGGTATTTTTTCATTTGCTCTTGGGCCCTCTCAAGGTTCTCCTTGAGTTCCTTCAGAACCACATCTCTCTCGTTAAATTTGGCATCCACAAGATCATTAGATGAGCCATGCTCCTCATAAGCTACCAAACTAGGAGGCAGCTTTCCATATAATGTCTTGAATGGTGTCATCTTAATGCTCCTCATAATGCTTATTCATCATTCCACCATACTATATTTCACATGAGCTAATAGGACAGGAATAATATCACTGATAAAGTCCCTAGCTCATATAATTCTTAATTCTCAGTTTATACATAGTTGGACTCCCAAAAAAAGTTTTCAAAAAATCATTTTCGCAAATAATTACTTAATATATTATATAAGTAAAAACATGAAAATACTTTTCCCAAAATCTTGCTGTGCAGCGTTTATATTTGGAGTCCAACAATATACAAATATAATGAATATACTGCCTCATCAAGAGACTAATGGATTCCATATTGAGCAATTATACAAATTCACTTACTATGCACAAGGCTCAACATTATCTGAATATTTGATCTGCGAAGATCATCACCAAATGACTCAGTCAAAGCACAAGCACAAGCAAACCTGCATAACTCTCTCAGGTCTAAGGACAACATAAGCTAATTGTATGAATATCATTCTCACATCAGTGATCGTTTCCAAAAGGTATTCATATTTGATCCGGTTCAGTGCATGTACTCTTACATTGCACCACTCGTCTGCTTAAGGTCACCACCTCAATGACGGAGTCCATCATTCTATCTTATAGAGGCACAACGAGTGTAGACTATTTGTACATTATCATGTATCTCGGTCTAGAACAAAGTGAGTCAACAAGGATCCGAAAAGTCATACTCCCCGCCTCCATTCATTAATCATTGGCCTGAATTTTCTACAATGTTGCTCAACAATATGACATCTTATGTCATTGCATGTACCCAAAATAATATACAAGTGATTAATCAATAACAATAATTATCTCATAATTATTCAAAATGATTGGTTTTGAGGGCATACATCTAACAATCTCACTTGCACTCAGAACCAATCAGACATGTACTTGACACCCATAGACTCTAAATGCTTCTCAAACACTTTTTGAGTCAATGGTTTAGTGAACGGGTCTGCATGTTCTCAGCTGATGCTATTTTAGCCATCACTACATCACCCCGATTCACAATGTCACGAATAAGATGAAATCTTCTTTCTATGTGTTTTGTCCTTTGATGAGCCCTAGGTTCCACTGCCTGTGCTATAGCACCATTGTTATCACAATAAATGGTGATCGGGACTCTATCGAAGGGACAACTTCAAGCTCTTGTATGAATTTTCGTATCCACACAGCTTCCTTTGCAGATTCGCTGGCAGCACATATTCTGCCTCAGTGGTGGAGTCAGCAGTGGTGTTCTGCTTGAAACTTCTCCAACTCACTACTCCTTTACCCAATGTAAACACAAATCCAGATGTAGATTTTCTATCATCAATATCTGATTGAAAATCTGAATCTGTGTATCCCTGGACAGTCAACATATCCTCTCCACCACACACCACACACTAGACAATAGTGTTTGGTTCTTCTCAAGTATTTGAGAATATGCTTGACTGCTGTCCAGTGCTCAGGGCCTGGGTCTGATTGATATCTACTCACAACACTAACTGCATGACTGATATCTGCCTTGTACAAAGCATTGCATACATGAGGCTTCCTACAGCAGAAGCATAAGGAAACTTTCTCATCTTATCTCTCTCTTCTTGTGTCTTAGGAGACATCTTCTTGGAGAGATGAATATTATGCCTAAAGGGCAAAAACCCTTTCTTGGCATCCTGCATGCTATACCGTGCCAATATCTTGTCAATGTAGTGGGTTTGTGAAAGCCTAAAAGCCTCTTTTCTCGGTTTCTAAACACTTTGATCCCGAGAATGTAGGATGCTTCCCCGAGGTCTTTTATTGAAAAATGGTTCGCTAACCATATTTTCAATGATGACATTGCACAGAACAAGATTATTATTGAACTCCCACTAATCCTCTTGTAAACACAAGATTCATCTATGTTTTGTGAGAAACCAAACGATTTGATCATCTCATCAAAACGGATGTTCTAGCAACGTGATGCCTGTTTTAGTCCATAAATGGACTTGTTCAGTTTGCACACTTTAGATTCTTGTCCAGGAGAAAGGAAACCTTCAGGTTGTTCCATATAAATCTCCTCTTGGATGTACCCATTCAAAAATGCGGTTTTCACATCCATCTGCCAAATCTCATAATCATAATGAGCGGCGATTGACAATAGGATTCTAATGGACTTCATCATAGCTACTGGTGAAAAGGTTTCCTCATAGTCAATACCATGTTTTTGAGTATAACCTTTCGCAACCAGTCTAGCTTTGAAGGTCTCTACCTCTCCAGTAGGTCCTCATTTTCTTTTGAACACCCATTTACAACCTATAGGCTTATGCCTTCTGGTTGATCAACAAGGGTCCAGACCTCATTGGAGTACATGGAGTCCATTTCTGATTCCATTGCTATCTTCCAGTGTGCTGCATCTTTGTCACTGATAGCCTTTTGGTAAGTATATGGATCATCATCCAACCCCTCCGATTGCATTTGATAAATCTCATTTATCATGCCATATCTAACTGGAGGTTTATGTATTCTTTTACTGCGTCGAGGCTCTTGAGTTCTGAACTTTTCAGACTCATCAGTGGGTTCAGTTATATCCCTTTCATCAATCTTATCTGCCACAGTTTCTGGTTCAGCTGATTGTTCGTCAAGAACAATCTTGCTTTTCCCATCACTTAGGCTGTACTCATCTTCCAGGAATATTGCATTCCTACTGAAAATTACCTTTTGATCCTTTTGGTTATAAAAGTAATAACCAGTTGATCTTTTGGGGTAACCCACAAACAAACATTTTTCAGTCCTTGACTCTAGCTTCTCCACGTCAAACTTTTTAACGTGAGCTGGGCATCCCATACTCTCAAGTGTTTCAGACTTGGCTTTTTGCAGTCCATAACTCATATGGAGTATTAGGAACGGACTTAGTGGGTATCCTGTTTAGAATATAAACAGCTGTCTCTAAGGCATAACCCCAAAAATAAATAGGTAATTGTGACATGCTCATCATTGACCGAACCATATCTAATAGTGTTCGGTTTCTTCTTTCTGCAACACCATTATGTTGTGGCGTAGCAGGGGAGTCAACTGAGATATGATGCCTTTTCTCTAAGATGAGTTTGAAAATCTCCAGAGAGATATTCACCTCCTCTATTAGACGGAATATCTTAATATTCCTTTCCAGTTGATTCTCAACTTCACTTGAAATTCTTTGAACTTTTCAAAGGATTCAGACTTGTGTTTCATCAGGTATACATAACCATACCTGGAATAATCATCAATGAAAGTGATGAAGTATGAGAACCCTCCTCTGGCTATGTGGTTAAAAGGACCACATACATCAGTGTGAACTAACTCTAACAACTCTGTGGCTCTAGTTCCTTTTCCTTTAAAAGGATTCTTGGTCATCTTTCCCTTGCAAGCAAGACTCGCATATTGGATAAGGCTCAACCTTCAAAAGGTCTAATGGCCCATCCCTTACTAATCTGTTGATCCTATCCAGATTAGCATGACCAAGTCTTAGATGCCACAAGTAAGTGGGATTCACATCCCTCTTCCTTTTGAGAGTTTTCACACTGGTATCAGCATCATTCTCTATATTATTCACAAAGTCTACAACATTTTCCAAAATATAAAGACCATCTATCATAGTACCAGAAGCAATAAACTGATTTTGAAACTTAATAACAAGTTTAGAATTAAAGACAAGTGAATATCCAGATATTCCAAGTTTTGAAACAGAAATTAAGTTTCTACGACATTCTGGTACGTATAGACAATCTTCAAAATTAAAACTTTGTTTCGTTGTAGACTTAGATGAAAAGTTCCTATGGCGGTTGCTGCAACACTTGCAGTATCCCCATCTTTAGGATGACTTCCCCTTCACTTAGTCTCCGAGTTTCTTTAAACCCTTGCAACATATTGCAGATATGAGACGTTGTGCCTGAATCGACACACCATGAATTTAATGGACCATCATTTAAATTCATTTCAATGACAAGCATACCTTCAGCAGGTTTCTTTTGCTTCAAAGAAGCAAGATACACACGGCAATTCCTTTTCCAATGACCTGGTTTGCCGCAGTGGAAACAATTTCCCTTAGCCTTCTTATCCTGCTCGCTCTTGTCCTCCTTCTTTGCCTTTGAGCTAGGCTGAGACCTTTTCTTTTTCTTAAATCTCTTGCCTTTGGTTTGATTCCTGAGGCAGAGCTGACTTTTGACTTGTCCATTATCATCAGAGAACCTTTCTCCTTTTTGATAAGCTCTTCAGCTGCTTGCAACATATTGAGCAGTTTGACAAAGTCACAAGCATCTTGTTCATATTATAATTTAATACAAACTGGTTGAACGATTCAGGCAGAGATGCCAATATCGCTCCAACCTTGGTCTCGCCGTCAATTTTTGCACCTAGTGTCTCCAGTTCTGTGATGAAAGATATCATCTTCAGGACATGTTCCCGAACTGGAGTACCTTCCACCATTTTGGTGGTCATCAGCAGTTTCATAACTTGCTGGCATGCAGAACGACTTTGCTCTCCGAATAGCTCTTGGAGATATACAAGTATCTCTTTAGCTGTTGCTATGCCCTCGCATTGCTTTTGCAATAAGTTGGACATAGATGCCAACATATAACAACGAGCTAATTCATCCGCCTCATGCCACTTTTCAAAAACAACTCTTTGTTCTTGAGTAGCATCGGCTAAGGCAAGCTGAGGGTCTCCTCTCTGAGGACATGAGCTATTTTATCCACAGTGAGTACTATCATAAGATTTCTCTTCCAATCAAGGAAGTTTGGCCCAGTCAGTTTGTTATCATCTAGGATTCTAGATAATGGGTTAGGCATTATGAATCTGCAAATATAAGAAAGAAAATTCACAAGTATATTAACGATCCATTAGCATAGGATTTTAATAGCTAATGGTACCTCCCACTGAATCACAGCAACCAAAGAAAAAAGCAGAATATAACATTTATATTCAGTGTTTGCAGTGGGTATCAAGAACTTTCAACTTATGTGCACATAATCCTATTTTAGTAATCATGACACAACTTATAAAAGCAAGTAGAATCTACTTATCATGATCACATCACATGTTGTATATCATGCATATATAAATTTCATGATTCTTGATATTTCTTTTGGCCACCAACATAAACACAATCTTCACTATTTTAGTGGACACGTTTATTTGGTTAAGTGCAACCATCGTCTAAATGACATGTAATTTTGTAATGGGTCGGTATTGTTATTCAACACCCCACCACTCATACACGCTCACTTATCTTCACAAGAAGTATACGAGGACAAATTATAAAATCAACAATTGGCCGTGACTATTTTAGTTTTAACCAATCATCAATCAAATAAAATTCCCAAATACCAACAATGGAAGGCCATGGATTTAATTTTTTTGTAAATAATCCCATTTAACACTTATATTAAATATGTAATTTTTTTCAGGGATTCTTTTTTGGTCAACTGGTTAAATTGGGTCAACCCGTTTGGATCGATCAAACCGATCCTGTCAACTAGGGTGTGGACCAGGTCGTACCCGATCCAAGACCCACACGGGTCTAGGTTAGATTTGGGTCCAACTTGATCCAATCCCATGGGTCACCGGTTGACCCAATTGGGTCAAGCCCGTACCCAATTAGGGTTATAGGGTAACAAGTTGGCCCTATTGGGCCAAGCTTGTGGCCCACTTCAGCCCTCCTTCCTTTTTTTTTTTTTTAATGGACCAATGGGCTAGGCGTTGGGCCAAGTAGGGCAACTGTTGCCCTACTCGTGGCCCAAACGGCGACCCAAGGCATCTCATGCCTTGGGTGTCATTTGGCCCCAAAGGCAAAGGAATTGCGCCTTGCCACCCCCAGGCCGGTGAGGCGGCCAACCAATACTTGGCCGGCCACCCCACGGCCTGAGGTGGCTGTGGGAGGCGGCGGGGAGGCTTTAAGCCTGAACCCCCTCAATCCCGTGTACCCCCTTTGGGGTACACTATGGTAGAGGCCATCGTTGGCCACGCCA
Source organism: Morella rubra (assembly GCA_003952965.2). Taxonomy (NCBI): domain Eukaryota; kingdom Viridiplantae; phylum Streptophyta; class Magnoliopsida; order Fagales; family Myricaceae; genus Morella; species Morella rubra. The sequence goes on along the minus strand of CM025849.1, from coordinate 25,064,174 downwards.
TGTGGTGCTGTTGCTAGGGCTGTTGGGACCACCAAGTGTGGTCCCATGTAATCTGAACCATCACTATCACTGGTGGTGGCAACTTGGAGAGCAAGAATGTTGTCTCTCCCCTTGTGATTTTTCTTCTGTTGGGCACAAAAAATTCCAACAAAATCACATCACAAATCAGTGCGATTTGGATCTTATTTCTCAATAAAACAACAATCTCATATTACAAATGTATAAATAGGTTGAAAATCACAAGATAATGCAAATTTGTCTCACAAGAAAATGCAAAATTTCACCCGATTGCCTTAGTATCTCAAAGATGAGAACATGCAAACATAAACAATCTTTCTCAGATAGAAAATAAAGCAAACGAACAATATACATGCAATTATTCTCATGGTTGCAGTCTCCCTTTTACAAAAACAAAGTACCAACTTTCTCTTAAAAGAGAAACCCAAGGTAAAGAGTAAACAAACAGCTTAAAGAAAATTTCTATCTTGTGATTTACATGGCTTTCTCCTTTCAAACAAAGATAAAAAAAGTAACTTTTTAAGGAGAAACCCACGACAAAGCAAAGAGCAAGCTTTCTCCCCTTTTTCACAGAAAAAGAAACACATGGGCAGATTATAAAATGGCCCGATTCAGCTCCTACTCAAGACAAAACGCACATGCAAACAAAGAAAGACATTTTATCTTGTACGAAAATGCTTTCCCAAAGTAGAATCAAATAGATCCACATCTAGAAGCAATGGATCATGAAGAACATGTGAGTGAGTTAGAAAGAGAAATTCTAACCTTGAGTTGTGAGATTTTATAGATATGAGATCCGATACCACTTATTAGAGCATAAGATCATAGCAAAAGGATCGTTAAATAAAGCAGCCCAAGCATTTTTCCTCCTTCAGATCCACGCACACAGTTTTGAGAGAGAGTTAGAGAGAGATTTTGTAGAGAGAGAAAATCTCGAAAAAAAAGAACTCTCTTTCAAATGAACTTTTGAGCTATTTATAATGGCTGGCTCAGAATTCAATTGCACTTATCGGTGGGATCTTTAGAGACCTCACATCTCGACCATAGGATCATCATGAAAAACTCTTTTTCATTAAACTCCCTTATATTATGTAATCCAAATTTATGGACTTCTACAAATTGTGATCATAATGTCCATTAACATATCACAATTGACCCCTAAGATAATGAGATTGTTTTTGTGAAATCCTTTTGCTAACAATTATATGCTTATTTATCATTTCACCATACTATATTCCACATGAGCTAATAGGACCAGAATAATATCACTCATTAAGTCCTAACTCATATAATTCTTAATTCTCAGTCCGTACCTAGTTGGACTCCCAAAAAAAGTTTCCAAAATTTTTTTTTTGCAAATAATTACTTAATATATTATATAAGTAAAAACCGTGAGAGCACTTTTCACAAAATCTCGCTACGCAGTGTTTTATTTGAGTCCAACAATATATAGACATAATGAATATACTGCCTCATCAAGACTGGTGGATTCCATATTGAGCAATTATACAAATTCACTTATTATGCACAAGGCCCAACATTATCTGGAATATTTGATCTGCGAAGATCATCACCAAATGACTCAATTAAAGCACAAGCACAAGCACAAGCACATAACAAGAAAACCTGCATAACCCTCTCAGGTCTAAGGACACATAATCTAATTGTGCTGAATATCATTTTCCACATTAGTGATTGTTTCCAGAAGTATTCATATTTGATCCAGTTTAGTGCATGTACTCTTACATTGCATCCACTCATTTGCTTAAGGTCACCACCTCAATGACAGAGTTCATCATTCTATCTTATAGAGGCACAACGAGTGTAGACCTATTTGTACATATCATGTATCTTGGTCTAGAACAAAGTGAGTCAACAAGGATCCGAAAAGCCATACTCCTCACCTCCATTCATTAATCATTGACCTGACTTTTCTACAATGTTGCTCAATAATATGACATCTTATTTCATTGCAAAATATGACATCTTAAGTCATTAAATGTACCAAAAAAATAATATATAAGTGATTAATCATAACAATAATTATCTCATAATTATTCAAAATGACTTGTTTTGGGGGCATACATCTAACATCTGCTTCATTCAAAAATATGATTTTGACCTTCTTGAAAACGTAATTTTGAAGACTAACTTCTTACAAGGATAAATAAGGTTTGAGAGTTTGTGTGGGGATAATTTGAAGCCACTAAAAATATATTTTGATCTTCCAAACAGTGATAAAACAGTTTATACATGTTTTGAAGAAATATACAAGTGTGTGGTTCAAATCCTTGTTAAAGATGAAGTCTAGAGTTACGAACATTACCCTAGTAGCTTGAGTATTCACTTTTAGAGGCATTTCCAATGGATTGAATATTGCTTGTACGTTCCGTGCTCATTTGGATCTTCTTTGCTTATTATCTCAATTACTTCTATTGTTATCATCAAAACATTGATTGTGACTAAAAGCCAACAACATCAAAGGCACAAATATACAAACGAAAAAAACACCAAGTATGTTGACTTATCAAAAGGCTCAAAATTCTGTCTTTGTCATAGACTTTAGTTTAATTCAGTCTAAGGCAGATTACAGCTTATTCACTCGTACTGACAATCACTCACTTCATGTCATTCTTGGTTTATATTGATAATATTACTGTGGCAAGTTCAAATATGGAGCCTGTTTCTTCTCGTCAAGCATTTCTCAATGATAAGTTAAGAATTAAATCTCATGATGATCTTCGGTATTTTCTAGGGTTAGAAGTGGCTAGATCTCAAAGAGGCATTCACATTTGTCAACGAAAGTATACCTTAGACATTTTATCATATTCGAGTTTTCTTGGTGTTTGACCAGTCAAGTTGCCCATGGACCAAAATTTTAAGCTCAACAAGCAAACAAGTACTCTTCTACCTGATCCTTCCATCTATCGAAGATTAGTTCACAGATTACTCTCTTTAACAATCACCAGACGTGATATAAATTATGTTATTCAAATCTTTAGCTAGTTTATGGACTCACCTTCTAGCTCTCTTTTACAAGCTACTCAAGAGGTCTTGTAGTTTCTTAAGTCAACACCAGAGCAAAGAATTCTATTCTTCGTCAATTCCTCTGTCTTTGAGAGCTTTCTCCAAATAAGATTAGGGTTCATGCCATGATTCACACAAGTCTATTATTGGGTATTGCATTTTCCTTGGATAGTCCTTGATTTCTTGCAATCCAAGAAACAATTAGTGGTTTCTCGGTCCTCTACTGTAGTCGAGAATAAGGCCATGGCCAACACTTGTTGTGAGCTGACTTGGTTGCGTTTGCATCCTTCACTCACTCTAAGTATCTCACCCTCTTCCCATTTATCTGTATTGTGATAATCAAGTCGCTATTCATGTTGCAACCAACCCTGTTTTTCATGAGAGGACAGAGCACATAGAGTTGGGCTGCTATCTCATTAGGGACAAGATTCAAGAAGGGCTCATTCAACCCTTACATGTGACTACTCACTCTCATGTTTCTGACATATTCACTAAAGCACTTCTTTCTTCCATATTTTTCACACATTTGGCCAAGATGGGGATATAAAACATCCATTCTCCATCTTGTTGGGGGCTATTATAGAATAAGGAAGCTAACAAGTAGAAGGAAGTTGGTTGACAAGTGAATGGAAGTTGCTGACATGTAAAATATCATTTTGTAATTGTATATTGATGAGATGTAAATTGAGTTAGTTAAGAGGACATGTTAGGTATATTTATGTTAGAATCAATTTGTTAGATGATTCGCATTATTGTATATATCATTCATAATTCAATTGCAAGAAAAGATCATTTTCCTTTACCATTCATAGACCAAATTTTAGAAAGGGTGGTTGGACATCAATTTTATTGTTTCCTAGATGGTTTTATTCTAGATATAAACCAAATTGAGATTGCACTAGACTAGCTAGTATCTATATTGATTTTAATTTTTTATTTATTTTAGTATTTTTAAGTGTCATTTTTTTTCTTTCTCTACTATATCTTTCTCTATTTTCTTTCTGTTACCTATTGAAAAACCTAATTTAGACCCTAATAACACTTAGAGGGGGTGAATATGTGTTTTTCCTCTAATTAACAAATCAATAACAATTTTAAAATATGTTCTAAAATTGTTCAGCCTAGATATGCATAATAATCAACTCAATCAACAAATAAGGAGTGAAAAATTAAAACAAACTTCAATCACACAAAGAGACAAGGATTTGGTGACGAAGTGGAAAACCTTTGAAATACCATTCATAGGACACTCTGGGCTATCAGCTACCTAGAATCCACTAAGAAGAAAAACTTACAAACAGTGATTCAGACACAGGCAACTCCAGTTGCTTGACTCTGACAACCCTGACGTAATAATCTAAGCCTCCTTACTTAGACCTATTCTGTGCAGTATTCCCCTCAGACCTTTGAGGATCTTCTTATGGATTCTTCATGAACAAACCTTGTTCTTTAGCACACCTTTAACACCATGAAGGTTACACAGATATTTGAGGAAGAATAGAGAAAAGTTCATCAATAATTAAGCACAAATCTTCTCGGGTTTTTCTCTCAAGGAAGGAGGCACAAGTATGCTCAATGCAGGCCTCAATAATACTTCAAGTTGGCCTTCCACGAAACCTAGTAGGGTTTCACGAGTTTTCATAAGGAAAGTCCAAAAATTTAGCAATTTTTGAAATTCGCCGAAAGTCGCTAAAGCATTGGTCGAGAGCTCGTCAAATGCTTATGTTTCTATCTAAAATTTTGACTGAGCGCTCGAGCGCTCGTTGAACGCTGGTTGAATGTGATCGAATTTTTTGAAGGGCGCTCGAGCGCTTGTTGAACAGTGGTTGAATGTGATGAAGACTTTGGACAGACCATCAACTCTAACTCTTGAACAAATGTGGGGACTAAAATTACAACTCAATCACGACATATTTTGACACGGAATTATGCTAACACAAAAATACACTAACAAACTCCCCTTTTGGCAATTCCGTGACAAAACCCACATATATAAAATAAACAAAACATAGATCTTTGCCAATCACCAAAGCAATGATCTATTTATGTGAATATCAACCCTATGACCTAAAAGATGTGTTTAAGAGTCTTTGTATCTGTTACTGAAAAACACAATCTCAAAGACCAGGTGAAAGCATAGAGAACAAAAAATATATATAATTGAAGTTGCATACAGAAGTAAAGCATTTGCTCCCCCTTAGCCAGTTATTCATTGTAAATATTCTCCCCCTTTTTGTTACAAATGGACAAAGGAAAACAAAATGCCACCGCTCATTGATGAAATAAAATGCATGCAAAAAAGATAAATTAAAGGCATAACCAAGGCACAATCAACCAAAACTGACAACAATACACAAAGGAAGGGGTGAATAAGAAAGGCAACACATAATGTGATAATGAGATAAGGAAAAAATATTAAAAAGAGCAAAGGTTCAAATGCCAAAAATTAGCACAAAATTCATGGAACTAAGAGACATAACCAAACTTCTCAAGAGCATGGAAAATCAATACAAGCTCATTGTATGATCATGGAAAATAATATTCATTGATTGTATACCACACATCTCTAAATGGTTTTAACATCAATAATTAAAAAATGTGAACTGCATACGTGTGTGAAATACGAAACACAATCAGAGAGGCTTAAGACCTTAATTTTGTGAGGGAGGTCAAAGCTAGCCAAATGAAACCATGAGTGAAAAGAGAGACATATCATACTAGATGAAAGTCAAACCCAATGCCACTAGGACCTGAGTATGCAACTTTGTTGCTTGTTTTTCTCCTCCTAAATATTTTGCTTTTGCTTTTGCTTTTCTTTTCTTTTCTAGAATAGTAATAACTTCTTTTGAAGTGGAGATAATCTTTTGGAGCCTTTGACTCTGATAGGGGCAATGAATAAGGTCATCTAGTCAAAGGTCAATTCAGTCTGATGAACATGATCTCTTTCACTTGTGGTTGCAGACCCAAAACTCACACATGCGGTCAAGCCTCATCTAACCATATTTAGTGTGCACTGTGATTGGGTATGACAAATATACATTTGAAAATCATGTCAGCTAATACCAAAAAGAGACAATTGGCATGACTCTCAAATTATATTATAATCCAAACATAAATTGACAAATTATGTAAAAGATCATGCTTGAAAATCTCAAAAATGTCAATTAGGCCAATTACCAAATGTGCTGACATAAGGCACATAACAATCATCAAATTTTTTTTTTTAATATTAACAAAAATGAAACAGGGAATAAAAGCACATGAACTCACAAGATAAACAAACACACAAGAACATTAATTTAAAAATGAAATATAAATGCAATCTAAGCTAATGCAAGCAAGAACAAAAAATACTTAGGGAGTAGAACATGTACCAATAGCCTTCATGTTGGCTAATAGGTTTTCATCCTTTTTCACCCAAATTTTCTTGACATATGTTGATTGTTTTGTCAAGTTCTCCAACTTTGCATTTATAATCATGGTGTGCTTAGTGAGAACCTTGATTTGGTTTTCAAGATTCGTATGTTCAGTGCTGCAGAAAGGGTTACTATGTGTGTGCTCTTGTGCTCTCAATTTAAAACAATTAGATCCGATGTGACCTATTTTTCCACAAAAATGACAAGAAGGAACAAACCGATGTGAAGTGTGTGATTTAGGTGGAACAATATAGGAATGAGTATTCAGGGATGGAGAGTTAGTCTTTTTACCTTTACTCACCTTTCTCTAAGGAGCTTTAACTTCGGCTTGTTTAACTGGCAATGATGCCGATCGAAGAAATTATTTGAAGTTGATGCACCACTTGATTCGTTGTATCCCAAACCTTTCCTATTTCTAGGTGTTGCTCCCAGGCTTAACATGTAGTCAAGCTTTTTAGACCCACTAGAGAATTGTTGAAGTTGAGTATTAGATTTCTCTAGTTTGCACTCTACGTCTTTGACTTCAGCTTCAAGGGCCAAGTTCTTCAGTTTCAAGTCATCAGACAACTTGATGTATTCTTCAAGCGTGGCAGTGAGGTTATCACTTTCAAGTTGAGTCTCATGAAGTTTCTTTAGGGTCCTTTTATTTACCTTGTACAGTTTTAGGCTTTCCCTAAAGAGTTTGTCATATGCCTCTTGCAAGCTTTCTTCAGCATTAGATTCATCCTCAGATGTTTCCATTTTAGAGTTAATATCCTGCAAAAGACATAAAAGCCATAAATTTTAGCTGTTCTTCTTCATCACTGCTGGAATTTGATTCGTCGTCACTCAATGAAGTATTCATAGCTTTTCCTTTCGACTTGAGATACGTTAGGCACTCTAATCTGACATGACCAAACCCTTGACACAAAACAAATCAATTTTTTATTCTTGGACTCATTAGCAATGTGCTTATCTCTCTTCTCCTTTTTGAACCCACTGGAGCTACCATGATTCTTTTTAACACCTTTATTAAATCTTCTTTGATCATCCTTTGATCTAAAAAACTTTATGAATTTTTTGGCTAGAACGCTGAAGTTCTCATCATCTAGAGATTCATCTGACTCAGAATAGACTTCTTCTTTACTAGATCTCAAGGCGATAGACTTGTTCTTCTTAGGCTGAGGCAATGTTTGTTCATAGGTTTGCAAGACCCAACTAGTTCTTCAATCTTCATCGTGTCCAGGTCTTTACTTTCCTCAATTGCTTAACTTTGGGTCTGAATCTCTCAAGAAGAGATCTCATAACTTTTCTCACAATTCTACTTTCTAGTATCCTCTCTCCTAGGTTGTAGCTCAAGTTAACTATGTCATTTAGCTTTGCATAGAACTCATCAAACGTCTCATCTTCCTTCATTCAAATTTCTTCAACTTTGTGGTCAACATCTGAAGCTTTGAGTTTTTAACGTCTTGGTACCTTCATGAGTAGTCTCTAAAATCTCCCAAGCTTCCTTAGAAGTTTCACACATAGAAATTCGCTTAAATTCATCAGCAGACACAGCCATAAAAATAGAATGTAAACCTTTGCTATTCCAATTACATTCATTGATCTCATTAATAGTCCAGGTGCCAATATCTTTAGGTGTTTTAACACTTCAACAGTAGAAGAGGGTGGCGACCACCCTTTAACACAAGAACTCCAAACTTGTTCACTAAGAGATTTCAAAAAGATTTTTATGCAAACTTTCCAGTATGCATAATTGCTTCCATCAAAATATGGAGGTACAGACAAAGACTAACTTTGATTCATCTAGACTAAGGGTCAAGGACCGAGTTTAGGCTCTGATACCAATTGAAAAACCTAGTTTAGACCCTAATAACACTTAGAGGGGGTGAATACGTGTTTTCCCTCTAATTAACAAATCAATAAGAATTTTAAAACATGTTCTAAAATTGTTCAGCCTAGATATGTATAATAATCAACTCAATCAACAAATCAATAGTGAAAAATTAAAACGGTGACTAAGTGGAAAACCTTTGAAATACTATTCAAAGGAAAAATCACTCTGGGCTAGCAGCCACCTAGAATCCACTAAGAAGAAAACCTTACAAATAGTGATTCAGACACGGGCAACCCCAGTTGCTTGACTCTGACAACCCTGATGTAATAATCTAAGCCTCCTTGCTTAGACCGCTATGTGCGGCATTCCCCTCAAACCTTTGAGGATCTTTTAGGATTCTTCACGAACAAACCTTGTTCTTCAGCACCTTCAACACCATGAAGGTTACACAGATATTTGAGGAAGAATAGAGAAAAACTCATCAATATTGAAGCACAAATCTTCTCGGGTTTTTCTCTCAAGGAAGGAGGCACAAGTATGCTCAATGGAGGCCTCAATAATACTTCAAGTCGGCCTCCCACGAAACCTAGTAGGGTTTCACAAGTTTTCATAAGGAAGTCCAAAAATTTAGTAATTTTTGAAATTCGCCGGAAGTTGCTCGAGCACTGGTCAAGCGCTCGTCGAACACTTATGTTTCTGTCTGAAATTTTGACTGAGCACTCGAGCGCTCGTTGAACGTTGGTTGAACGTGATTGAATTTTTCGAAGGGTGCTCGAGCGCTTGTTGAACGCTGGTTGAATGTGATGGCTCTGTATGAATTTTTTCTAAGGGCGCTCGAGCGCTTGTTAAATGCTGGTTGAACGTGATGAAGACTTTGGAGAAACTATCAACTTTAACTCTTGAACAAATGTGGAGACTAAAATTACAACTCGATCACTACATATTTTGACACGGAATGATGCCAACACAAAAATACACTAACACCTACCTTTGGTAGTTCAATACTCCTCAAAGACAATCAACTTTTCCAGGTTGTTTTGTTCCTTCCTTTGTGTTCTAGTATATATATTATTGTTCACTTTGATTACAATTCTTATTGCATGCTCTTTCATTAAACATTGAGGACAATGTCGACTATAGGTTGGAGTAAGGGTTAAGAGATGTTTCAATTAAACAAAACCAGAAAGAGAGGGATTCAAAATTACTTTAGCATGAGTTCTAACGTTGAACAACATTCTTGGTTAAGAGATAGGGATTATCTTTGAGATCTTGAAGACGAAGTCTGGAGACTTTGAACTGTGGAGAAATTTGAGCCATTCATTTTTCTTTTGAGAATAATTTTTTCGACAATCTCATCCTTCTTTTGGAAGCGCATTATTTTCATTGTCTAGTCTCATTATTCTTTTGCTTTGGTTGAATGCTAAGATATTATCAAATTTTATGCCACACTTGCATTATTTTAAATTCTTGAAATTAAAACAAATTCTATATTGATCCTTAAGAGATGACAATATTAGGCCATATATCTTTTTGAATTTTGGGCCTTTGAATTTTTTTGTTGGTGCATTATCGTTAGCAACCCTTTCAGCTGTATATTTTAGTCTTACTTTCTTAAACCCATCTCCCAATTAGTGCCTCAAGAATATGTGACGACTCATTTGTTCAAGAAAGAGAGAGAAAGATAAACGGAAGAAGGAAACGCGTAAGATATGTTGTATATCATTCGTACATTTTAGTATGTTGACCTTTGGTCAATACTCTTTGCTATAGTAATGAGCATATGTTATTTTCCATTTATTTGCCATTAATTCGCATTTCTTTTTCTCGAGATCTAGCAAAATGCTAGTGGGGGGGGGGGGGTGCTCATTGTGGGATAACTAACAAAAAGCAACTTCATTGTCTTTTTTCGTAGGAGGTTAGATTGATGATTTGATTGTCTCTCAAAGATCTTGAGCTATGAAATAAATTTTTATTTGAGTACTCCAATTGTAATGACCATCTTTATTGAGAACATTGCGAACAACTGCACTCAAGCATCCTTTGTAGCATTTGAATCATGTCAAGGGAGATTACAGAGAGCTAGGAAAAAAGGAAGAGAGAAAGAGCAAACTTAACTTCGTTCTTTTATGCACATCACATCCTTCTACCAAATTATCCGAATCATTTTTGGCTAAAGTTATCAGTTGGATCCTCTCAAACAAAATAAGGGTGAGAATTTTATCCGATTTATACTGGAAATTTCGGTTCTGGTACCGGGATTCTGGCACTGGTTCACGCCTATTCTAGTACTGGAACTGGATCTCAAATATGAAAATTTCCAAAATCGGATACGAACCAGAAATTTTGGTGGAAATGAAGGAATTTCTGGTTCCGGCATTTTTTTTTCTTTTTAAGGTTTTTTTTTAAAAAAAATAAAATAGGTGACCTTGGTCATTTTGACCCAGGTCACGCCGCAAGATAGAGACTTTTAGTCTTAGTCTCTCTTCTTCAAAATGTAACAGACTCGCAGTCGCTAGCGCCCAGCCAGCCAGCCCCCCACCCTCAGGCCTCCATCCCTCCTGAAATCTCTGTCTCTATCTCTCACTTTCACTCTCTCAGCTCTCTCTCTCTCTCTCTCTCTCTCTCTCTCCCTCTCTCTTGCGGGTAGTGGTTGCTGCCATCAGTTGAGTTTTGGATGATGAGAACAACAGGGTTTGGTGCCCCTGGTCGGTTCCAATAATGAGTCATGGTGCCAAGGTCTTGATGGCCTTGCTTCTCGCACAGCTGCTTACTATCAGCAAGGGGCTCGTTTCGCCAAATGGTATTGATCTGAGCCCCTGTTTTTGAAATATGCTCTGCTCTCATACGTAAATGACAATGAAATGTGACATATATCTCTTTGCTCGATTAGGCGCACTGTTGTGAGCATTCCCAATGTCCCATCTGCCCTAGCACTTGCCAGTGAAGGAAGCAGATGTAGATAGCATTTAAGAACATCCTTTTGGTTGCTTTTGCCTCTTATAGCAATAGAAATGCTATCATATGCCAATGAATTTTGTTGATCTCGTAGGACATTGGGTTGGTCCCAATTTTAGAGCCAGAAATCCTGCTTGATGGCGAGCACGACATCGACAGGACTTTTGAAGTTGCCTAGAAGGTGTGGGCTGAGGTTTTCTTCTACCTTGCCGAGAACAATGTCCTGTTCGAGGGTATACTCCTCAAGCCTAGCATGGTCGCTCCTAGAGCTGAATGCAAGGAGAGGGCCACCCCTTAGCAGGTTGCCGAATACAGCCAATTTTCTGCAAAATCTATGGAACCAAAATTTCTAGATTCCGTTTCCAGAAATTCTGGAATGAAATGGAACCGAATGAATTTTCTGGTTCCATCCGTTCCAGTACTCACCCTTAAAATAAAGTCTTCCTACAAGAATTCTGGATCACATGTATGGCAAAACAATTCTTCTTCGTGCAAGTCCTGGAGGCAGATTCATCATCTTCTTGCTTTGGAGGTTCGGCTGTTGCTTTGATTGTTTCCCTTAGATCTTCAGCCATCAAATAAGCTTTTACTTGACCACTCCAATGCTCATAATTATCATAATGAAGAACTTTATGAACAACTGCACTCAAGGCAACCTTCGATTGAGCATATGAATTGGTCAATTGGAGACAGGGGAAGGAGAATGAGAAAAAGACATGACAAGACCGGCAAAAAGAAAAAGAGACCAAAGTTAGTATTTTTAGGCATATTGTTGTATATTTTTGCCAATTTATACTAAGCATTTTTGGCTGTACTAATCTTTGTATTTTCCCAAAAGGATTTGGGTCTACAGGAATTGTGGATCACATATAGAGCCAGGAAATTCTTCTTACTGCAAGCTTTCAAAGTAACTTCATCATCTTCTTAGGAGATTCAGTTGCTATTTCAAGAACATCCCAAAGATCCTACGCCATCAATTATAGGTCTTCACCTGAACACTCCAACTTACGTAATTGTTTTTATCAAGAACTTTAAGAGCAATCTTGCACAAGGTAACCTTTGCTTCCATGTTTAATCTATCAGTATGTATAAATGGTGTTAGGAGCATAATGGAAGACAATAATTAATTATAGAAGATGCAGATTATAACAAACATTTAATCTTTTGGTGATACGACTTAGTAGAGACATAGAACAGCTTACTAAGGGATCGAGAGAAGTGTTTGTAAAGGACTATTAATGTATAGAAGGTCACACTGGCTCAGTGTGCATGTCAATCCCATGGAAAGATATAATATGCAACATGAATTTAATTAGTACATGTACTGTGTCTTTCTCACTACAAGAGAAAAGGTATGGACTCTAGTGGCGAGACTTGACAACAACCAAAATTTGATTGCAAATAGTCTACTTTCTAAGATCTATCTAGAAATTAAACCTGACCTCGAAAATTGATCTTAAATGTTTTTTAAAACTCAAGTAAAAATATATTTCTTCCTTTACTTAACGTTAACAAAACGAAAAGGAAAAAGTTTTTTGTTTTTTGGTTTAGTTAACGTTAACAAAGAGTCTGGGATGGAAGTATAAAACACCACTAGCAGTCCACAGTCAAACATTATTTTGGTTTACTTTTTTTGTGGTAGAATATTATGGGTTACTTAAATTCTCTTCCCTATTTGTGATTTACTTGATACATGGTACTTATTGTACCCAAATGGATTTTAAAACTCTAAGTAAAAGGATTTAAAAATAGTGTCAAGTTAGTAGCCTCAAGCTTCACCACAGATGGATGCAAAGAAAAAAGGTCATGATGCAAAAACGAAGAAGAAATTACATACGGTAGGCCTGGCTTCCTCGCAAAACTGCCGCGCTAGAAAATCCCACCGGGAAGAGCTTCTCAGTTACCGGCCGCTGAAGAACCTGAGGAAATGCTTTCTAACGAATTTATGGTTCTTGAAGACCTGAGTCCTTATTTAATGCCCAGTAGGTACAAGTTCTGGTCACTTCCAGCTGCACAATCAGAGAGTATTAATTATTGCTTAAACCGCCTAAACTTTCCGTCGGCAATGAAATGGCAATTACTCCGGCCAGCGGTGGAAGTTACGAGTTTCTTTTTCAATTGCCGTCTTCATCAATTATCATCTTCCCTATACCTACCAATGAATTCCCATGTGAATCACGAGTGTCGGATCGATAAAAAGCAATAATATTGGATCATGATCTACAATCGTTGGCTATCAGACATGAGAAGATTCTTTTTCATGATGCACATACATGAAATTCAATCTCTCCCCCACTTGATTATTTAAGAGAAATTAGAGTATCTTAACTGCTAATCTATATCATTAATTTTTTCAGAGATTGAAGAGCTTGCCAACTCACAATTTTCGAGCTATCATCAATTTCTCTAAGCCTTACTCCCATTTTGGAAAAGCTCCACACACATATTCTACACTTTCAAGCTTTGTCTTGGTGTGAACTTTTGAGATACATTAAATTGTATTATCTACTCTTCAAGAGAGCTACATATTGTATCTACTTCATCTACAAGTGTAAATGTAATAAAGATTGCCGATGTCATTTTTACTCTTTCGCTTTACCCATTCGCCATGATCATGTTTTAAAGACTTGAATACGATATCTTTCGATCAAGCTTCAACTCTAAGGTCTTGGGTTGTTTGGACGCCTCCTCTTCCTTCTGTTGAAACTCAGGAAAAATGACTGAGATAATTGTTGAACTAGTTCCTCTCATTGAGGAGGCGATGGTGGAGGCCGGTGCAGCGGTGGTGGAGGGTACGGCGGTGGAGGGTGCAGTGGTGGAGGGTGCGGCTGTGGAGTGTGTGGCAGTGGAGGCTGTGGAGGGTGCGGCGGTGGAGGGTGCAGCGGTGGAGGTTGCGGCTAAGGGTCCAGCTAACGCGTTAAGGGATTTTGCAGCCAAGGCATTGACGGACTTCACAACGGGTGTGGCGACGGGTGCGGGCTTTATCGTAGGTACTGAGGTCTTAAAGATGCTGAAAAATAAGATACTAGGTACTGAAAAGAAAGTAGAGAACCCAAATCATGAAAGAAAAAAGCTAGAGGAGAGCCAACTTATGAAAAGAAAGAAGTGGATATTCTGATGGTAGGCCTTCATGGTGCTGGGAAAACCACGATCCTCTACGCAATGAATATCAGACCAGTTGTTACCACAGTATCCCCTAACGGTACTCTCACTCTTGACTGGCCATTGATTCTCCTGCATTTGTTGCTCTAGTGGATATTCAATGTTAATTAGTATAAATGTTTCATCGAAAGGGCGATTAGATAATTAGACAAAGCTAGTTGTTTGTTACTCATTCTTCGATTGCTCGAGAGACAATTTCTCAGCCACATCTGCAGTGCGCAGACATCTTCGGGACTCTGCCCCGAATCAAGCGAGTGAGAGATGTATTTCGAGCTTGTGAAATAGCATACTTACCTGGGTTCAGAATCAGATATAACATGAAATACTGGATAATTGACTAATTTTGATTGAACCGCCTAGGCTTCCGGTGGAAACAGTCGAATCGAACGGGGTTAGACTAATCGCCCTGGAATAGCATACTTACCTGGGTTCAGAATCAGATATAACATGAAATACTGGATAATTGACTAATTTTGATTGACCCGCCAGGGCTTCCGGTGGAAACAGTTGAATCGGACGGGGTTAAACTAATCACCCTGGATGTAGGAGAAAAGGACAAGGTATGAAGCAAGATTCTTTGGACTACAGCTAGTTATCTTGTAAACTATAGTGATGCATTGCGTACCTGTGTGTGTCTGCGCGTACCTCTTATATTAAGTAATTTCATATCTTGAAATATTAAGTGCATCATCTCATTCTTAAATCAGCGATACTAGTAAGCCAAGCTAATGGAAGCATATTTCTACCAATTTAGGAACCACACTTCTGCGACCACGCCGAGTACTGTGTTATCTTCGTGGTGGATAGCAATGACAGAGATAGAATTTCAGAAGCCAGAGAAGAGCTCCACCGGATGCTAGGCGAGGTTAGCACGCTGTTCTTCGTACTTGGCGGATTCCTTTACATTTGTTTTTTCTTCTTGGCTCCCTTGGGAAATTTAGAGAAAAGTCTCCTACAATGGCCATGTTAATTCCATGGATGTATGCCCAGCTAGCAGCAAGCAACTTCACTTTGAATTTGCCTTCCCTTGCTGCAGGATAACCTGCGTGGCAAACCTTTGCTAGTATTAGCCAATAAGGACATTCCAAATGCAATGAGTACTTCCGAAATCACTGCCAAACTCGGCCTGACACCACTCATTCAGCGTCCCTGGTATGTTAGTGTACTTCTCAATCAAATATTATATTTCTTGTATTTTTGGTATATCATTCTGGAATTCATATGGTTTTAGAGGAATTTAGATAAATCTAATCATGTGTACCCGGACTTGGTTCGACTGCAGGCACGTCCAAGCTACATGTGCCACTTCTGGCGGAGGACTGAATGAAGGCTTCAGTTGGCTAATCAAAAATATATAGAGAGGCAAGATGAGCTAGGCTCCCCATAAACTTTTTTAACATACACGAATTTTTGCACGCTGAAATGATGTCCTATTGGAGGCATTCACTAAGCTATCAGTGTTGTTCTTATGTGGTTTCCGGCTTGGGGGCATTCCAAACCTATATATCCTTGTTATCTGTATGTGCGGTTTGCAGGCGTGAGTGTGCACCTATGCTTATGACTATTAAGATGCAGAAAGCGTGTATTCGTACTTTACACAAGGGGGTAATTTTCCAACCGCTATTGTGTTCGGCATAGAAAAAATTAATAAGAAATTATAATTGTCGCGTGTGTTGAATTTTTTAGCAGCATTTTCTAAAACGCTGATACAGGTCTTTAGCAGCGTTTTAGAAATCGCTGCTATAGACCTATCATTTTTTTTTTAATTTTTTAAGAAAAATGTAGTAATAACTATATTTATAAAAACACTGCATTTTTAATTTGCAATACAAATTTATTTTAATAACCATAATTCATTGATGTAAAAACCTAAGAACAAGGATAATAAAGCAAATATAATTCATCATTTATTAAATAACCAAGTCTTACAAATCTTTCAACACAAGAGTCTATACAAGTTTCTAACATAAAATAAAAATAACTTTAATCCTAGCATTAGCAAAAGCAACTCAGTAAACCATCAGCACCAATACCATCTTCACCAAGTGGTAACTCTGCCATTGAAAAGGAAAAACGGTATAAGAAAAAATGAACAATATGCCAATAACTTGAACAGATGCAACAGAGAGAGATATAGAATACATAGAGGCATTTTAGAGGCACTCCAAAATTCAGAGACAAGCCACCCTGGGTTGTCCTCTATAGCCTAGAACACCACCTCCTACATCTGCAAAACTTCTTGGATCATTGTGAAAGAAAGATTGACGAACAAGAAGGCAGCCCCTGAAAAAGAAACAAATGGCTTCAGACAATCTGGAATAAGCTAAAACTACATAATTCCCTCACTGTTTAGCAGCATGCTACTTCAATATGATATCCAGCACTCTTAGGGCTTCTTGGGAATTCTCCGACTCCTGTCACTTTCATTTGGACTTCCATCGCCATCAGGGCTACAGTTTCCATGATTTCTACGGAGAACAGAAGCTTTCTAGGATGTCCGTATCGGTCCAAGAGTGCAACAGTAAACTCAAGCTTTTTGCGGGGAAGTGGGTAACAGGACTTTGAAATATGTGTGATGAAGAGTACTAACAATATATCTTCCATACACACAAGAGAAAATAAAATAATTAAAAAGGCAAGAATCGAAAAATGACAACACAAACAGTAACTAAAATTACAAAAAATGGAGAGATGAATACTCAAAATCAGGTTCATTGAACTGCTTTGGTTTCAGAACTTCAAACATAAAATGATGTTTGGTTACCTTTAAAGGCATGAATGAATACTCCCTGAATGTCGAACTTGAATCAGAGAAAAGCAAAACTAAAGGCAAAAAAGAGCATCGTCCTGAGGTAAACCAAACATACCGATTATGTACAATTACCAGATAACAGTTACCAAATTTCCAATGAAATCAAACAGATATACCGAATTCCAAAATTTCTAAACCCTAAACCAATCTACAACAACAATAATCAAACAGGAAAAAAAAATGCTTACCATTAATCGTACTACAGCGACTCAAATCCCTAAATCTTGGCTAGAAAATTAGAACCTAACAGAAAACAAAATCAAACAAAAAAATGTTAGTAAATCGAAACCTAATCGAGACAAAAGTAGCAAGCTCATAAGAGGCCATAGAGAGAGAGAGAGAGAGAGAGACAGAACCAGCGTGACTAAGAGAGAAAGTGTGAGATTTCGAGGGAGAGGGAGCTTGAGGGAGATCTGGAGCTTCGACGTAGAAGGGAGGGGCTGGAGCTTCGAGGAAGAGGGGAGGGGCTGGAGCTTTGATGAAGAGGAGGGCTGAGATTTCAATAAAGAGGGGAGGGGCTGTTGACAGAGAGGGCAGCAATCGAAGGGGCTGTCGACGGAGAAGGTAGCGATCGGGAAATGGGGAATTTGGGGTTGGGCGGGAAAGGGGAAATTTGGCACTGTTCGGGAAAGGAAAGGGGGGGGGGGGGGGGAGTTCACGGGAACAAGTGCTTTCAAAGCTTTTTTTTTTCTCTCTCTTCTTCTAATTTGTACTTTTTCAAATTTTTTTAATAATAAGTTGTATTTTGTAGTGATGTGTTTTTAGTAAATTAAAATCAGTTGTAAATTGTAATAGCATTTAAAAATCTTTATACTTAGTATTAAATACATAGCAATGTACATTCTTTATTCTCTTTTTTATAATTAGTATAATAATCTTAATTAAAATAGGTTGAGAGTAATAATATATAATACTTATAATTTAAAAGTATGTGTTTATTATATAATTGATATGTGATAATTAACCTAAGTACTTTATATATATGTACCTACCTAATGACTAAATCATAGCCTCTAAGACCATATAACAACTTCAATTTTCACAACACTCTTTCTAATTTCATATTTTATTAAGTAGGTCCTTAAAATAAAAATTTTCAAATACATGACAAAATAAAATTATATATTAAAAGGAATAAAATAATATATAAAATAATTATTAACATTAAATAACTTATAATTAATAAATACATTTTTTTTTGCATTTATACCTATGGCAGCGTTTTTTTTTTTCAAAAACGCTGCTAAAAATTAGGCATTTAGCGACGTTTTTTTTTAAAACGTAGCTAAAGGGGGTCTATAGCGGCGGTCACTGACCGCCGCTAAAGGGGGTCTGTAGCAGCAGCGTCAGTGGCCGCGCTACAGACCCCATTTAGCAGCATTTTTTGCAAAACGCCGCTAATAACACCCTTTAGCGGCATTTTTGGCGATCATCGCTAAAAAGACTGCCGCTACAGACCTTTTTTTTTTTTTTTGTAGTGGTAGTTTACGTTATTCTCTCAAAATCGATGAGGTTTTTTTTTTTTCATTTATTGAAAATATCACTACACCATTTTTGGCCTTCGGGGACGCATTTGTGGGGATGTCACTAAAATCGTACCCAAATCTTCACTTTTAGAGACAAAATGATGTTCATCCCTAACAAAATTTCTTAGAGACGAAATATAAATTTTGTCCCCATTTAGTGACAACATCTAGTCGTCCTTCATTAAATTCGTCTCTAATATGGCGGGAGTGATAGCGGGAAGCCTTTCGGGAAACTTTTAGGGGCGAACCCAATTTCGTGGCACGTAAAATTTCGTCCCTAACTTGGCCTATAAGATTTAGAGATGGAAAAGTAACAACAATGTTTGAATTAAATCAAATATATGATTTGGAATATCGAGTTTGATAGGTTATGAACATACGTTATATTCTTTTTGCGTTCATTATTGTTTGAAGATATATTTTCTTGGAACATATGTTTGATAGTGTTTTTTGAAATCTCAAAGCATTTTTCTATTTCCCACCTATCTGAAACTTGATTAATTCACATGCACAAACTTTGACATTCAAAATACAAGTCCATCTGAACATAACATAACCTAGTTTATATACATCCACAACTTATAATCCATCAAAACACAACATAATCCATCAAAATATACATCAGAATGCAGCAATGCCAAGTACAATACAAGTCCATCGAATAAAATATAGCCAAATATGAAAGAGTTAATTAAGTACATCCATATATAACCATTGACAAAAGTGAGGGTGAAATACCACAAAAAAGATGAACCAGTGCTTGATAAGAAGATGCATCAAGTGAGCCCCACCAACTCCAAGAGCTGGTCCTCAATAAATGCAATTCGAGTGTCAATGGACTACAATTCGCTCGTAATGGGAGCCATCTTCTCCTATATAAACATACGGAGACCAACTACGTGCATAGTGATCTCAGTTAAGAACACATTGACCCACTGTGGGCGCGCCTAGTGGGCAACATGTGCCTCCTCCCCTAACTCAAGCTCTTATACCTCCATATCTAGCTCTGCTAATCCTGTGCCCCTTATTGTGCATGGTAGCCAACGTGGCTTGCACTCCTCACATGTTTGCTCCACCCAATGGTGCACATTTGACAAATGGTCTTCTCATCGGGTATGCCTTGAACCCTTGCCACTATAAGGAAGCATGTGATGAGAAGTCGAAAGGGAAGATTGTTTATAGAGATAACATGCGCCTCACAACGGAGAATTTGATATATCTGCCCTGGTAGATCAATATAGGACTTGGTCGCCAACAGAAATAGGAATCTAGCCCGATCTTGTGTCAAGCTCATCTTGTGAAGCTATGAATCTATATTTGAGGCAAGCAGCAAGTGCAGTATCCTAAAGAAGGGGATCAAATATTTTTGTCGAATGACTACGCCTCTTCCATGGCATTGTCTAGGATGACTGATAATAGACAGCAGTATGTGGTCCATGGTCAGCTCACCATCACTAGCAATAGCATGAGCATCTGGTACAAGAGGAGGGTGGGCATTGCCCTTTGGTGGAGGAGGAAGAGGGGCATCGCCCTCTAGTGGAAATGCAGCCCTGGGGATGTGGAGAAACTCGGCAATTGCATCTGTTGACATAGTAACCATGACCTCACAAACCGTCAATGTTAGTTGATACGCAATGGGCTATGTTTCCCCATCTCCAAGTAAAACTCGTGAATCATGTCATGGATGATGCATCCGATCATCCGAAGGATAGGCATCTATCCTCTAGTTATGAAAATCTAGGGGAGTGTTATAGCCTCAAAGCTCAATGGCGAGAGCTCCTCGATGTTTACAACCCACTCAACTAGCACCTATCGTGCTCTGATCACTTCCTCTCCTATCAAATCCATTTGTGATGACGAATGCCTAGGCCTTAGTCGCTTTCTTGAGCATGCCATGGTTAGAAATCAAGCGAGTCTGCAAAGGAATAAATTTGCTTTACATTACTGAAATAAATATTGATAATGAAAAAGATATTATTAATCCACACAAAAACACCAACACACGACCGTGACAATTAAAAACACAAAGTGTAAAAGGTGACAATCGGTAAAGGAAATAGATAAATTGCACAGGATCGCACATTTCAATAACTTAGATGGAAAAAATAAACTAATATACATTGGAAAAATTAATGCACATTGGACATTGGAAAAAACAAACTAATGCACATTGGACATAAAAGGTAACAAAAATTGCTAGAACATATTCAAACGTGTGTTGGAACATATATATATATTTTAACAGTAATGGTAACTGAAATGGTTGTTTATAAATTGCAACAAAAGTTTTTGTTAAAATGAAAACAACTTGTGTTAAATATTAATTTGCTACTAAATATTTATCTTGGTTTACTAAGTAGCAAGTTTATAATTAATTGATTACAAATATGAAGAAAAGTTTAGTAAGAATTTAAGAGAATTTGAATTTAGACGTTGAACAAATTTTTAAAGATTGAAAAATGAGAAAATTGTCTGAGAAAATATTTTGTAGAAAGGAATAAAAAGAGTCTCACTTATCACCCAATGACTTGGTAGTACATAAAAATAACTATTAGTGACATGTAACACAAACAAAAAATAAAGTACATAGACATTACTAGAAATTTGACACTTAGTGATGAAAATTCTCGGTGACGAAAACAAAAAGTCATCTATTGGTGACAAACTGTTTTTTTTTGTCACTTAAAATTTTTTTTTTTGTGACAAAAATTGACTTTGTCACCAATTTTGTCATGAAAACTTAATTTTTGGTGATGAAAGTTTTTTTACAAAGTAAAATTAAAAAAACAATTGGTGACAAGAACATCCCAAAGATCCTAAGCCATCAATTATAGGTCTTCACTTGAACACTCCAACTTATGTAATTGTTTTTATCAAGAACTTCAAGAGCAATCTTGCACAAGGTAGCCTTTTGCTTCCATGTTTAATCTATTAGTATGTATAAATTGTGTTAGGAACATAATGGAAGACAATAATTAATTATAGTATATGCAAATTATAGCTAACATTTAATCTTTTGGTGATACGACATAGTGGAGACATAGAACAGCTTTCTAAGTGATCGAGAGAAGTGTTTGTAAAGGACAATTAATGTATAGAAGGTCACATTGGCTCAATGTGTCAATCCCATAGAAAGATATAATATGCAACATGATTGTGATTTAATTAGCACATGGCGCACCAGGCAGGTTTTATTAAAATCATCCCCGAGGAGATTCTGAGGTTGTTATCAAGGCTATCCAAAAGGCTCCGCAACAGACGGATTGACAGATAGGTACTATTGTTTCTGAAATTTTACCTGTGACGAGGAGGATGTAGTATTGGAGGGTTAGCCATATTCGACGAAGTGCAAATGAGATATTGCACCAGTTGGCTCGTTGGGCTGCCATTGAGATTATCTCAGGAGGCGATCCTTGTACTTTTGAGCATTTTCCTGAGTTAGATTGATTGTATGTTGGGTTTGATCCCCTTAATGTTTTCTGGTTGGTTTTATGAATAAGATGAAGTGTTTCGATTAAAAAAAATAGTACATGTATTGTCTCTTTCTAACGAATCTACGGTTCTTCATGAAGACCTGAGCCTCACTACTATTAGTCCTTATTTAATGCCCAGTAGGTACAAGTTCTGGTCACTTCCTGCTGCACAATCAGAGAGTATGTAACACTCGAGATCTATTTTTAAAATTATTTGAATTTTTTATTTGATATTTGAAATGTCTTCTTTAAATTTTAAATTTGAGTTTAACTCATTTAAAATAGTTGAATTTTTATCTTTGACCTAGTCAAACCTTTTTAAAATTTTAAAGATTTTATGATTATTTAAAATTTAAAAGTTTTAGAGTCCAAAAGGGAGTCTATTACTAGTGTGAGTCTATATATATAGATTTACATATTTTTTAATTTTTACACACCACACTTTTATGCCAACAAGAGGAAAAAGAAGAGTTTTCTTGCTTTCATCAATCTAGACGAATTTCTCGAAGTAAATTCAGGTATTTCGAATTTCTTGATATTTTATTTGTATTCTTTTTATGAGAGATCAAACCATAGGATGTCTAGATCTGCCCTAATTATTTCAAGATTTTCGAAATAGTTTTAATGGGTTTCTTGGAGTAATTGAAATTTGGGTTCAAGATTTGTGCAGGAAAATTTAGGTTCTTGATTTGAGTAGTAGATCGAATTATATTTTTATAGCCGACTTAGACATAAAAAAATTATGATTTTTGATATTTCGTACTAGACATCTGTAGGAAGATTGAGTTAAAGTTTCGTAATTTTTGGAGATGTATTGGTATGGTTTTGAAAATCCGGAAGTTAGGCTTAGAGAAATCAGGAATTGCTGAGAAAGATCCGTGATACAGATTGGAGTTTTAAAATGACATAGCTAGGCTTCGAATTTCGGCATGTTTTATGAGTATCTTTATAACACATACATGAATCTTGGTATAAATTTCGGGATTTTTGGATATCGGAATAGATCTTTATAAATTTTGGAAGTGATGAGTACCGAATTATTCAAGGTAATAGTGAATGTTGATTTTATTGACTGAGTTGTACAAGGAATCTGGATATGAAATTTTACAGGTGTATAGTTAACATCTTAGGGAAGAACATATTTTAATTTGGGATTTTAGGGAAACCGAGATAGGTAATTTATATTTTAGAATCTGACCAGTGAATTTCGGAGTAATCCTGTCGGGCAGATTTAAAGTTTCATTTGTGTTTCTGTTTGATATTATAATGCGTTAAATTTTGTATTGATAGGTGCTAAGTCAGAGGCTTATTTTCTTGAAGATCCAAGTAAGCGAGATTATTATGCTAGAATTTTAAAATGGTACCAAGGTGGTATTTTTTTGAAATTGCATATTTTACCTAAAAACCCTTGGAGTTTTATTTGCATTACGATATGATAAAATTGTCAAAGAATATAGCATGAAAGTAACCATGAGCCATTATTATGTTCAATGATATTACATAAGGTTTCCAAAGTTTAAATCAAATTTTTTGATATTATTTTATTATTTGCATTACCATGAAAAGAAAGAAAGATGCAAAGTTCAAAGTGATGTTTATTTATGATATGTTATATATGTATTTTCGCAGAGACAGCAATTGGTACCAATTACAACCTATTGAGTGCACCCATTTTGGAAACGAGTGGTTTATTTTGTAGTTCTTACCGAGTGCACACTTGGACATTTTAGTAAGGAAGAATTCTACCATAGTATTGGCTTAGTTATCCCTAAACTAGGTAGCAACTGTACAATGTCACGGGGTAAACGTGATTATTAGGGATTTTCTATAGTATTATTGATGATAAAAATGTTTTCCAACAGTTTAGATTTCCTATTACACTAGCATAATGATTTTGTTTATGAGTTGTCGAACTCACCCGATTGTTTTCTTATTTTCAAATGTTGAAGGAGCATGTCGAGAGTCAGGATTAGGCATGTTCTGATTATTAAGTTTATGAAGAGATATTTATTGAAGTTTTTAAATAAAGTTTATTCTGCATTTTTTTAAGTTTTTAAACAAAATCTATTGTTTATTGTTAGTAAGTCACCTCTAGCCTTTGAGGTTTGGGGTGTGACACAAAAAAATACTAGATGGACATGCAAATAGAGATGATAATGAACTATTTTCAGGTAAGAGCTTTTGATCATGGATATTAAATGTCCAAACGAGATTTAATTGATTCTCTTATTTTTTCTGAGAAGAAAATGATTGTAGGAGCTTGGATTTCATGGGGAAAAGATAGAGAAAAATGTCAATGTAAATTCTTCGGAAGACAACAACATGAGCTGTACAAGGTGATTTCCAAACTATGTACTTTGAAATTAACCCACTAATAGATTATCAAAATTGTAGCGTTGAGAGAAAAGCTTTTAAGTGGCATTCGGTAACATTTTTGCAATTTTAGCAAGAAAATCCGAGGATACAGGGGTAAGGTTGGATTTATATGAAAATTTTTGAAACCAGCTTAATGACTTGTATCAGTACACTTAAGATCTTACAAATGTGTCGGGCACATTTAAAGTTTCCAGACTTTTATGTTTGTAAGGAAATGAATTCATAATGTATTGTTCAGATTCTTGGTACCATACTGTAGTTGCTGTGCCTCAGATCATTTGAGCTGTACATCTAACCGTTGAACGAGCATGCGGACGCTCTGGTAAGACAGAGTTGTCAAAATTACTTTCTCATCCATTTCATTTTGAGATATTTCTCACAAGTCAAAACCTGTGCTTTGTATTTCAATTTTCATGCATTTTGATTATTTTTGGATGGATCTATTTCAATTTTGTGTTCATCGAAAGGCTTGAAATGTCATTCATCTAGAGTAGTTTTTGCCATGTTTCTTACTCTTTTTTAAAAATGCCAAATGATAATGTATAAATGGAAACACAAGTACTATGACCCACCAACAGTGATTACAATGTCTCCTATTATTATGGCTAAGATTTGTGAATTGATAATTTCGATCTTGTTTAGAATCCAACTCACCCGTCCGATAGGCAGATTTTTGATCATATGCGTCTTCAAGGAGTCAATTATATGCTAGATGACACAAAGGATACATTAGATAAAATTGTCAAAGCATGAAATGCATGAGCCTATTTTTATGTCCAATGATACAATTTTCCAAGCTATGTTTTCAATGTTTAAATCTCTAAAGATTTGTGCATGATATTTCATGAAAAGTTTCAAAGTCATTCGCATTGTACCAATTGCAACCTATTGAGTTCTGGAAACGGAGTGGTTTATTTTGTAGATTCTTACCGAGTGCACACTTGGACATAGCCAAGCCTTAGTAAGGAAGAATTCTACCCATAGTATTGGCTTAGTTTGGCTGATCCTCAAACTAGTAGCAACTGCACAACCCTTCACGAGGGAAAACGTGACCCATAGTTATTGCCAAAGGGATTTTCTTATATAGATAAAACTTTTTTCTATAGTATTATGTTGTATAGATAAAATGTTTTTGTTGATAAAGGTGTTTTATTGATATTGCCAAAAATAGCTTTCAACAGTTTAGAAATATTTTAAATATTTAGTCTCTTACTATTACAGTATGGCTCATGGGATACACACTAGCATAATGATCTTGTTTACTGAGTTGTCGAACTCACTCGCTATTGTTTTCTTTATTTTCAGATGTTGATCAGGAGCGTGTCGATAGTCAGGATTAGATGACACATGGACAGGTAGTTAAGAGATTATTAGAATAAATGTTTGACTCTAGTATGAGTCTAATCATGTTTAGATTTGTCTTTGTGGTTTGAAAGAGTTTTTAAGTTTTATTTAGAGATATTGAAGGTTTTTTTTAATAAAGTTTATTTCGCATTTTTTTAGATAAGTTTTTGGAACAAAATTCTATTTGTTTATGGTTAGTAAGTCACCCTCTAACTTTGAAGGTTTGGGGCGTTATCAATTGCTTAAACCGCCTAAACTTTCTGTCGGCAATTTGAGAGTTGGTGAAAAAAGTGAAGAGAAATAATTTAATGAATTTTTTATAAAATAAGTTGATGGGGAGAGAGATTATTTTAAAGTTATTTGAAACCAAAATTTTGGAATGACTAACATGGCGTTTGGGAACAAAATTAGTAAAATTTTAGGAGTTGGTAAAATGTGAAAAGAGATAATGAAAAATTGGTGAAAAAATGAAAAAAGTGAGTAAAAAAGTGAAAAAAGTTTGTGAAAAGAAGAGATAGAAAAAATTTAATAATAATAAAATTTTAAGGGTTAAAATTTTGGTTTGCTAAACGTCATGTAAATATTTGAGAAATGCACACTGTTATGCTTGATCACATACTCACTTAAAAACAAATGATTTTTTAGACAAACTCAAATACTTTAGAGAGTTATTTTAAATCTAAATTTTTTATTGTATCGGATGACTAGTATGCTTGCCAGATGCATAGAATGCTATTGAGAAATTCTTTAAGTATTTGTGAGCTAATCTGTTTTAACCGGATTCACAACCGAAGGATCAGCGGTCAATAGGTAGTTTCATGTTTGCAAAAATATTAGTGCTCTAGTTTTTAAAACTGCCAAAGTGTTGACAATGGTCACAAGTACATGCTCCACCAGTATAAGTGAGACAGTCGACCGATATATCAAATAGGGAAAATTTTTGAACTTAAATTTTGCGATTTGGAGGGGTATTAGATCCACTGGTCTATGGGTGACGGTCGACTGGTAGGCTCAAATTTTCTATAAACCTAAAAACGTTGAGGTGTCTGGAGGGGTCTATAAAAAGAAATATTTTTAGAGTTTGAAGAGGCTTGCCAACTTACAATTTTCCAGCTATCAATTTCTCTAAGCCTCATTCACATTCTGGAAAAGTTCTACACACATATTCTACACTTTCAAGCTTTGTCTTCGTGTAAACTTTTTGAGATGCATTAAATTATATTATCTACTCTTCAAGATAGCTACGGATTTTATCTACTTCATCTACAAGTGTAAATGTAATAAAGATTGCCGGTCTTTTTACTCTTTCGTTTTACCTATTTGCCCTGATCACGGTCATTTTTAAAGACTTGAATACGATGTCTTTCAATCAAGCTTCAACTCTAAGGTCTGGGTTGTTTGGAGGCCTCCTCTTCCTTCTGTTGAAACTCAGGAATTATGGTTGAGATAATTGTGAGCTAGTTCCTCTCATTGAGGAGGCGGTGGAGGGTGCAGTCATGGAGGGTGCGGTAGTGGAGGGGGTGCGGTGGTGGAGGTGTGGTTAAGGGTCCAGCTAACGCGTTAAGGGATGTTGCAGCCAAGCATTGGTGAACTTTGAAACGGGTGCGGGCTTTTTCGTAGGTACTGAAGTCTTAAAGATGCTGAAAAATAAGATACTAGGTACTGAAAAGAAAGTAGAGAACCCAAATCATGAAAGAAAAAAACAAGAGGAGATGCCAACTCATGAAAAGAAAGAAGGGGATATTCTGATGGTAGGCCTTCATGGTGCTGGAAAAACCACGATCCTCTACGCATTGAATATCGGACCAGTTGATACCACAGTAACTCCTAACGGTACTGATCTTACTCTTGACTGGACTATGATTCTCCTGGATTTGTTGCTCCAGTGGATATTCAATGTTCATTGGTATAAATGTTTCATCGAAGGGAGAATAGATAATTAGACAAAGCTATTTGTTTGTTACTTCATTCTTCGGTTGTGTCAGTATACTATTTCAACAGGTTGCTCGAGAATGAATTTCTCAGCCATATCTGCTGTGTGCAGACATCTTCTGGACTCTGTCCCGAATAGAGTGAGAGATGTATTTCAAGTTGTGAAATAGCATGCTTACCTGCGTTCAGAATCAGATATAACATGAAATACTGGATAATTGACTAATTTTGATTGACCCGCCAGGGCTTCTGGTGGAAACAGTCGAATCGGACGGGGTTAGACTAATTGCCCTAGATGTATGAGAAAAGGACGTACAAGGTATGAAGCAAGATTCTTTGAACTACAGCTAGTTATCTTGTAAACGATAGTGATGCATTGTGTACCTGTGTGTGTCTGGGCGTACCTCTTATATTAAGTAATTTCATATCTTAAAATATTAAGTGCATGCATCATTTCTAAATGAGAGATACTAGTAAGCCAAGCTAATGAAAGCATATTTCTACCGATTTAGGACCACACTTTTGGGACCACGCCGAGTACTGTGTTATCTTTGTGGTGGATAGCAATGACAGGGATAGAATTTCAGAAGCCAGAGAAGAGCTCCATCAGATTCTAGGTGAGGTTAGCACGCTGTTCTTCGCGCTTGGCCGATTCCTTTGCATTTGTTTTTTCTTCTTGGTTCCTTTGGGAAATTTAGAGAAAAGCCTGCTACAATGGCCATGTTAATTCCATGGTTGTATGCCTAGCTAGCAGCAAGCAACTTCAATTTGAATTTGCCTTCCGTTGCTGGAGGATAACCTGCGTGGCAAACCTTTGCTAGTATTAGCCAATAAGAAGGACATTCCAAATGCAAGCAACTTCTTGTATTTCTGGTATGTCATCCTGGAATTCATATGGTTTAGAGGAACTTAGATAAATCTAATCATGTGAACCAGGACTTGGTTTGCGATCGACTACAGGCACGTCCAAGGGGACTCGGATTCCTTCTTAAGAGAGAATTACCTAATGGGTGGATGACAATACATTAATGAATCCATCCAATCTATATTTGGCATCGAGAGTTTTCTTTTTTTACATTTCAATATAGAATTGGATGGATTCATTAATGTGCTGTCATCCATCCAATTCTGTTAGGACCCATTAGGTAATTCTCTCTTAGGAAAAATCCTTGTCTCGTCCAAGGTACATGTGGCACTTCTGGCGGAGGACTGAATGAAGGCTTCAGTTGGCTAATAAAAAATATATAGAAAGGCAAGATGAGCTAGGCTCCCCATAAACTTTTTAACATACACGAATTTTTGCATGCTGAAATGATGTCCTATTGGAGGCATTCACTAAGCTATCAATATTGTTTGTATGTGGATGCAGGCTCGGGGCATTCCAAACCTATATATCCTTGTTAGCCGTGTGTGGTTTGCAGGCGTGAGTGTGCACCTAAACTTATGATGAAATATAAATTTGCTATCACTTTTAGAGACGAAATGATGTTCATCCCTAACAAAATTTATTAGAGACGAAATATAAATTTTGTCCCCATTTATTGACGAAATCTAGTCGTCTTCATTAAATTCGTCTCTAATTTGGCGGGAGTGATGGTAGGAAACCTTTAGGGACAAACCCAATTTTGTGGCACGTAAAAATTTCGTCCCTAACTTGGCCCATAAGATTTAGAGATGGAAATGTAACAAGAATGTTTGAATTAAATCAAATATATGATTTGGAATATCGAGTTTGATAGGTTATGAACATACGTTATATATTCTTTTTGCGTTCATTATTGTTCAAATTGATGTTTGAAGATATATTTTCTTGGAATATTTGTTTGATAGTGTTTTTTGAAATCTCAAAGCATTTTTCTATTCCCACCTCTCTGAAACTTGATTAATTCACATGCACAAATTTTGACATTCAGAATACAAGTTCGTCAGGACACAACACAATCTAGTTTATATATGTCCACACCATATAATCCATCAAAACACAACATAATCCATCAAAATATACATCAGAATGCAGCAATGTCAACCACAATACAAGTCCATCAAATAAAACATAGCCAAAAATAAAAAGAGTTAATTAAGTACATCCATATATAACCATTGAAAAAAGTGAGGGTGAAATACCACAAAAAATACAAACTGACGCCCCATAGGAAGATGCATAAAGTAAACCCCGCCAACTACACAACCTGGTCCTTGATAAATGCAATTCGAGTGTCAATGTATTGTAACTCGCTCGTAATGGGAGCAATCTTCTCCTCTATAAACGTATGGAGACCAACTACCTGCATAGTGATCTCAGCTAAGAACACATTGACCCACTGTGGGCACGCCTAGTGGGCAACATGTGCCTCCTCCCCTGCCTCATGCTTCTATACCTCCATATCTAGCTTCGGCTCCTCCTGTGCCCCCCATTGTGCATGGCAGCCAATGTTGCTTGCACTCCTCAAATGTGTGCTCCATACAATGGGGCGCATTTGACAAATGGTCTTCTCATCGGGTATGCCTTGAACCCTCGCCATTATAAGGAAGCGTGTGATGAGAAGTCTGAAGGGAAGATTGTTTATAGAGATAACATGCACTTCACAACAAAGAATTTGATATATCTGCCCTGGAAGATTTATATAGGACTTGGTCGCCAACAAAAATAGGAATCGAGCCCGATCATGTGTGAAGCTCGTCTTATGAAGCTTCGAATTTATATTTGAGGTAAGCAGCAAGTGCAATATCTTGAAGAAGGGGATCAAATCCTTTTGTCGAATGACTACACCTCCTCTATGATATTGCCTAGGATGACCGATAATAGACAACAGTATGTGGTCCATGGTCAGCTCACCTCACCAGCAATAGCATGAGCCTTTGGTATAGGAGGAGGATGGGCATCACTCTTTGGTGGAGGAGGAAGAGGGGCATCGCCCTCTAGTGGAAATGTAGCCCTGGGGATGTGGAGAAACTTGGCAATTGCATCTGCCGACATAGTGACCGTGACCCCACGGATCGTCACAGTCAATTGATCCGCAGTGGGATCTTGTTTTCCCATGTCCAAGTAGCACCTGTCGTGCCCTGATCTGTTCCTCTCCTGTCAAATCCATCTGTGATGACGCATGCCCGGGCCTTAGTTGCTTTCTTGAGGATGCCATGGTAAGAAATCAAGTGAGTATGCAAAGGAATAAATTTGCTTCACGTTACTAAAATAAAAATGATAATAAAAAAAATATTAATGCACACAAAAACATTGCATGATTGTAACAATTAAAAACATGAAGTGTAAAGGTGACAATTAGTAACAAAAATAGATAAATTACACAAGATCGAACATTTAAATAACTTATAAGGAAAAAAAAAACTAATATACATTGGAAAAATTAATGCACATTGGACATTGGAAAAAAAACAAACGAAAGCACATTGGACATAAAAAGTAACAAAAATTGCTGGAACATATTCAAACGTGTGTTGGAACATATATTTAACAGTAATGGTTGTTTAAAAATTGCAACAAAATTTTTTGTGAAAATGAAAACAACTTATATTAAATATTAATTTGCTACTAAATATTTATCTTGGTTTACTAAGTAGCAAGTTAATAATTAATTGGCTAGAAACATGAAGAAAAGTCTAGGTAGAAGTTAAGAGAATTTGAGTTTAGCCATTGAACAAATATTTAAAAATTGAAAAATGAGAAAATTGTCTAGGAAAATATTTTATAGAAAGGAATAAAAAGAGTCTCGCTTATCATCTACTGACTTGGTAATGCTTACAAATAACTATTAGTGACATGTAACACAAAAAATAAACAAAGTACATAGACACTATTAGAAATTTGACATTTAGTGACCAAATTCTCGGTGACGAAAACAAAAAGTCATCTATTGGTGACGACTTGCTTTTTTCGTCACTAAAAATGGGTTTTTGTTTTTGGTGACGAAAATTGACTTTGTTGCCAATTTCTTCACAAAAAGCTTTTTATTTGTGTTGAAATTTTAATTTCATCATGAACACTTAATTTTTGGTGACAAAAGCAATTAATATTTTACCTAATGGCAATGTCAAGGGGATAGCAAAAGAAAGGTAGATATATATATATAGCTTATAAGTGGAGCCTAACGAAGACTACTGGCCTGGGATCATAGCGAAAGAATATACAACATCCGCCGGTTGACATTCTTTGTTGCGATTCCTCGCAGGAGATCAATAATTAAACACGTACGCAACAGAATGTGCTTTTGCCTTTTGAATGAGAAGCCTCCCACCCACCCCAGCTAGCTGCTTAAACAACCGGACCGCTCCTTAAAAAAAAATGGTGACAAAATGTTTTTGTCACTAGAAACAAGAGCCTTTTGTGACGGAAATTGTCGTCACTATTCCGTTCGATCTGGCACAACACCAATCAATTGGTAATTTTATTTTAAAAGGAGAATATTAAGTGATGAAATGTTCTGTCACGTTGTCATAGAGTTTTTGTGAAAAAATCATTTCGTCACCCCAACCGATTGATCGCCATTAAGAATGACCGATTGGTCTGGGGCAATACAACCTCTTGATAGATTGGCACAATGGCATATTTGATCATTTAATACCACTGATCGATCGTGTAGGCAATTGGAACAAAAAATTGCAGGTCGCCACTTGTCCACCTAAAGTGATCGATCGTCATGTGGTGCCATTGATCGCTTCCATAATCATCACTTTTTTGAATCGTCATTCTATCATAGTGTAGAGGTGATCGATCTCTACATGAACCAATTGAAGTGTGCCATGTGTACTACAGTTGATCGGTGGTTGGAATGATCAATCGGATCATGGAAAGATATGAAAGAAACCGAAGCCATTTTTCACAGTTACTTCTCCCACACTCTCAAAACTGCTCTCAACGATCACCAATCCAATTCTTCTTGCATTGTCCTCTGAAGCACGTAGAAACATTCTTCGTTCTCCTCCATGTTAAAGGTACATAGTTTTCTAACATTTAAGCGGTTTTTAATAGGTTTCTAGTTTAGTTTTTTTAATTTTCTACATAATCCATTTAGATATGTGAAATATATTTATTTTAGTGTTAATATTTGCTTTAGGAGATTAGAATTGTTTAGGGATCATTTTGGGGTCATTTTGGGCGTGTTTTGCGGTCAGATATGTTCTGCGTATTTTTGTCATCGTCCATGAGCTGATCGATCGCCTGTTGAGGGCGTTCGATCGAATGTTGGCTATTGAGAGTGGCAATCGATCGGTTGTTAAACGGTGCATTCTATTTTCTCACCAGTTGTCCCAACAAGTCTGTGGGACTAGTCTTCTTCTTCTTAAATTCCTTCATCTTTTTCTTAAAATTCCTACTTCTTTTTCTTCTTCTTCTTCTTCTTCTCATTCTTCTCTTTCACTCGCTCGATTTTTGACTTTTTATTTTGAATTCACGTGAGGCGTTTGAACAGTGTTTAAAAGCATTCCAATGGACTTTTGGCACTAAATTTTTTATTTTCATTCAAACCTCATCAAATGGTGTTTAAAAGTGTTTCCAACATAAAAGAGGGGGTTTAATTTTGGTGCTTAATTTTTTTATTTTCATTGAAACCTTGTGCGAACGGTATGTAAATGCGTTAGAATGGAAAAAGAGGAAATTTTGGCTCTTTATTTTTTATTTTCATTGAAACTTCGTTCGTGTTGGTTTTTGTTCACAATCAATATTTTGATGATTTCAATAAATATATTAAGACAAAATGGATATCTTCAAAGACAAATATATTTTTATCAAAGAGCCAAAGACAAAAAAGATCAAGAAGATGCAAGGAGCTCAAAAGTGAAGATTCAAGACCATAGGTATAATCTTGTAACTCTTAGTTTCACTTTTGACAGATTTGAATCACAAGCTTGCATAACTTTTAAACGTGCATAAATTTTTCATCACAAGTTTGACAACCAAAATTTGCTTTAAATGTCTTCAAATCAACCCTATACAAGTCCCTAAGCCTTAGTTATACTTTTGGAGAGTTTGTTTTTGAAATTGAGATTTCAAAAATGTCAAAAACTTGCTTTTTAATTATAGATCAGTCAACCAGAAGCTAGACTACAAACCGATACATTATAGTGATCGACAGTACATCGGGAAATGGTTTTAAATGGCTAGTTTTCTTTTGTGATCTATATAAGATCCAAGGTATTTCTATTAAGCTTTGAACGTCCAAACATTTGTTTTATCTTTAAAGAATCCAAAAGCCTTGATTTTCACATCAAAATCTTTTTCTCACATCATTCATAGAAATTACACATTTTTATCCTTGTCGTTGTGTAAAGTAAAGAGATAGAGCCTTCCATTTTATTATCCACTATTTGAGAGAGTTTCGTGTATCTTCCTATTCAAAGAGGTGATTCCTTTAGTGAGGTTGTCACTAAGAAGAAGCTTATAGAGGGTATATTGTTGGCATTTCAATCTATTTTGATGATTTCAATAAATGATTAAGTTTATAAAATGGACATCTTCAAAGACAAAGACATTTTTATCAAAGAGCCAAAGACATGAAGATTGAAGATCAAGAAGATGCAAGGAGCTCAAAAGTGAAGATTCAAGACCTTAGGGTATAACCTTGTAACTCTTAGTTTCACTTTTGACAAGGATTTGAATCATACACCTGCATATCTTTCAAAATGCATAAACGTTTTATCTCTTGTTTGAAAGATCAAATGTTTTTAAATGGTTTCAAAACACCTCAATCAACTCCCAAACCTTTTATATACTTATGGGAAGTTAGTCCTTAAAATTGGGTGTTTCAAAATGGTCAAAATCGTGGTTTTAATGAATCGGATCATGTGCTTAAGTTGAAGAGGTCGACCGGCTGGTGAAGCGGTCGACTGGCCTTCGACTAGGTATAGCGGTCGACCGGTCTATGATTTGAAATAGATCCATTGAGCTCTGACATTCTGACCGTTGGGTAACAGTAACCCTGAAGCTGTCAATCGGTTATGAAGCGGTCGACCGGTACAACGGTAAAATTCCTAACGGCTAGAAACGGCTAGTTTTCTCATGTGGCCTATATAAAGACCTTCCTAAGTCTCTAAAAAAAAGAGAACGACCACATATCATTTTACATAGCTTGAGAAATATCTTAAACCTTCTTATTCCATATTTCTCATATCATTCACACAAATTACATTTTCACATCCTTGTCATTGTGTGAAACAAAAGAGATAAAGCTTTCCATTTTCTTATCCACTCTTTGAGAGAGTTTGTTTCTTGTATCTTCCTATCCAAAAGAGGTGATTCCTTTAATGAGGTTGTTCACTAAAGAAGAAGCTTAGAGAGGGTATATCTCAAGCTTGGTTAGGTTGTGAGTGGTGAGCCCGAAAATCACTTGGGTTGTGAGTGTTGAGCCCGAAAAAATGCTTGTATGGTTCTCTAGCACTCGGAAGCTAGAGTGTACACTATTTGGAAGATAGTGGGAAAACCTCAAGGTTCGGTAAAAACCTCGTGTTGGCTTCTCTAAACTCTACTCTTTACATTTAGCACTTATTTACTTATCGTATCAATACTTGTTTAAATACTTGTGCTAAATTATCATTTACTTTGCAAACACGTTTTTGGGGGTTAAAAGCGAAAAAGTTTGGAAACCCAATTCACCCCCCTCTTGGGTTGCCTTAATCCTTGGACTTACATATATCTCAAGCTTGGTTAGGTTATGAGTAGTGCACCCGAAAAATCACTTGGGTTGTGAGTGTTGAGCCTGGGAAAACACTTGTAAGGTTCTCTAGCACACGGAAGCTAGAGTGTACACTATTGGGAAGATAGTGGAGAAAACCTCAAGGCTTGGAAAGAGCTTGAAGGGTGGATGTAGACTGGGTTTGCCAAACTACCTAAAAATCACGTGTTTGCTTTTCTAACCCTATTCTTTACATTCAACACTTATTTACTTGTTGCATCAATATACTTGTACTAAACTAGTCTTTACTTTCCAAACACGTTTTTGGAGGTCAAAAGCAAAAAACTTGAAACCCAATTCACCCCTCTTGGGTTGCCTTAATCCTAGGAGCTTCAATTTGAACGGTATTTAAAAGTGTTTCAATGAAGAAAATGGGGTAATTTAGGCGCTGAATTATTTTATTTTCATTCAAAACTTTGTTGAAATGATATTTAAAACTGTTCCAACAGAAGTGATAAGTATTTGAATGGTAAGTGATAAGCATCCAAACATTTTTTCATGGGACGTAACATTCCTAACCGTTCTAACGACAAGTGTGTGTTCGAACAGAGTGTTAGGAATCGAAAAATTTGTCCCTAAAATCCTTTTTTTTGGGGACGAAAATTTCCTTCCTAAAAAGAAAAAATCTCCGCAAATAAAAATTTTCGGGACAGTTTTAATTTTTGTCCCGAAAACACTCTTCCCCTGTTTTTCAGGATGGATTTTAAAATTCGTCCCCAAAGAGTACTAGTTTTTGGCGTTCCAAAAAAATCCATCCCAAAAATTCAAATTTGTTATAGTGATGCCACACGCACACTTGTGGTGCACCATAGCTTCCACATATTACACTATAGCAAATGTATCAGTAAAGCCTCCACTATTAAATACATTCCCACAATATGAGATTTTCTATGTGGGACACTTTTTATAAATGTCCAATCCTAAAATACTAGCTATTATATTATTTACTTTTCAAAAGCATTAACATACCATGCAAAGTTTCTGGACCCAATGTCATGGTGCCACCATCTTTTCCCATTCTCCTATTCTCCCATTTGCAAACCCGACTGACTATAAATACCTAAAGCTTCTTCTCGTATGAGATATCAATCAAGAACCATGCCAGACTTTAAGCCAAATGGTCTCTTATTCCCCTTGTTAATCTTTAGCCTTTTTTATGCGAATCATGCCTGCAATCAAATGGATCGTAACTCTCTCTTGTCTTTACCGTTCAAAACCTCCTCCTCTACTTTAAATTGGTCCTCCATGAGTGCTGCAACTCGGAAGGTATTCCTCATGTGATCCTAGAAGTTATGTCACTCATATTTTTACCTCTAAAGGCCTCATAGGAAACATGTTTCCTTTTCAAGAAAACCTTACACATTTGTCTTATCTCAATCTCTCCCGTAATTTACTTTTACTACTCTCCCACGGGACTCTTTGTCCTTGAATCAACTCACGGTCCTTGATTTGAGGGTTTGCCTGCATCCATTCAAGTACTTGACATCTCTAGCAACTACTTCAACAGGATGATCCAATCCTCATTCCTCCAACGAGCATGGAACTTGACTACACTCAATCTCAGCAACAATACTTTATAGGCTCTTTGCCCCAATCTTTGATGAATGCACAAATCTCGTCAAATTAATTTTTTGAGAAATTGTTCAAAGAAAATATCACCATCCTTAATTTCTCCAATCTTCAACAACTTACCGTACTCAACATGGCATAATGACTTCACAGGTAACTTTCCAGTAAGCCTTCACTAATGCGTGTTGCTAAAAGCAATTCAAATTTCGGATAATCGACTAGTAGTGCAAATGAAGTTTCTTTCGCTATCCTCTTTTTCCTTGTCCAAACAAGACAAGACATGACGAACACTCATGCCTCAGCACTTCGGACAAAATAGAGAAAATTTTCATGGGATTCGTAGGTGAGACAATAGACAAGACAGGATTTTTATCGATGACGGTGTTGACACTAAAGAAGTTTGCAGCTAGTGGTTTTGGTCTTCGGCGTGGTAGACGGGAAAAGAGAGAATATTAATGTCGTTTACTTTGACATTTCGAAACAAAGGAAAGGTCATATGTGGTAGAAAGATAGTGTTGAGCAGATAACTGTTAGATTACCTTCATTTCCAGCATGAGGTTTTTGGACCAACAAGTTGACACTGATCGGTTAAGAAGAAAATTGCTTTCTGAAACTAGTTTACTTTTAGTTTTTCTTTTTCTTACTTATATATACCAATGTTGACTAAGCAACCTTAGCCATAAAGCGCAATGCTTTTTGTACGTTAATCTTTTTTTCTTCTGGCTTGTTGGTAAGTTGAATGTATGGCAGAGAAGAAACAAGCACAAAAAAGAATATACAAGAACAAACAGATAGTGAAAATAACTAAATCAACAAAAATATAAGTGATAAATACACTTTGCACCATCTAACAATGTGTTGTTGATACTTTGCACCCATACTATTATTTTATTGTACCCACTAACTACTGATCAGTTACTCTATGCCTACCCTTATAAATTTCTGTCAATTTTAACAAAATTTAATTCTTGGGGTAAACTCATAGTTAGATGTTTGGGCAAAAATCAAGTTGCTAATTTTTCAATCCAACAATTTGAGACCCATATTTTCAAAACCTATCAATCTTCACCCTCCGTCTAAATTTAAGTCCGATGGAAAATTGTGCAAAATGACCGAAATGCCCCTCCAACACTAAATTTTAAAAAATAAATAAAAATAATATAAATTTAAGAAATAAATTAAAAATAAATAGAATTGAAATAGAGTTTCATATTTTATTTAAAAATATTATTTTTTAAAAAATATCATTTTTTATTTTTAACGAATTTTTTATTTTTTTAGTAATTTTATTTTGGAGGGCATTTTGGCCATTTTTCATACGTTTCCATTTGATTTAACGTCTAATTTAGGGGGGAAGATTGATAGGTTTTGAAAGATATGTCTCAAATTGTTAGATTAAAAATAAGGGTAGCAACTTGATTTTTGCCCAAGCATAGGTGGCTAACTATGAGTTTACCCCTTAATTCTTTGATCACTAAAATTATGATTTTTCCCTCATAGAAATGTCACGGTAAAAAATTATGGGGAGAAATTGTCATTTCATGCTAAAAAAATCAATATAAGGATAAAATTGATATAAAATTTGTGCAATGTGTTTGAAATTATAATTTGTAAGTGCAATATGACAAAAATAATAGTTTGGGGTCTAAATTGTGTACGTAGACCCTCAAAATTGGAGATGCAAAGTGATCCTAAAAATTAGAAAGAACAGAGAGAGAGAGAGAGAGAGAGAGATATGCACTATAGGGGAGGGAACTCCACCGGTAGGGGCACCACACCCTTGATGCTAGGGACAAAGCTAAGGGGCCCAATAGAAATTTTTATTCTCTTCGGTTAAAATATCCATTGTTTACACACTTCTAAAGGAAAAAGTCACTTTGCGCCCCAAAACTACTTAAACAATCTCAAACCTGGGTCAACTGCACCTTTGACATATAATTAAGCCCCAAACATTCAAAATCAATCAATTTGTGCTCCAATTTCAACCTTTAAAACTGTGCCACATGGTTATTTATAACAAACTTGGCATGAATTTGATGGTTGAATCTTTTTTAAAGATCATTAAATTATGACATTTGGTAGTTCTAAGGCTCAATGTGTCAAAGGAGGTAATTGAGACCGCAGTATGAGATTGTTTTGATAGTTTGGGAGTGTAAAGTCATGACTTTTTACTCAGTTTTTATTTGTCTTTTATGATTTAGCCCCCCAAATTACATTTTAATGAAGTTGGACTCAATATCCCTAATGGTAGTTTCGTCCCTACTTCCTGCCCTCCCCCACTGAGGCCTAATTTTCTCCGGAAGATAAAATATCTTCTATCTGGATTTGGATATAAGCATGATATATCACCACAGGTTAAAAACTCATGAAACGTTGAAGAGAAATGTCTTCGGTCTTACATATGCTGGTTCACGTATGGGCGACAAGATTTAAAGTGATAACTTTCGTAATGACACATGATTAGTCAAAAGGAATCCTAACAATCGAGATAGGTTGTGGGGTAGAGGATTCACAAGCGGCCAATGTGGGGAAGACTAAGCATCTCGATTAATAGCTTTGGCGTGATAGACGGGGAAAGAGTGGCGTTAATAATTACTCACTCTGAGTCTGAATGTGGCCCTTCTTAATTCTCAGACATCTGAGAGGACGTGTGGATAGACTCGTGGATATTTTAGCTTTTCCATTTCATACATATATATCTAAGAAATAAATTAATTAAAGGCAAACTCCAGGAGAAGAACACAAAATTACGCTAAATTGCAAGTAGGTTATTTATAATTCTCCAAATTTCGGGAACAGTGTAATATAATATATATTGTCCATCTAGCTAGCTCAATAGTGTCCGTTTGACATACTAATAATTTGTACTCACAGGCGACACTACAATGTCCCATTTTCCTATTTGCAAAAGTGACTACTATAAAAGTTACTAAATCTTCTTCAAGTAGAGATATCAATTATCAAGAATCATGCTAGACCTTAAGCCTTGTGATCCCATGATCTCCCTTTTGATCTTTTGCATTTTGTATGTCAATCATGCATGCAATCAAATGTGTTAGGGAATATTTTAGTTGGCTATACTTCACATGTAATTTAGTTTATTTCCTGAGATATTAAGGTGTTTCGAAGCTTCTATGAAGAATTGAAGATAGAGTAAAAAGTGAGTTTTTACCAGAAATGTCAAGTTAGTTGGAAGTCAGACAGAAGCGCGATTTGGGGCACTGCAGTAACAGAAGTTGGTTAGTCCGTTTATAACTAAATGGATGACGTCAAGAAAGACCCAAAAAGCCTTAAACCTCCACTTAAACCGTGAGTCACCCAGAGCTTATAACCCCTTCATTCTATTACGAAACTGAGCTTAGAAAAATCAAGAAATACCGTGCTTTCTACGTGAAACTTTCTCTTGAATATTTCTGCCCTTTTTTCTGAGCCTTCGTGTGTATGAACTGAGAATGGAGCCTTGAAGATAAAACCCCTCTCTTTAGGATTCTTAGTTCAATAGATTGATCACCTTGGTTATTTCCCCAAAAGAGATTCAAGACTTTCAGAGGTTGCTGAAATCTTGAAGATCCAAGTGCCAAGTTCGTGCGTTTGCGGTTGTTGCGAGTTCGCAATGGAGGACGGCAAGGTATGAATAGCTAGGTAAAGGTAGTTAGCTTTTTGAATGGATGAGAGGTTCTCAATCCCTGCATTGGAGCAGATCCGAATGGTGTAGTTCGGGTAAGAAAACAAGTGTGTTAGACTAGGATATTGGGTATTCTTGAGTCTATGGATCACCTTGTATTTCGAGTTTGAAAAGCTAGTGAAATCGTTACCTGGCCTACGGGCCCGGAGAGTTTTTTTCTCTTGGAATTTGTTTCCAAGAGATTTTCTCTTCGTAACCAAAAGATTTGTGTCTTTTTGTGGTGATTGATCTGTTAATATTGTTCTTGATTAAAGTGTTAATAATCGTGAACTACAAGCTGAATTTTCAGGTGTTCTTGGTTTTAAAGAATCTTGAATATAGATTCGAACTTAATTGATTTACTGTCTGTTGGATTATTTGCATTGCTGTAAAACGTGTGTGTATTGAACTTACTGATCTGGTTTGTGTAGTTTGTGCAGAAAACGCATTGTTAAATTTGAATAGTTTTAAAGTTTAAGTTGCAGAACCTATTCACCCCTCCTCTAGGTTTTGTTGCGAGATAGGTGAAGTACAATCAACGGTAATGTCTTATTTAAGTTTTTGACAATATGAACTTTTACGCCATCCCGTTATTAAAAAGAAATACTATACTAATTCAATTAGAATTTGTTAATAACGAAATATCTATTAGCTGTTGTTTTCCTAACCAAGGAAAAAAATTTTGATACCAAAAAAAATATTCATGGACCCCAAAAGCATAAATTGTAATTATCCAATCCTCCAAGATACATTGTATTCAAGCAACTAAGATATCATATATTTTCCTTAAAGAATATGACAACTGATAATTTCAATAACATGGTGTTTTGTTGTTGGCCGAATTTAATATTTTGTTTGATGTGTGATTTTTATAATGATAAAGTGATGCTGTAAGTGGATTCTCTTTAAGGTCTATATGCTCTTTCCAAAATATGTCTATCACCCGTTTATTGTTCCACGAATACTATATTGCAAGTGCTCTGATGAATTTTTGCTAAGTATTTTAATTGAGGCTTTTAATGGATGACACTTGTTAGTTCATAGTATTTTCTACTGAACTATGTTGTTCTGTTTTGATGATAATTCTTAATTTGGGGGGGGATTTGTCTTGCGTAGTGTTGTATTGTTCGTTCAACGTTGAGTCATTTTTTAAAGTTGAATGTCCCGGCATCATTCTTTGAAGACTCAAGAGAAGAGCACGTAATCCAAGAAATCTTTTTCAATTCAGGAGTCCTGAATCAAACTGCCTTCAGAACTACCAATGGAGCAGAGGCTGATCGGAGGAGCGAGAAGGTAATTTGTAGCATTAGTACTATCATGCTACTTTATCTAATCGAGTTTGCCTGGATATTTGGTGATATCTAGTGTGGAAACTCTCTTGCTAACGAAGCACTCTAACACACGCTGAAATATTGGAAGGGAAAGAAGGCTCGGTATCAGAGCTGTATGATGGGAGAAGTATCCGAAGAATTAAAAGGCGATAATTGGTCCTTTGATTTTGGCGGTTAAGAAATTTGAGATT
>CM025849.1:24933265-25017507 GCA_003952965.2 Morella rubra | reverse complement strand
AAAGATGAGTTTTACTCAGAAATTTCAAGTTAGTTGGAAGTCACACAGAAGCGCGATTTGGGACACTACAGTAACAGAAGTTGGTTAGTCCGTTTATAACTAAATGGATGACGTCAAGAAAGACCCAAAAAATCTTAAATCCTCCACTTAAACCGTGAGTCACCCAGAGCTTATAACCCCTTCATTCTATTACGAAACTGAGCTTAGAAAAATCAAGAAATATGGTGCTTTCTAGCGTGAAACTTTCTCTTGAATATTTCGTGCCACTTTTTTTGAGCCTTCGTGTGTTGAACTGAGAATGGAGCCTTGAAGATAAAACCCTCTCTTTAGGATTCTTAGTTCAATAGATTGATCACCTTGGTTATTTACCCAAAAGAGATTCAAGACTTTTGGAGGTTGCTGAAATCTTGAAGATCTAAGTGCCAAGTTCGCTAGTTTGCGGTTGTTGCGAGTTTTGCAATGGAGGACGGCAAGGTATGAATAGCTAGGTAAATGTAGTTAGCTTTTTGAATGGATGAGAGGTTCTCAATCCCTACATTGGAATTAATCCGAATGGTGTAGTTGGGTTAAGAAAACAAGTGTGTTAGACTAGGATATTAGGTATTCTTGAGTCTATGGATCACCTTGTATTTCGAGTTTGAAAAGCTAGTGAAATCGTTACCTGGCCTATGCGGGTTCGGTATGTTTTTTTTCTTGGAATTTGTCTCCAAGAGACTTTCTCTTCGTAACCAAAAGATTTGTGTTTTTGTTGTGGTGATTGATCTGTTATATTGTTCTTGATTAAAGTGTTAATAATCATGAACTACAAGCTGAATTTTTAGGTGTTTTTGGTTTTAAAGAATCTTAAATATAGAATTGAAATTAATTGATTTACTGTCTGTTGGATTATTTGCATTGCTGTAAAACATGTGTATTGAACTTTTTGATCAGGTTTGTGTAGTTTGTGCAGAAAACGCATTGTTAAATTTGAATAGTTTTAAAGTTTAAGTTGCAGAACCTATTCACCCCTCCTCTAGGTTTAATTTTGACATATGAACTTTTACGCCATCCCGTTATTAAAAAGAAATACTATACTAATTCAATTAGAATTTTTAATAACGAAATATCTATTGCTGTTGTTTTCCTAACCAAGGAAAAAAATTTTGATATCAAAACAAAATATTCATTAGACCCCATGGCATAAGTTGTAATTATCCAATCCTCTAAGATACATTGTATTCAAGCAACTAAGATATCATATATTTTCCTTAAAGAATATGACAACTGATAATTTCAATAACATGGTGTTTTGTTGTTGGCCGAATTTAATATTTTGTTTGATGTGTGATTTTTATAATGATAAAGTGATGCTGTAAGTGGATTCTCTTTAAGGTCTATATGCTCTTTCCAAAATATGTCTATCACCCGTTTATTGTTCCACGAATACTATATTGCAAGTGCTCTGATGAA
Organism: Morella rubra; assembly: GCA_003952965.2. Taxonomy (NCBI): domain Eukaryota; kingdom Viridiplantae; phylum Streptophyta; class Magnoliopsida; order Fagales; family Myricaceae; genus Morella; species Morella rubra. The sequence goes on along the minus strand of CM025849.1, from coordinate 25,016,058 downwards.
TTTTTGCTAAGTATTTTAATTGAGCTTTTAATGGATGACACTTGTTAGTTCATAGTATTTTCTGCTGAACTATGTTGTTCTGTTTTGATGAAATTCTTAATTGGATTTTCTCGAGTGTTGTATTTCGTTCAATTGGTCATTTTAAAGTTGAATGTCCGACATTCTTGAAATCAAGAGGAAAGCACGTATCCAAGAAATCTTTTTCAGATTCAGAGTCTGAATCAAACTCCTCAGACCATGAACATGCAGATAAGGAGAAGGTAAATTTTGTAGCATTTACATCATCTATTTTATCTAACGAGTTTGCTGATATTGATGATCTAGATGAAACCTCTGCTAAAGATATAAATGAAATTGAATGCTTGAAAGAAGCTTATCAAGAGCTGTATGAGGAGAGTATCAAAATTAAAAGGGATAATGTCTTGATGCTTAAGAAATTTGATTGTGTTGAAAAAGAGAAAGAAGAACTTGTCAGTAAGTCAGTAGAACAAAGCTAGAAAATTGAGGAGCTAACCATGAAAAATCAAGCTCTTGAAGATCAAGTTGTGAAGCTGATTAAGGAGTTGGAACAAGCTAATATTCAACTAAAGAAATTCACTGTGGCTGTTGTTTTCCTAACCAAAGAAAAAAATTTTATACCAAAATATTCATGGGACCCCAAGGCATAAATTGTAATTATCAATCCTCCAAGATACATTGTATATTAAGCAACTAAGATATCATATATTTTTCTTAAAGAATATGACAACTGAATAATTTCAATAACATGGTGTTTTGTTGTTGGCTGAATTTAATATTTTGTTTGATGTGTATTTTTATAATGATAAAGTGCTGCTGTAAGTGGGTTCTCTTTAAGTCTATATGCTCTTTTAAAATATGTCTATCACACGTTTATTGTTCCACGAATACTATATTGCAAGTGCTCTGATGAATTTTTGCTAAGTATTTTAATTGGGCTTTTAATGGATGACACGTGTTAGTTCATAGTATTTTTTGCTGAACTATGTTGTTCTGTTTTGATTAAATTCTTAATTGGATTTTCTTGAGTGTTGTATTTCGTTCAATTGGTCATTTTAAAGTTGAATGCCCGACATTCTTCAAATCAAGAGGAAAGCACATATCCAAGAAATCTTTTTCAGATTCAGAGTCTAAATCAAACTCCTCAGACCATGAACATCCTGCTAAGGAGAAGGTAAATTTTGTAGCATTTACACCATCTATTTTATCTAACGAGTTTGATGAATGTGATAACTTAGATGAAACCTTTTGCTGAAAATACAAGTGAAGTTGATAGCTTAAAAGAAGCCTATCAAGAGCTGTATAAGGAGAGCTTCAAAATTAAAAAGGAGAATGTCTTGACGATTAAGAAATTTGATTGTGGGTTTGAAAAAGAGGAAAGAAGAACTTGGTCAGTAAAGTCAGTAGAACAAGAGCTAAAGAAAATTGAGGAGCTAAACATCATGAAAAATCAAGCTCTTTGAACGATAACGTTGTGAACTGATAAGGAGTTGGAACAAGCTAATTCACTAAGAAATTCACTGTGGACAGCCACTCTGACAAGACTGCTCGGCTGGACAATCTAACAGCAATAAACATGGTTTGGGTATTAAGAATTCAACATCAGCTCCCTCAACCTTAAATAAGGTGGTATTTGTGCCAGCAACTAAGAACAATTCCACTGATCTTGCACCTCCTAGTAAGGTAAAAAAGGTAGTCTTTTCAAAATACTCTGCTTCAACTAATCCTAAATTTTCCAGATTCATACCTACTTGTTATCACTGTGGTCAAGTTGGTCATAAACGTAAGTGTTTTGAGCTTTTGAAAAATAGATATAGACATGTGTTTCTACATTACAAATGAATTTTTCAAAATCTAACTTTGATGTTGCAAATGACAAGGTTGCTTCTCAGCAAATTCAATTATTAATTCGAAAGTTACAATCCTTCAATTAATCAAAAGATGATATGGAGAAAGAAAGATACTAACTCTTGTCATCAAGATTTGAATTGTTGATACAAGCTGTAGGTTACTGTCAATTATCTTATAAATTTTGATTTGAAATTTAGTTTTTCTTGGTTTTAAAAAATCTTGAATATAGATTCGAAATTAATTGATTTACTGTCTGTTGATTATTTACATTGCTGTAAACGTGTGTGTATTGAACTTACTGATCTGGTTTGTGTAGTTTGTGCAGAAAAAGTCTTGTTAAATTTAAATAGTTTTAAAGATTAAGTTGCAGAACCTATTCACCCCCCTCTAGGTTCGTTGTTTGTATTGAGTCTTAAATCATTCCGTTCAATTGGTATCAGAGCAGATCTCGATTCTTTAGACTCAAATTAGTAGAGATGGATAGGAGCCATTCTCTAAGTGTTCCACCATTTTTCGATGGATCAAACTATGCTTATTGGAAAGTTAGGATGCGAGCATTCCTAAAATCCATAGACGAGAGAGTTTGGACAGTAGTGACTAATGGATGGGAAAAACCAACTGTTACGGTAAATGAGGTCACTAGTGAAAAGAGTTCACATCTTTGGAGTTCGGTGAAAGAGAGACAGCAGGCTGGAATAATAAGGGATTAAATGCCATATTTACTAGTGTGTCGGCTGAGGAGTTTATAAGAATTTCAAATTGTGAAACGGCAAAAGAAGCTTGGGACATTCTTTGTACAACCCATGAAGGAACCAAGGCTGTTAGAGACTCAAAATTGCAGATGATTATTTCTAAGTTTGAAGAACTTAGAATGAAAGAGGATGAGTGCTTTGATGACTTTTATGGGAAACTCACCAACTTGGTAAATTCGAGTTTTAGCCTAGGCGAGAAGATGGCTGAATCCAAAGTAGTTCGTAAAGTCTTAAGGTCATTACCGGAGAGATTTAGGCCTAAGGTGACTGCTATTGAAGAGAGCAAAATATTGGATTCCATCAAACTAGATGAACTTGTAGGATCTCTTCAGACCTACGAAATGACTCTTCCTACAACAAAGAAAGGAAAATCCATCGCATTGAACTCAATAGAAGAGGATTCCGAATCTGAAGATGACATGTTTGATGAAGAAGACATGGCCTTGTTTGTTAAAAAATTTAGGAAAGCATTTAAGTTTAAGAAGGGCAGAAATTGGAAAGGCCAAAAATCGAATTCAAAAGCTACTAAGAAACCAAGCTGGAAGAGTGATGAGCAGAGGGATAAATCTGAAAAGAAAGAGTTCAAAAAGAAGCAAGAACAAGGGCTACAATGTCACGGGTGCAAAGGATTTGGGCACTTTAAAGCTGAATGTCCTACTTACTTGAAATCGAAAGGGAAGAATGCTATGAAGACAACACTTTCAGATTCTGACATAGAGTCAAATTCCTCAAATGCAGAAACTTCGAATAATGATAAGGTAAATTTTTGCATTTACATCTTCTATTAAAACTGATGAGTTTACTGATTTTGATGATGCAGAAGAAATTATCACCGAGGATGTTGATGAGCTTGAGGGCTTAAAAGAATCTTATCAAGAGTTATATGAGGAAAGTATTAAAATTAAGAAGGAAAATGTCTTAACTCTTAAGAAAATAGTTCTTGTTGAAAAAGAAAGAGATGAACTAGCTGAAAAGTTAGTAGAGAAAAATGATGATTCAAGAACTTATGACTATGAACACTTCTCTAGAAGATAGCATCTAAACTATCAAAGGAGCTGGACCTAGCTAATGAACAGCTTAAGAAATTTTCATGTGGTACCAGCAAACTTGATAAGATGCTAAGTATAGGACACTCGGATGGAAATAAAAGAGGATTAGGTTTTGATCATACTACAGCAGCACCCATATCTTCAAACAAGGTAGTTTTTGTGCCATCTACTCAGAAAATTCAGAGTACACCCACCTCAAAAGAAGGTAAACAAGGTAGTCACCTCTAAAGCTCCTGTTTTGTCTAAATCTAAATTTTTCAAATTTATTCCTAAGTGTTTTCATTGTGGTAAAGTTGGTCATACCAAGCCTAAATGCTTTGATCTCTTGAGAAATGAAAAAAGACATGTTTCTTCATTTTCAAATAATGTATCTAAGTCTGAATTTGATAAGTTGTTGAGTCAAGTAAGCATGTTATCTCAACAAATTCAGATTATAAATCAAAAGCTAAGTCCTGCTATTAATCAAAAGTTAGTTTGGAAAAAGAAGGACATAACTTCAAGTAATGCAACTCACATTGCCTTTTAGGCAAGAAATGTTTTGTCAATAAATTCATATGTTTTTAATCATGATTAAATAGATTGAATATACTTTAGTCTTAATTTTTTTTGTATAACTGATTTTAGTTATATTCTAATATGTCATTAAGATTAATTTTTCAAATCTGTGATAATTCTGTAATAGCATGGAATATTTTTTTTTTTTTGATAGTAGTCTGCTTAGTAGTTTTCTGGAGTTTCTTGATAAGTTGCAGGTACTGTTATGGTGATTGTTAGTAATGAGGATATAAAAGTCATACGCAATGTTCTTTTATGTTTTAATTGAGAAGCATGTTTTGTTTAAAGCTGTGTGTGTTCTACGACTAAGAAGAATTCGACAAAATTTAAATTTTTAAGGAAAGCTGTTGGTATTTGTCAAATGCCTTAAAATAATTCGTTTGTATTTGATAAGTTAGTCACTCAATTTTTGCTAGGAAGTTAAATAATTTTTCACCATCTAATATGTTATAAAAATGTTCTATATCTTATTTTGATGAGGTAATTAACATTGGTGAATCTGAAAAATGTTAGTGAATTTATTTCAATTTCTTATTTCTAAAATAATCTGAAGTTAGACGTGTACGTGAAGTTTATCTGAGGTTTGTGCTATAGTGTATTCTGCTGAAAGAGAAGACTCAGCTCGGCAAAAATGGTGGAAAGAGACGAAAATTGTCTAAGTGTTGAATAATGGGCTGCATGTAAATATCTTAGTGTGCATTCAGAATTACTAAAAAGAAAGTATAAAAGCCCAAGCACGTGATTCTTAAAGAAAAGCATTTAAGTTTAGCTTTTACGTTGAAAAAGTCTACTTTTAAAAGGTTGTGTTTTTGTCTTTTTGTCTTGTGTTTTTACCTTACTTTCCTATTATACCCTTATGAATCACTTTTACCCTAACACTTTGACCTTTAGTTCTTCTTTTTCTCCTTGCACCGTTTGTGTTTCTCTCAAGTATCGTGGGTCTCCTTGTTTCTTTGTGTCTTGCTTTGTTGAATCTTTTCCCACTACTTTGTTTAAGCATCTCTTAAGTCCACGACAAGGTACAAATCACTCTCTCTCTCTCTCTTCATTTTATATTGACTAAATGCGAGATGTATGATTACTTGTGGTCTAGTGGTCCGAAATTAGTTCGGGTTGTCTCCTAGTTAATGGTTTTTGTATTTCCTTTTTTTCATGTGCTTCTCACTCTATTACATGGATTCATTAATCTAGATTAAACTTGTGATATTATTTGGTGAAATTGAAATCTAGTTTTTCTAAATGTCCCTTTTCATATAAGCCATTTTTTTTTGAGAAATTACTTATCTATCTCATTAATAATTGCTTTTATGAAGTGTAATGGGTTAGTAACAGTCATATTTAACTCTAAAATGCAGATTTCATTAACAAAATTGTTAGTTAGTGACAATGCATCTTTGGGTTAAGTGGTTAAAATGATTGGGGAGATAGTTTAAATAGTTTAAAAAAATATGTGGGTCAATTAGTAAAAATGAGAAATTTGCAATATTGGAAATCTAAGTTTCGGTAACCCTGTAAGCATATATTTAATGGGTCATTCATAATAAGTTGCTTTGTAAATTCAGTTGTCATATTCTTTAAGGAACATATATGATATCTTAGTTGCTTGATATACAATGTATCTTGGAGGATTGGATAATTACAATTTATGCTTTGGGTCCCATGAATATTTTGTTTGGTATCAAAATTTTTCTTTGGTTAGGAAAACAACAGCTATAGATATTTCGTTATTAAAAATTCTGATTGAATTAGTATAGTATTTCTTTTCAATAATGGGATGGCTTAAAAGTTCATATGTCAAAATTAAGTAAGAATTACTTGATTTATTCACTATCTTGCATAGTTGACTTGGATTTTTTTTTGAAAAATTATTTTGAACTAAAGAATATAAATATTCATATTACATATAGTTCATGAAACTTTTTATTATTTCAGTTCATAGTTTATTCATATAATTCTGTGCTGAAATACTATATAATTTTCTATGTGAAAAACAATATGCATTTCTTTATCACTATATTCTCTTTTGGATATATGACTATATATTTTATGTTGCATTGAATAATATGCTATTCAGAAAATTTCAATAACATGGTGTTTTGTTGTTGGCTGAATTTAATATTTTGTTTGATGTGTAATTTTTATAATGATAAAGTGCTGCTGTAAGTGGCTTCTGTTTAAGTTCTATATGCTCTTTTAAAATATGTCTATCACACGTTTATTGGTCCACGAATACTATATTGCAAGTGCTCTGATGAATTTTTGCTAAGTATTTTAATTGGGCTTTTAATGGATGACACGTGTTAGTTCATAGTATTTTCTGCTGAACTATGTTGTTCTGTTTTGATGAAATTCTTAATTGGATTTTCTTGAGTGTTGTATTTTGTTCAATTGGTATAATTATATTGAAGTGTATTTCATTTTGTTTCACTTCTTTATATACGGGTTGCACATGATTGCATTTTACTAGTTATTCCAATATGAATAATTTGTTTGCTACTGATTCATTTCTAGTTATTGTCTTTATTGATGAGAGACAAGGTATGTTGGTTGGAGACATAGTTTTGATTTTTCTCCTTTGGCCTCCTTCTTGACAAAAAGGGGAGAAGTTGATGACAGTACAATACTACGTTGTTAGCTGTTGATACTAATGGTCGTTTGGCATATGTAGAATAAGTCCTTATATTGCTTGTGTTGTAATATTTGGGTGGTCTAATTATAATAGTTTTACACAGATGGTTGAGGGTCCTGAAAGTTCTGACTCGCCTTTTGATGACGAGGACGATGAACCTTTTGATGGAGAGGCTACTGCCCATTTCTATTCTGATGCTGACGACTCCGACTAGTTCTCTTTGGCTCCCTTCTCGACAAAAGGGGGAGTAGTATGGTTATTTTGTTGATTATCTGTTGCACCTTTGTTGAACTTTTAGTATTCTTTATGTTCTGCTGAACTTTGAACTTTTATTGTTTCTTATGTTCTGTTGAACCTTGAACGTTTATTGTTCCCTATGTTCTGTTGAACCTTTATTGTCCCTATGTTGATCTGCTGAACTTCTATTATTCCTATGTTATATGTTGTTCTTATAAACTAGTTGGTTGGGATTATAACTGGTTAGATTGTTGGACTTGGATTGTTGGATTGCCCAATTAGGAAGTGATACATTTTGGTTGTGGAGTTTTGAAGTGTCTATTTCGCTTGTGATTGGTATTGTGGGAAGTACATAAGTTTTTTTTATTTGCTGACTTGCTGCATTTGATTGATTAGCATGAGGTGTTGATTATAATTTTGCTTATATTGAATAAACATGCTAACACATAGGGGGAGAGTCCTTCTATCTTCTCTCTATCTTGGAAGGGATACTCGTCTCAGGGGGAGAGAAGTATTCCTAAAATGCTATAATTAACTCCTATTGCTTTGATGTTAATTTTAATCTAATAAGATTAAAGATTGTGTTTTGCTGAGTTGTTTGCTGCAGGTATTTGGAAATCTCAGGAATTTATAGAATAGCTATGATAGAGTTCATAGGCTTGTCATATGTAAATGGGTTCTGTGGTGGTGATCAACAGAATCCATGTCCTTGGGGTTGGATTTTTGTTTGTCATGAAGTTAGCCAAAGGGGGAGATTGTTAGGGAATATTTTTAGTTGGCTATACTTCACATGTAATTTAGTTTATTTCCTGAGATATTAAGGTGTTTCGAAGCTTCTATGAAGAATTGAAGATAGAAGTAAAAAGATGAGTTTTTACTCAGAAATGTCAAGTTAGCTGGAAGTCAGACGCAAGTCAGACAGAAGCGATTTGGGGCACTGCAGTAACAGAAGTTGGTTAGTCCGTTTATAACTAAATGGATGACGTCATGAAAGACCCAAAAAGCCTTAACCCTCCACTTAAACCGTGAGTCACCCAGAGCTTATAACCCTTCATTCTATTACGAAAGAGTTTAGAAAAATCAAGAAATACCGTGATCTCTACGTGAAACTTTCTCTTGAATATTTCTGCCCCTTTTTCTGAGCCTTCGTGTGTATGAACTGAGAATGGAGCCTTGAAGATAAAACCCCTCTCTTTAGGATTCTTAGTTCAATAGATTGATCACCTTGGTTATTTCCCCAAAAGAGATTCAAGACTTTCAGAGGTTGCTGAAATCTTGAAGATCCAAGTGCCAAGTTCGTGCATTTGTTGTTGTGAGTTCGCAATGGAGGACGGCAAGTATGAATAGCTAGGTAAAGGTAGTTAGCTTTTTGAATGGATGAGAGGTTCTCAATCCCTGCATTGGAGCAATCCGAATGGTGTAGTTCGGGTAAGAAAACAAGTGTGTTAGACTAGGATGTTGGGTATTCTTGAGTCTATGGATCACCTTGTATTTCGAGTTTGAAAAGCTAGTGAAATCGTTACCTGGCCTACGGGCCCGGAGAGTTTTTTTCTCTTGAATTTGTTTCCAAGAGATTTTCTCTTCGTAACCAAAAGATTTGTGTCTTTTTGTGGTGATTGATCTGTTAATATTGTTCTTGATTAAAGTGTTAATAATCGTGAACTACAAGCTGAATTTTCAGGTGTTCTTGGTTTTAAAGAATCTTGAATATAGATTCGAAATTAATTGATTTACTGTCTGTTGGATTATTTGCATTGCTGTAAAACGTGTGTGTATTGAACTTACTGATCTGGTTTGTGTAGTTTGTGCAGAAAACGCATTGTTAAATTTGAATTGTTTTAAAGTTTAAGTTGCAGAACCTATTCACCCCCCCTCTAGGTTCAGTTGTGCCGTATTGAGTCTTAAATAATTCCGTTCAAAATGGATCGCGATTCTCTCTTGGCCTTACCATTCAATACCTCCTCTTGTCCTTTAAATTGGTCTTCTTCCATTGATTGTTGCCATTGGGAAGGTATTTCTTGCAATCATAAAGGTCAAGTCACCCATATTTTCTTATCCTCTAAAGGCTTACGAGGGAGTATATCTCCCTCTCTCGGAAATCTCACACGTATTTCTTATCTCAATCTCTCCCACAACTCACTCTCAGGTTTTCTCCCTATCAATCTCATTTTGTCCTTAAATCAACTCAGGGTACTTGATTTGAGCAACAATTTTCTGGCGGGAGATATATCATCACTATATTCATCTAAGGGCTCATATAGTGTAGGGAGGTTAGCTAAGCTCAATGTCAGCCATAATGGTTTCACAGGCCTTATTCCTTCCTCACTTTGCATTAAATACCCTTTTCTAAGGCTACTTGATTTCTCTTCTAATCACTACAGTGGCCGAATTCCTAGTGGACTGGGGGAATGTTCCAAACTTGAGGTTTTCCAGGCAGGTTTTAACTCTTTCTCGGGACCACTTCCACATGATATCTATAGTCTTGCAAGTTTAGAAGAAATATCCTTACCTTCCACTAATCTTTCTGGAACCATCAGCGATGAACTTGTGAACCTCACAAATCTCACCAAGGTTGAATTATATGGCAATAACTTCAACGGCAAGCTACCTGTCAATATGGGCAAGCTCTCTAAGCAGCTACTCCTTCATAGGAACTCCTTAACACTTGCTTTGCCTCCGTCTTTGATGAATTGCACAAATCTTATAAAAATGGATCTACGTCTCAATTTCTTTGAAGGAGATATCTCCAATCTTAATTTCTCCAATCGGTCGTTTGAATCAGCTTCGTGAACTGAATATGCATAACAACTTCTCAGGCAACATTTCTGACCAACTATCGGAGCTCACAAACTTGGAGTTTTTGGACCTCTCTTCAAATCGGCTGTATGGCGAAATACCAGCTTCACTAGCTAAGTTGCGTTTCTTGAAAAAGTTCAGCGTTGCAAACAATAAACGGCAGGGAGCAATACCATTAGGCACTCAGCTTCAGAGCTTTGATGCCTCTGCATATGTGGGCAATCTTGCACTTTGTGGCCCTCCACTTCCAAATGAGTGTGCTGATATTACTCGCAAGGAGAGAGACAAGGAAGTTCTGCATGAAGAAAATGGAATTGCAATCCCATGGCATCATATCAGTGTGGTGCTTGGCTTCATTACTGGATTTTGGGGAATTTGTGGTCCTATTGCTTTCAACAGCAACTGGAGATTTGTATATTTTCGATTCCTGGACAATGTAAAAGATCGAATCTATGTGGCATTGGCTGTGTCTTGGCGTAGATTGCATAGAAGAAGACTTTAAGTTTAGGATCTTCTTCTTCTAGAAATCACAACTTATGTCTCCCGTGTGTTTGTTTGTTTGTTTTTAATCAGTTCAGATCTTTTATTCTCTCTCATTTTCTTCTCTCCCCCGACTCAAGTTTGGTCAAACTCTTTTTGTGTCTCTGAAGTGGGTGTTCTATAATTTATATATTTCAGTAACGGATGCCGGATTAATTCCATATATTGTCTTGCTCTTTATTTTTGTGTTGGATCTAACTTTTTAATTAGACCATTTTTATATTAGATCAACAATCAAGTTTTTGTTTGGAAGTTTCTGAAGCATTTTGCGCACTTGGATCAAAATTTTGTTTACGAGTACAAGCAGCGGTATATATTAACTTGTCAATTAAAGACCAGAGAATTCGAAAGAACATTTACATAAGAAGGGGAGCAGTGCATGTATATATATGATTGGAAATTTGGAACATCATCTGAGTGGAAGGGAAAATAGTAGGATTCCTGTACTACCCACCAATATGCATGTAGGAAGAAAGGACACGGTATGTGCCGATGTAACATGTAGGACATAACTCAAGCGCGGTGGACTTGATTGCCGGCGCGAAAAAGAGATTTTGGTTGAGGCTGATTTGTGATTTGAACACTTAGCGTGGTAGACGGGAAAAGAAGAGTATTTTTGTTCACATAGACTGATGACTTGCATTGCCAAGTGGGCCGGTGCAGAGACACTGGTGGAAAAGTTAATAGGAGGTGTGAATTGGGAGACAAATTGGGAGACGACTTAGCTAAGACCTAGTAAATCGAATATTTGTGTGCTCCACACAATGCTAAAAAATGAGCCTGTCAGAGTATCCTCGGGGGATGCCTCAGATCAAGCTCCCTCAGCTCCCGCAAGTCATGCTTCAGATCAAGGCTTACCGGCCCTCAGACAGAAGTTGATTTTGACAAGAATGACAAGCCTTCAATTGTGGACAGCAATGAGCAAGGTTAAAATTTTAGACTCTGATAATGGTTTGGGCTACACAGTTGTCGTATATATATTGAAAAGATATGTACAATCTTTGACTGAAAGGAAAGTTGACAAATATACAAAATATTTGTATTTCCTAAACTAACGGTGATTTCCATCATCGCTAGAGGAACGCCAAGACTGGTGGGATTTATCATGTGATGAACTGGTATTACTCTCAATAGACTCCAACGGTGATCTACTCCTTACGGAAAATACAAACGACTTTCAGAAGCCGGATACAAATATAGGGGCATAAACTACATTATAGTACCATTTAAAGTCTAAAGAACTATACATCTATTGACTGGAAGGTAATGTTCCAATTGGCTATAAAGGCTTCATCTAAATGGGGCAAAAAGCCAGTAAATTTTAAGTGGGTCTAAAGACTAGGAGATATCTCGACCAAAAATGGCAGTTCCAATCGTGGAGAAGTAGAGAAGTCGAGCACCTCGTACCCAATTTTCCAAAAGATCGTCTACACCCACACGAATGGACCATGAGGTCCATGACAAAAAGTGACAGAGGAGCGGGCAGAGGACCACCGGGACATTAATCGCAAGAAAGTAGTGTTTTTTCCGCTTAATAAAAGAAAGTAGTTTAATTGGCTGCACAAGGGAAGATGAATGATATCGTTGTCCATCGAGAAATATATTAAGAAAAAACATATATCAATAACTTTTTGCTTAATCATGAAAGAAATTTATTGATGATCGTAATCTATCGGTAGCTCAACTCTTACTGGCGTTAACTCCAGTCAGAGAGTAGTGCTTCAGTCATCCATAATGTAAGAGCAGATCACACTCAATCAGTTATTACCGAAGTTTCAAGATCGAAAATTTTCCCTTTTCTAGCACATATGAATGAGTCATATAGTACCGGTCCCGAAAGATAGTGCTGAGCAGATAATTGTTTAGAATACCCTTGTTTCCCAAAAGCCTATCACTCACTTACCACCACAATTTTTATCATGTGACTTAAATTTTGATCTGAAACTACAGAATTTATAAATCAAAAGCTTATCACTCGCTCACTGCCATAATTAAAAGGCCTAATCCCAACTATGTTAGCACACCGCAATACCCTTAAAACTTCTGACTATAACATTAAATGGACAACTACAAATTACCCATCCACCGCGCGACGTATCCCCAATCTCACGTCAGCATGACAATTTTCTTGGTCATAATGCTTGTGCCCCGGGGATAGGATAGAAGATCTAAGGTACCTAAAAGATTTGATTGTGGGTAAAAATAAATCCAAAAAGAATCTAAACAATTAATTCACTTGGTCAAATGTATGTATGATTGACAGAATTACACTACACCATTTTTGGCCACAGGGGACAAAAAGTCCCTGACGGTCAAAATTTTGTCTCTAACGATCTTTAGATACAAAAATAATTCAACTCCTTGTCGTCACTGTAGCGCCGTGGCTAAAGGGTATTTAGAGAAGAAAATTTTCATGCGTCCTTGAAAAGGAATTTTAGAGACGAACACAACAAGCTAATGTTCGAATGCATTCGAATATAATTTTCTTTGGCGGGGGTAGTTTTCATCCCTATTTAACGTTTGATTCTATGCAATGTTTAAGAACCGAAAGTACACTTTTAGGGATGATTTTGTCACATTTTTGTTTGAAAGTATTCGAACGAGGATCAAATTTGCATCGGCTACTTTTGTCCCTAATATACATTTGAATATATTCGAACATGCGTCAAACCATCATTCGAAAGGGATTCAACAATTGATCACACACGTTCATTAGTTGATGTTTGTTTTGTAGTGAAAACGTTAGAACACAATCCATCTGTATAAAACGTATATTAGTTGTCATGTAAGTAGCGATCATTCGAATAATATCCAATTGCTAATCGCGGGCATAGTTGCTATTCGTATTGTAATGATGACGTTCGAAAATATCTCGTAGTGTAAAACGTGTATTTGTTGTGTGCTTGAATAACATATTCATTTGTGTTGGTTTATGTTTGATTATCATTGGAAACATGAACTCGATACCGTTTAATGGTGTTCGAATTCAACAATCATTTGTGCAATTCAATTTGTACACATTTGAATCTTGTATGTTCTAATGTGTTCTAACATAATCGAATACTAAACAATTGTTTAGTTTCCATCAAATGAAAACAATACTAAACACATTGTCCACACATACAAAATAATACTAAAGACATGATAATTTCATATTTGTGTATCATGATGATCTTGGATTAATTGTCCATACATTATTGTTCCTGTCATTATTAATATGAAATTTGCTAGATCCAGTTTCATGCAACGCCCATGACCTAATCCTGGTCACTGATTTTCCTTTGACTCTTTTTTTTTTGGCCCCTACCAAACACATATTTTTTGAAAATATTTTGCATGAAAATATATTCAGTCAAAACATACGCAGCCTAAGATGCAGAAAGCGTGTATTCGTAATTTAGACAAGGGTGTAATTTTCCAACAGCTACTGTGTTCTGCATAGAAAAAATGAATAAGAAAGTATAAGTGTCGTGCGTGTTAAATAAGTAGTCTGCGTTATTCTCTCAAAATCAGTGAGTTTTTTTTTTTCATTTATAGAAAATATCACTACACCATTTTTGGCCTTTGCGGATGCATTTTGTGGGGGATGTCACCAAAATCGTCCCCAAATCTTTACTTTTAGAGACGAAATGATGTTCATCCCTAACAAAATTTGTTAGAGATGAAATATAAATTTTGTCCCCATTTATTGACGAAATCTAGTCATCTTCATTAAATTTGTCTCTAATTTGGCGGGAGTGATGGTAGGAAACCTTTAGGGACGAACCCAATTTTGTGGTGCGTAAAAATTTCGTCCCTAACTTCGCCCGTAGGATTCAGAGATAGAAATGTAACAATAATGTTAGAATTAAATCAAACATATGATTCAGAATATCGAGTTTTACCATACGTTATATATTCTTTTCGCGTTCATTATTGTACAAATTGATGTTCGAAGATATATTTTCTTGCTCAAAGCATTGATTGATTAATTGTGAATACAAAAACACAACACAATTAGTTTATATATGTCGCAATGTGTTCAGCGATTTAATTAAGGTTCTATCAATCCTTTAAAGATTTTTAAAATTAAAATTTTTAGAGTTTTAAAGGGAGTCTATTACTAGTGTGAGTCTATATATAGATTTACATATTGGTTTTAATTTTTGCACCACACTTTTAACCAACAAGAGGAAAAAGAAGGGTTTTCTTGCTTTCAACAATCTAGACGAAATTTCTTGAAGCAAATTCAGGTATTTCGAATTTCTTGATATTTTATTTGTATTCTTTTATGAGAGATCAAACATAGGGTGTCTAGATCTAGCCCTAATTATTTCAAGATTTTGAAATAGTTTTAATGGGTTTCTTGGAGTAATTGAAATTTGGGTTCAAGATTTGTTCAGGAAAATTCAGGTTCTTGATCTGAGTAGAGATTGAATTATTTTTTATAGCTAGAAGTTAAAAAATTATGATTTTTGGATATTTCAACTAGACATCTGTAGGAAGATTGGTTAAAGTTTGTAATTTTTGGAGATGTATTGGTATGGTTTTGAAAATCGGAATTTAGCTTAGAGAAATCGAAATTGCTGAGAAAGATCTGTGATACAGATTGGATTTTAAACCGGATGACATAGCTAGGCTTCGAATTTCGCATGAAATTTTATAGGTATCTTTATAACACATATATGAGTCTTTGGTATAAATTTCGGGATTTTTGGATATCGGAATAGATCTTTATGAATTTTGGAAGATGAGTACCGAATTATTCAGGTATAGTTTGACTCCGTGAACAGAGGTGAATGTCGATTTTATTGGCTGAGTTGTACAGGAATCTGGATATGAAATTTTACAACATCTTAGGGAAGAACATATTTTAATTTGGGATTTTAGGGAAGAGATAGGTAAGTTATATTTTAGGATCTGACCAGTGAATTTCGGATTTAATCCTGTCAGGCAGATTTAGAGTGTCATTTGTGTTTCCGTTTGCGTATTATAATACGTTAAATTTTTTATTGATAGGTGCTAAGTCAGAGGCTTATTTGCTTGAGGATCCAGGTAAGCGGGTTATTATGCTAGATTTTTCAAAAAGACGAGGTGATATTTGAAAATTGCATGTTTTATTGAAAACCCTTGGAGTTTTATGTGCATTACTTTATGATAAAATTGTCAAAGATTATAGCATGAAATGTGTAAACATGAGCCTATTTTTATGTCCAATGATATTTCATGATGTTTTCAATTTTTAAAACAAAGCTTTTTGATATTTATTGTTATTCAAGATTTGTGATGATATTTCATGATGTTTTCATGTTTAAATCAAAGCTTTTTGATATTTATTGTTATTCAAGATTTGTGCATGATATTTCATGAAAAGAAGAGAAAGATACAAAGTTTAAAGTAATATTTATTTTATGTTATATATGTATTTTAACCCTGAGGCCTAGAGTTACAAAGACAGCAAATTGGTACCAATTACAACCTATTGAGTGCACCCATTTTGGAAACGGAGTAGCTTTATTTTGTAGATTCTTACTGAGTGCACACTTGGACATGGCCAAGCCTTAGTAAGGAAGAATTCTACCCATAGTATTGGCTTAGTTTGGCTGATCCCCAAACTAGGTAGCAACTGCACAACCCTGTCACGGGGTAAACGTGACCCACAGTTATTGCCAAAGGATTTCTTATACAGATAAAAATGATTTTCTATGGTATTATGTGGATAAAACTGTTTTGATTTCTTATATAGATAAAACTAATTTTCTATAGTATATCTTACATAGATAAAACTATTTTATTGAAATTGTCAAAAATAGCTTTCAAGAATTTGGAAAGATTTTAAATATTTTGTCTCTTACTATTACAGTGTGGCTCATGGGATACACACTATAATGATCTTGCTTACTGAGTTGTCGAACTCACCCGCTATTGTTTTCTTTATTTTCAGATGTTGATCAGGAGTGTGTCGATAACCAGGATTAGATGGCACGTGGGCGGGTAGTTGAGAGATTATTAGAATAAATGTCTGACTCTAGTTTGAGTCTAATCATGTTTAGATTTGTCTTTGTATTCTAAAAGAGTTTTTAAGTTTTATTAAAAGAGATTTATTGAAGTTTTTAAATAAAGTTTATTCTACATACATTCTATTTGTTTACACCCTCTAAGGTTTGACAGTTTGGTATCAAAGCAACTATTAGGTTTGTAGACAATAAAAGGGGAATAGGATTGGTTGAGAGTTGTGAGGATAGGATCGGGTAGATTAGGTTGTTTGTTTGAAATTGCTTGTTATTTGTTTGAAATTGTATGTTATAATTGTTTAATTATATTTTGATAAGAAATTTTGAACATTAGTTAATAGCCCACGTCGTAACTATTGGAATCCGAATAATTTGAATAATGGTGAAAACTCGGGTTAGACCGAAGAGAACAATATCAGAACCAACTTGAACACTGTTGGAGGGTTACGTGAGGTAATACAACTGGTTATGGTGGAATTCAAGGAAATTGCTTTTGGAGTAGGAGCCTGGGAAAGCAGCTATTACGTGGAAAAAGGTTTAAGTATTTTTCGAGTGTTATTTTCCCAAATCAATAAGGGAAGCTAAGGCAAGAGAATTTTCTACTCGAAATTAAGGTTCGATGACGGTCCAACAATATGCATCTAAGTTTGTGGAGCTCTCTCACATTGCACTCTACCTGATTCCAAATGAAGTAAAGACGTCTTGGAAATTTGAAGATGGCCTTAACTCGAGGATTTATGATAGGGTCGTTGGGTTTGAAGTGAAAAATTTTAGTGAGCTCGTTGATAAGGCAACCCACTCTTTTGTGGCTATTAGATATCTTAGAACATGTGGTGTTGAGACTCAACAATTAGAGAAAATTTTGGCAGTAGTTACTCCGTCAGGGAGTTCTATCATATGTAAGAGGGTGATTAGAGGTTATCCAATAAGTATAGATGAAAGAGTGCTTCTAGCAGATCTAGTTGTATTGAACATGCATGGATTCGATGTTATCCTAGGGGTGGATTGGCAAGCATCTAATTACGTGAGTATTGATTGTCGAAGCAAGGAATTTATTTTTAGACCCCAAGAAAATCCAAAATATAAATTTATCGGATCATGTGTGCATTCCCTCCCACTAGAAATGTCTGACTCTAGTTTGAGTTTAATCATGTTTAGATTTGTCTTTGTATTCTAAAAGAGTATTAAGTTTTATTAAAAGAGATTTATTGAAGTTTTTAAATAAAGTTTATTCCACATTTTTTTTAGATATGTTTTTTTATACAAAAGTTTAGTTGTTTATGGTTTTTAAGTCACCGTCTAGCCTTGGAGATTTTAGGCGTGAAAACCACTGCCAAGAGTGTGGGTGAAATACAACAAAAAAATACAAACCGACGCCCCATAGGAAGATGCATTAAGTGAACCCCGCCAACTACACAAGCTGGTCCTTGATAAATGCAATTCGAGTGTCAATGTACTATAACTCGCTCGTAATGGGAGCAATCTTCTCCTCTATAAACGTATGGAGACCAACTATCTGCATAGTGATCTCAGCTAAGAACACATTGACCCACTGTGGGCGTGCCTAGTGGGCAACATGTGCCTCCTCCCCTCCCTTATGCTCTTATACCTCCATATCTGGCTTCGGCTCCCCTTGTGCCCCCTATTGTGCGTGGTGGCCAATGTGGCTTGCACTCCTCAAATGTGTGCTCCACTCAATGGTGCACATTTAAGAAATGGTCTTCCCATCAGGTATGCCTTGAACCCTCGCGATTGTAAGGAAGCATGTGATGAAAAGTCCGAAGGGAAGATTGTTTATAGAGATAACATGCACTTCACGACAAAGAATTTGATAGATCTGCCCTGGCAGATTTATATAGGACTTGGTCCCCAACAAAAACAGGAATCGAGCTCGATCATGTGTGAAGCTTGTCTTGTGAAGCTTCGAATCTATATTTGAGGCAAGCAACAAGTGCAGTACCTTGAAGAAGGGAATCAAAGCCTTTTGTCGAATGACTACACCTCCTCTATGATATTGCCCAGGACGACCGATAATAGACAACAGTATGTGGTCCATGGTCGGCTCACCTTCACCAGCAATAGCATGAGCCTCTGGTACAGGAGGAAGATGGGCATCACCCTTTGGTGGAGGAGGAAGAGGGGCATCGCCCTCTATTGGAAAGGCAGACCTGGGGATGTGGAGAAACTCGGCAATTGCATCTGCTGACATAGTGACCGTGACCCCACGGACCGTCACAGTCAATTGATCGCAGTGGGATCATGTTTTCCCATTCCAAGTAAAACTCATGAATTATGTCGTGGATGACGCACTCATCATCCAAAGGATAGGCATCTATCCTCTAGTTATGAAAATCTAGGGGAGTGTTGTAGCCTCGAAGCTCAATGGCGAGAGCTCCTCGATGTTTACAACCCCTCAACTAGCATTTGTCGTGCCCTGATCTGTTCGTCTCCTGTCAAATCCATCTGTGATGACGCATGCCCGGGCCTTAGTTGCTTTCTTGAGGATGCCATGGAAAGAAAACAACACAAAAACATTGCATGATTGTAACAATTAAAAACATGAAGTGTAAAAGGTGACAATTAGTAACAAAAATAGATAAATTACACAAGATTGAACATTTCAATAACTTATAAGGAAAAAAAAAACTAATATACATTGGAAAAATTAATGCACATTGGGCATTGGGAAAAAACAAACGAAATGCACATTGGACATAAAAAGTAACAAAAATTGCTGGAACATATTCAAACGTGTGTTGGAACATATATTTAACATTAATGGTAACATAAATGGTTGTTTAAAAATTGCAACAAATTTTTTTGTGAAAATGAAAACAACTTATATTAAATATTAATTTGCTACTAAATATTTATCTTGGTTTACTAAGTAGCAAGTTAATAATTAATTGGTTAGAAATATGAAGAAAAGTCTAGGTAGAAGTTAAGAGAATTTGAGTTTAGCCATTGAACAAATATTTAAAATTGAAAAATGAGAAAATTGTCTAGGAAAATATTTTATAGAAAGGAATAAAAAGAGTCTCGCTTATCATCCACTTACTTGGTAATGCTTACAAATAACTATTAGTGACACATAACACAAACAATAAACAAAGTACATAGACAGTATTAGAAATTTGACATTTAGTGACCAAATTTTCGGTGACGAAAACAAAAAGTCATCTATTGGTGACGACTTGCTTTTTTCATCACTAAAAATTGTTTTTGTTTTTGTGACGAAAATTGACTTTGTCGCCAATTTCATCACAAAAAGCTTTTTATTTGTGTTGAAATTTTAATTTCATCATGAACACTTAATTTTTGGTGACAAAAGTTTTGTTACAAAAAAAAATTAAAAAAAAAATGGTGACAAAATGTTTTTGTCACTAGAAACAAGAGCCTTTTGTGAATGGAAATTTTCGTCACTATTTCGTTCAATCGGGCACAACACGAATCGATTGGTAATTTTATATTAAGAGGAGAATATTAAGTGATGAAATGTTCTGTCACGTTGTCATAGAGTTTTTGTGACAAAATCATTTCGTCACCCTAACCGATTGATCGCCATTAAGAATGACCGATCGGTTTGGGGC
This sequence comes from Morella rubra, assembly GCA_003952965.2. Lineage (NCBI taxonomy): Eukaryota > Viridiplantae > Streptophyta > Magnoliopsida > Fagales > Myricaceae > Morella > Morella rubra. Next base: position 24,996,048 of record CM025849.1, on the reverse strand, counting down.
AATACAACCTCCCGATAGATTGGCACAATGACATATTTGATCGTTTAATACCACCGATCGATCGTGTAGGCAATTGGAACAACAAATTGCAGCTCGGCACTTGTCCACCTAAAGTGATCTATCGTCATGTGGTGCCATTGATCGCTTCCATAATCATCACTTTTTCGAATCGTCATTCTATCATAGTGTAGAGGTGATCGATCGCTACATGAACCAATTGAAGTGTGCCATGTGTACTACATTTGATCGGTGGTTGGAATGATTAATCGGATTGTGGAAAGATATGAAAGAAACCGAAGCCATTTTTCACGGTTACTTCTCCCACACTCTCAAAACTGCTCTCAACGATCACCAATCCAATTCTTCTTGCATTGTCCTCCAAAGCACGTAGAAACTTTCTCCGTTCTCCTCCATGTTAAAGGTACATAGTTTTCTAACATTTAAGCGGTTTTTAATAGGTTTGTTTCTAGTTTAGTTTTTTTAATTTTCTACATAATCCATTCAGATATGTGAAATATATTTATTTTAGTGTCAATATTTGTTTTAGGAGATTAGAATTGTTTAGGGATCATTTTGGGGTCATTTTGGGCGTGTTTTGCGGTTAGATATGTTTTGCGTATTTTTGTCAGCGTCCATGAGCCGATCGATCGCCTGTTGAGGGCGTTCAATCGAATGTTGGCTATTAAGAGTGGCAATCGATCGGTTGTTAAACGGTGCGTCTGGGGACTAGTCTTGTTTTTCTTAAATTCCTTCATCTTTTTCTTAAAATTACTACTTCTTTTTCTTCTTCTTCATTCTTCTCTTTCACTCGCTCGATTTCAGACTTTTTATTTTGAATTCCTATGAGGCATTCGAACAGTGTTTAAAAGCGTTCCAACGGACTTTTGGCACTAAATTTTTTATTTTCATTCAAACCTCATTCAAATGGTGTTTAGAAGCGTTCCAACAGGAAAAAGAGGGGGGGGGGGTAATTTTGGCGCTTAATTTTTTATTTTTGTTGAAACCTTGTTTGAACGGTATTTAAATGCGTTAGAATGGAAAAGGAGGAAATTTTGGCTCTTTATTTTTTATTTTCATTGAAACTTCGTTCATGTTGATTTTTGTTCACAATCAATATTTTGATGATTTCAATAAATAGATTAAGTTTACAAAATGGATATCTTCAAAGACAAATACATTTTTATCAAAGAGCCAAAGACAAAAAGATTGAAGATCAAGAAGATGCAAGGAGCTCAAAAGTGAAGATTCAAGACCATAGGGTATAATCTTGTAACTCTTAGTTTCACTTTTGACAAGGATTTGAATCACAACTTGCATAACTTTTAAACGTGCATAAATTTTTCATCACAAGTTTGACAACCAAAATTTGCTTTAAATGTCTTCAAATCAACCCTATACAAGTCCCTAAGCCTTAGTTATACTTTTGGAGAGTTTGTTTTTGAAATTGAGATTTCAAAAATGTCAAAAAATTTCTTTTTAATTATAGTGGATGATGAACAGTGTTATAGCAGTCAACCAGAAGCTACAGTACAGCTACAGTACTACGAATCGAAAAATTTAATTTTATGACTGTTGGAGCAACAACTACTTCTAGCGGTCGACCGATACATTATAGTGATCGACCAGTACATCGGGAAATGTTTTAAATGGCTAGTTTTCTTTTGTGATCTATATAAGGGATCTCTCAAGGTATTTCTATTAAGCTTTGAACGTCCAAACATTTGTTTTATCTTTAAAAGAATCCAAAAGCCTTGATTTTCACATCAAAATATTTTTCTCACATCATTCATAGAAATTACACATTTTTATCCTTGTCGTTGTGTAAAGTAAAGAGATAGAGCCTTCCATTTTATTATCCACTATTTGAGTGAGTCAAATTCGTGTATCTTCCTATTCAATAGAGGTGATTCCTTTAGTGAGGTTATCCACTAAGAAGAAGCTTATAGAGGGTATATTGTTGGCTTTTGTTCACAATCAATATTTTGATGATTTCAACAAATGATTAAGTTTACAAAATGGACATCTTCAAAGACAAAGACATTTTTATCAAAGAGCCAAAGACATGAAGATTGAAGATCAAGAAGATGCAGGAGCTCAAAAGTGAAGATTCAAGACCTTAGGGTATAACCTTGTAACTCTTAGTTTCACTTTTGACAAGGATTTGAATCATACACCTGCATATCTTTCATAATGTGCATAAACCGTTTTATCTTTGTTTGAAAGATCAAATGTTTTTTTAAATGGTTTCAAAACACCTCAATCAACTCCCAAACCTTTTATATACTTATGGAAAGTTAGTCTTTAAAATTGGGTGTTTCAAAATTGTTAAAATCATGGTTTTAATGAACCGGATCATGTGTTTAAGTTGAAGAGGTCGACTGGCCAGTGAGCGATCGACCGGTCTATGATTTGAAATAGATCCATTGAGCTCTGACATTGTGACCGTTGGGTAATGGTAACTTTGAAGCGTTGACCGGTACAATGGTAAAATTTTTCGGCTAGTTTTCTCATGTGGCCTATATAAAGACCTTCCTAACGTCTCTAAAAAAAGAGAATGACCACATATCATTTTACATAGCTTGAGAAATATCTTAAACCTTCTTATTCCATATTTCTCATATCATTCACACAAATTACATTTTCACATCCTTGTCATTGTGTGAAACAAAAGAGATATAGCTTTCCATTTTCTTATCCACTCTCTGAGAGAGTTTGTTTCTTGTATCCTCCTATCCAAAGAGGTGATTCCTTTAGTGAGGTTTTTTCACTAAAGAAGAAGCTTAGAGAGGGTATATCTCAAGCTTGGTTGGATTGTGAGTGGTGAGCCCGAAAATCACTTTGGTTGTGTGTTGAGCCTGAAAAAATGCTTGTAGGTTCTCTAGCACCCGGAAGCTAGAGTATACACTATTTGAAAGATAGTGGAAAACAAGGCTTGGTAAAGAAGCTTGAGGGGTGGATATAGGCGGGTTTGCCGAACCACCTAAAAATCTCGTATTTGCTTTCTAAACTCTACTCTTTACATTTAGCACTTATTTATTATCAATCTAAATACTTGTGCTAAATTATCTTTACTTTGCAAACACGTTTTGGGGGTTAAAAGCGAAAAAGTTTGGAAACCCAATTCACCTCCTCTTGGGTTGCCTTAATCCTTGGACTTACTTATATCTCAGCTTGGTTAGGTTATGAGTGTGCCCGAAAAATCACTTGGGTTTTGAGTGTTGAGCTGGGAAAACACTTGTAAGGTTCCACACGGAGCTAGAGTGTACACTATTGGGAAGATAGTGGAAAACCTCAAGGCTTGGAAAGAGCTTGAAGGGTGGACTATACGGGTTTGCCAAACCACCTAAAAATCATGTGTTTGCTTTTCTAACCCTATTCTTTACATTCAACACTTATTTGCTTGTTGCATCAATATACTTGTGCTAAACTAGTCTTACTTTCCAAACACGTTTTTGGAGGTCAAAAGCGAAAAAGTTTGAAACCCAATTCACCTTTCTTGGGTTGCCTTAATCCTAGGAGCTTCAATTCGAACGGTATTTAAAAGTGTTTCAATGAAGAAAATGGGGTAATTTAGGCGCTTAATTATTTTATTGTCATTAAAACATTGTTCCAACGATATTTAAAACCATTCCAACGGAAAGTGATAAGTATTTGAATAGTAAGTGATAAGTGTTCAAACATTTTTTCTTGGGACGCAACATTCCTAACCATTCTAACGACAAGTGTGTGTTTGAACAGAGTGTTAGGAATGGAAAAATTTGTCCCTAAAAATCCCCTTTTTCGGGATAGCACACAGTTCTATCCAAAATAATCAACTTTTTTGGGGACGAAAATTTCCTTCCTAAAGAGAAAAGATCTCCGCAAAAAAAAATTTTCGGGACAGTTTTAATTTTTGTCCTGGAAAACACTCTTCCCCTGTTTTTTGGGATGGATTTTAAAATTCGTCCTCAAAGAGTACTTTTTGGGACAGTTTTTTTGGCGTCTCAAAAAACTCGAACTCAAAAAGTCAAATTTATTATAGTAATGCCACACGCACGCTTGTGGTGCACCATAGCTTCCACACATTACACTATAGCAAATGCATCAATAAAGCTTCCACTAATAAATACATTCCCACAATTTTGGATTTTCTATGTGGGACACTTTTTATAAATGTCCAATCCTAAAATACTAGCTATTATATTATTTACTTTTCAAAAGCATTAACATACCATGCAAAGTTTCTGGACCCAATGTCATGGTGTCACCATCTTTTCCCATTCTCCTATTCTCCCATTTGCAAATACGACTGACTATAAATACCTAAAGTTTCTTCTCGTATGAGATATCAATCAAGAACCACGCAAGACTTTAAGCCAAATGGTCTCTTATTCCCCTTGTTCTTTAGCCTTTTTTATGCGAATCATGCCTGCAATCAAATGGATTGCAACTCTCTCTTGTCTTTACCGTTCAAAACCTCCTCCTCTACTTTAAATTGGTCATCCATTGAGTGCTGCAACTCGGAAGGTATTCATGTGATCCTAGAAGTTATGTCACTCATATTTTTACCCTCTAAAGGCCTCATAGGAAACATATTTCCTTTTCAAGAAAACCTTACACATTTGTCTTATCTCAATCTCTCCCGTAATTTACTTTTACTACTCTCCCATGGGACTCTTTTTGTCCTTGAATCAACTCACGGTCCTTGATTTGAGGGTTTGCCTGCATCCATTCAAGTACTTGACATCTCTAGGATCTACTTCAACAGAATGATCCAATCCTCATTCCTCCAACGAGCATGGAACTTGACTACACTCAATCTCAGCAACAATACTTTATAGGCTCTTTGCCCCAATCTTTGATGAATGCACAAATCTTGTCAAATTAATTTTTTAGAGAAATTTGTTCAAAGAAAATATCACCAATCCTTAATTTCTCCGTCTTCAACAACTTACCGTACTCAACATGGCATAATGACTTCACAGGTAACTTTCCGTAAGCCTTCACTAATGCGTGTTGCTAAAAGCAATTCAAATTTCGGATAATCGATTAGTAGTGCAAATGAAGTTTCTTTCGCTGTCCTCTTTGTCCTTGTCCAAACAAGACAAGACATGACGAACACTCATGCCTCAGCACTTCGGAAAAATAGAGAAAATTTTCATGGGATTCGTAGGTGAGACAATAGACAAGACAGGATTTTTATCGATGACGGTGTTGACACTAAAGAAGTTTGCAGCTAGTGGTTTTGGTCTTTGGCGTGGTAGACGGGAAAAGAGAGAATATTAATGTCGTTTACTTTGACATTTCGAAACAAAGGAAAGGGACATATGTGGTAGAAAGATAGTGTTGAGCAGATACTGTTAGATTACCTTCATTTCCAGCATGAGGTTTTGTACCAACAAGTTGACACTGATCGCTTAAGAAGAAAATTGCTTTCTGAAACTAGTTTACTTTTACTTTTTCTTTTTCTTACTTATATATACCAATGTTGACTAAGCAACCTTAGCCATAAGCGCAATGCTTTTTGTACGTTAATCTTTTTTTCTTCTCGGCTTGTTGGTAAGTTGAATGTATGGCAGAGAAGAAACAAGCACAAAAAAGAGAATCCAAGAACAAATAGATAGTGAAAATAACTAAATCAACAAAAATATAAGTGATAAATACGCTTTGCACCATCTAACAATGGTTGTTGATACTTTGCACCCATACTATTATTTTATTGTACCCACTGACTACTGATCAGTTACTCTGCGCCTACCATTATAAATTTCTGTCAATGTTAACAAAATTTAATTCTTTGATCACCAAAATTATGATTTTGCCCTCATAGAAATGTCATGGTCAAAAAATTATGGAGAGAAATTGTCATTTCATGCTAAAAAACTCATTGAGGATAAAATGACAATATGACAAAATAATAGTTTGGGGTCCAAATTGTGTATGTAGACCCTCATAATTGGAGATGAAAAGTGATCCTAAAAATTAGAAAGAACTGAGAGAGAGAGAGAGAGAGAGAGAGAGAGAGAGAGAGAGAGAGAGAGAGAGAGAGATATGCACTATAGGGGAGGGACTCCACCGGTAGGGGCACCGCACCCTTGATGCTAGGGACAAAGCTAAGGGGCCCAATAGAAATTTTTATTCTCTTCGGTTAAAATATCCAATTGTTTACACACTTCTAAAGGAAAAAGTCACTTTGCACCCCAAAACTACTTAAACAATCTCAAACCTGGGTCAACTATCACCTTTAACATATAATTCAGCCCCAAAACTTTCAAAATCAATCAATTTGTGCTCCAAAATGAATTTCAACCTTTAAAACTGTGCCACATGATTATTTATAACAAACTTGGCATGAATTTGATGGTTGAATCTTTTTTAAAGGTCATTAAATTGATGACATTTTGTAATTCTAGAGCTCAATGTGTCAAAGGAGGTAATTGAGACCGCAGTTTGAGATTGTTTTGATAGTTTGGGAGTGTAAAGTCATGACTTTTTACTCACTTTTTATTTATCTTTTATGATTTTGCCTCCAAATTACATTTTAATGAAGTTGGCTCAATATCCCTAATGGTAGTTTCGTCCCTACTTCCTGCCCTCCCCCACTGAGGCCTAATTTTCTCCGGAAGATAAAATATCTTCTATCTGGATTTGGATATAACCATGATATATCACCACAGGTTAAAAACTCATGAAACGTTGAAGAGAAATGTCTTCGGTCTTACGTATGTCTTCGGTCTTCGGTCGTAATGACATATGATTAGTCAAAAGGAATCCTAACAATCGAGATAGGTTGTGGGGTAGAGGATTCACAAGAGGCCAATGTGGGGAAGACTAGGCATCTCTATTGATAGCTTTGGCGTGATAGACGGTGAAAGAGTGGCGTTAATAATTACTCACTCTGAATCTGAATGTGGCCCTTCTTAATTCTCAGACATCTGAGAGGACGTGTGGATAGACTCGTGGATATTTTAGCTTTTCCATTTCATACATATATATCTAAGAAATAAATTAATGAAAGGCAAACTCCAGGAGAAGAACACAAAATTACGCTAAATTGCAAGTAGGTTATTTATAATTCTCCAAATTTCAGGAACAGTGTAATATAATATATATTGTCCATATAGCTAGCTCAATAGTGTCCGTTTGACATACTAATTAATTTGTTGAACTCACGGGCGACACTACAATGTCCCATTTTCCTATTTGCAAAAGTGACTACTATAAAAGTTACTAAATCTTCTTCAAGTAGAGATATCAATTATCAAGAATCATGCTAGACCTTAAGCCTTGTGATCTCCTGATCTCCCTTTTGATCTTTTGCATTTTGTATGTCAATGATGCATGCAATCAAATGGATCGCGATTCTCTCTTGGCCTTACCATTCAACACCTCCTCTCGTCCTTTAAATTGGTCTTCTTCCATTGATTGTTGCCATTGGGAAGGTATTTCCTGCAATCATAAAGGTCAAGTCACCCATATTTTCTTATCCTCTAAAGGCTTACAAGGGAGTATATCTCCCTCTCTCGGAAATCTCACACGTCTTTCTTATCTCAATCTCTCCCACAACTCACTCTCAGGTTTTCTCCCTATCAATCTCATTTTGTCCTTAAATCAACTCAGGGTACTTGATTTGAGCAACAATTTTCTGGCGGGAGATATATCATCACTATATTCATCTAAGGGCTCATATAGTGTAGGGAGGTTAGCTAAGCTCAATGTCAGCCACAATGGTTTCAGGGCCTTATTCCTTCCTCACTCTGCATTAAATACCCTTTTCTAAGGCTACTTGATTTCTCTTCTAATCACTACAGTGGCCGAATTCCTAGTGGACTGGGGGGATGTTCCAAACTTGAGGTTTTCCGGGCAGGTTTTAACTCTTTCTCGGGACCACTTCCACATGATATCTATAGTCTTGCAAGTTTAGAAGAAATATCCTTACCTTCCACTAATCTTTCTGGAACCATCAGCGATGAACTTGTGAACCTCACAAATCTCACCAAGGTTGAATTATATGGCAATAACTTCAACGGCAAGCTACCTGTCAATATGGGCAAGCTCTCCAAATTGAAGCAGCTACTCCTTCATAGGAACTCCTTAACAGGTGCTTTGCCTCTGTCTTTGATGAATTGCACAAATCTTATAAAAATGGATCTACGTCTCAATTATCTCCAATCTTAATTTCTCCAATCTGTCTCAACTTACGTACTTGACATGGCGAGAAATAACTTCACTGGTAAGTTGCCAGCAAGCCTTTACTCATGCAAGTCCCTAAGAGCAATTCGATTTGCCGGAAATCAAATAGAAGGGGAAATCCAACCTGAGATGGTTCAATTGGAATCTCTATCCTTTCTTTCACTTGCTTACAACAAGTTAACCAACATCACAGGTGCAATCAACATTCTAATGCGTTGCAAGACTCTCAGCATAGTCCTGATGACAAAAAATTTCCTCCACGAGGCAATGCCATCTGATGACAGCATAGTTGTTTCGAATGGATTTGAATATCTCCGATGCTTGAGTCTTGGTTCTGGCAAACTTACTGGTCAATTGCCTCTATGGCTATCTAAGCTTAAGAAGCTAGAAGTCCTAGATCTTTCTGATAATTGTTTCAGCGGTTCAATTCCTGGTTGGTTGTCAACTTTTCCAAAGCTCTTCCGTTTAGTCTTGTCTGACAACCTCTTTTCTGGTGAATTCCCAAAGGAACTTTGGACATTGCCAGCATTACAATCACCCCAACCTCTAGTAGACAATACTCCTTTGGAGTTAACAATTTACATCAGTGGACCTGGCGACACCTTCGAGTTCAATCGCCTTTCAAGCTTGGGAGTAACACTAGCGGTTGGAAACAATAGACTAAATGGCAACATCCCCTTTGAGATAGGTCGTTTGAAGCAGCTTCGTGAACTAAATATTAGCCATAACAACTTCTCAGGCAACATTTCCGACCAACTATCGGAGCTCACAAACTTGGAGGTTTTGGACCTCTCTTCAAATCGGCTGTATGGCGAAATACCAGCTTCACTAGCTAAGTTGCATTTCTTGAAAAAGTTCAGCGTTGCAAACAATAAACTGCAGGGAGCAATACCATTAGGCACTCAGCTTCAGAGCTTCGACGCCTCTGCGTATGTGGGCAATCTTGCACTTTGTGGCCCTCCACTTCCAAATGAGTGTGCTGATATTACTCGCAAGGAGAGAGACAAGGAAGTTCTGCATGAAGAAAATGGAATTGCAATCCCATGGCATCATATCAGTGTGGTGCTTGGCTTCATTACTGGATTTTGGGGAATCTGTGGTCCTATTGCTTTCAACAGAACTGGAGATTTGCATATTTTCGATTCCTGGACACTGTAAAAGATCGAATCTATGTGGCATTGGCTGTGTCTTGGCGTAGATTGCATAGAAGAAGCTTTAAGTTTAGGATCTTCTTCTTCTAGAAATCACAACTTATGTCTCCCGTGTTTGTTTGTTTTTTTTTGTTTTTTTTAATCAGTTTAGATCTTTTATTCTCTCTCATTTTCTTCTCTCGCCCGACTCAAGTTTGGTCAAACTCTTTTTGTGTCTCTGAAGTGGGTGTTCTATAATTTATATATTTCAGTAACGGATGCCGGATTAATTCCATATATTGTCTTGCTCTTTGTTTTTGTGTTGGATCTAACTGTTTAATTAGACCATTTTTATATTAGATCAACAATCAAGTTTTTGTTTGGAAGTTTCTGAAGCTTTTTGCGCCCTTGGATCAAAATTTTCTTTACGAGTACAAGCAGCGGTATATATTAACTTGTCAATTAAAGACCAGAGAATTCGAAAAACATTTACATAAGAAGGGGAGCAGTTCATGTATATATATGATTGGAAATTTGGAACATCATCTGAGTGGAAGGGAAAATAGTAGGATTCCTGTACTACCCACCAATATGCATGTAGGAAGAAAGGACACGGTATGTGCCGATGTAACATGTAGGACATAACTCAAGCGCGGTGGACTTGATTGCAGGTGCGAAAAAGAGATTTTGGTTGAGGCTGATTTGTGATTTGAACACTTAGCGTGGTAGACGGGAAAAGAAGAGTATTTTTTTCACATAGACTGATGACTTGCATTGTTAAGTGGGCCGGTGCAGAGACACTGGTGGAAAAGTTGATGGGAGGTGTGAATTGGGAGACGAGTTAGCTAAGACCTAGTAAATCGTATATTTGTGTGCTCCACACAATGATAAAAAATGAGCCTGTCAGAGTACCCTGGGGGGATGCCTCATATCAAGCTCCCTCAGCTCCCGCAAGTCATGCTTCAGATCAAAGCTTACCGGCCCTCAGACAGAAGTTGATTTTGACAAGAATGACAAGCCTTCAATTGTGGACAGCAATGAGCAAGGTTGAAATTGTAGACTCTGATAATGGTTTGGGCTACACAGTTGTCGTATATATATTGAAAAGATACGTACAATCTTTGACTGAAAGGAAAGTTGACAAATATACAAAATATTTGTATTTCCTAAACTAATGGTGATTTCCACGATCGCCAGAGGAACGCCAAGACTGGTGGGATTTATCCTGTGATGAACTGGTATTACTCTCGATAGACTCCAACGGTAATCTACTCCCTACGGAAAATACAAACGACTTTCAGAAGCCGGATACAAATATTGGGGCATAAACTACAAATCACCCATCCACAGCGCGACGTGTCCCCAATCTCACGTCGGCATGACAATTTCCTTGGTCATAATGCTTGTGCCCCGGGGATAGGATAAAAGATCTAAGGTACCTGAAAGATTTGATTGTGGGTAAAAATAAATCCAAAAAGAATCTAAACAATTAATTCACTTGGTAAAATGTATATATGATTGACAGAATTACAATACACCATTTTTGGCCACAGGGGACAAAAAGTCCCTGAAGGTCAAAATTTTGTCTCTAACAATCTTTAGATACAAAAATAATTCGACTCCTTGTCGTCATTGTAGCGCCGTCGCTAAAGGGTATTGAGAGAAGAACATTTTCATGCGTCCCTGAAAAAGAATTTTAGAGACAAACACAGCCAGCTAATGTTTGAACGCATTCGAATATAATTTTCTTTGGCGGGGTAGTTTTCATCCCTAGTTAACATTTGATTCTATTCAAAGTTTAAGAACACAAGGTACACTTTTAGGGACGATTTTGTCACATTTTGGTTTGAAAGCATTCGAACGAGGATCAAATTTGCATCGGCTACTTTTTGTCCCTAATATACATTTGAATATATTCGAACAACGCATCAAACCATCATTCGAAAGGGCTTCAACGATTGATCACACATGTTCATTAGTTGATGTTTGTTTTGTAGTGAAAACGTTAGAACACAGTCCATCGGTATAAAATGTATATTAGTTGTCATGTACAATATCCAATTGCTAATCACGGGCATAGTTGCTAATCGTATTAACGATGACGTTCGAAAATATCTCGCAGTGTAAAACGTCGCATCATGTAAGTTGTAATTACTAAATTTTGTAACATTTGATTTGTTACTAACATCGAATACTACACAATTGTTTAGTTTCCATCTAATGAAAACAATACTAAACACATTGTCCACGAAGACATGATAATTTCATATTTGTGTATCATGATGAAGCCATACAGTGTGGTGTACCATCAATTTGACTTCAGTAGGATTTGCCATCATTGGTGATTGATGAGACTTACATTCCTGCATGAACAGTAAGTCTAACTCATTGAAGTTTTCTTGAACCTCAAGTATAAGTGCAAATTAACTAACATATTCAAATACTAATTTTGTAACATTGTTACCATTTGCTTTCAAAGATGAAAGAACGTTCTTAAGCCAACAGTGTGGTGCACCATCAATACTGATTTATTGTATTGATGAGACTTCAGTGTTAACTATTACAGTAACAAACTAAAACAAAGCGCTACATACCATTAGTGTGCACACCAATTTTCTTCTAACGTGATCATATATGGGTGCAACAGTGCTTGCTCTGTGATCCCATACTTCTTATAATGTGCATATAACGTACCCTTATGATATCGATATGCATTACTCATTATCTCATCAATGGTTCTTCAATCCTTCTCCCGACTCATATTAAGGTCAAAGTCTTCTTGCACTTAGACTACCATAATCATAGATTTTTAATATCAATTTACCTAGCGTGTAATGTAAGTAAATGTAATGGAATAAAAAATTACCAACACATGCTTTGTAATTTTGTCTTTGATATCGTGAGATACTGTTAACCAATTTTGTGTAGCAAATGGAGCTTACATACTCACAAGTACTCCCACTTTTGTCGCAAGCCATGCGCCTCTCGTGAATCTACTTCGGTATGGTCGTTGGCAATGTAAACATGTATTTTTTTCCTTCACTCGAAACTTTTATAAAGTAATGCATCGGGACACACCACATTGTCGAGAAGCTTCAGGTGTCGCTAGATGAAAAAGACCATTGGTTAGTTAAATTTGTAGAGTTAAAAGAGATAAAGTCGATATTTACATTTTGGGTGAACCGTTGTTAGTCGGGGATGGAGTAGACTATGCAGATCCAGGAAATCAAAGTCGCCTCCCACCCATAGGTATAATTGTCCCTTCATATATCTACCAAAAAAACTAATATAAGTATGTATCAATAAGCAAATTACACAAAAAATGAAGACTTGAATATAAACTCCAATCAAACAATTTGTTAAAACTATTTATCAATCAATCAGACATGCTATTAGTCACCCACTGCTCTTCTTCATCTATGTTATCTTCATCAAACCCTTCTTCATCGATTGAGTCATCGTCGTTTATAAATTGAGCATCATTGTTGGGACTTTCGTGTTATTCTTTAACGAGTGAAGCATCTAAAGTTTCTAGGATTAAGGCAACCCAAGAGGGGGTGAATTGAGCTTCCAAACTTTTTATGTTTTAACCCCAAAAAAGTGTTTGCAAAATAAAGACTAGTTTAACACAAGTATACTGATGTATCAAGTAAATTAGTGCTGAATGTAAAGTGTAGGGTTAGAAAAGCAAACATAGTGATTTTAGGTGGTTCAAAAAACTCGCTTACATCCACCCTTCAAGCTTCTTTCCAAACCTTGAGATTTTCTCCACTATCTTCTCAATAGTGTACACTCTAGCTTCTGGGTGCTAATGAATGTTACAAGTGCTTTTCTGGGTTTAAAATTCAGAACCCAAGTGGTTTTTCTGGCGCACTACTTACAACCCAACCAAGCTGGAGATATACCCTCTCTAAGCTTCTTCTTTAGTGAACAACCTTACTAAAGGAATCACCTCTTTTGAATAGGAAAATAACAAGAAATTAATTCTCTCAAAGAGTGGATAATAAAATGAAAAGCTCTATTTCATTTTGCTTCACAAAATGACAAGGATAAGAAAGTGTAATTGTGTGAATGATAATATGAGTAAGAAGGTTTTTTATCTTTTTCAATCTATAGAAATGATATATGGTCTTTTTCCCACATTTTACAAACTTAATAGTGGTCTATATATAAGCCTCAAGGCAAAAATAGCCATTTTCGTTGGGGATGAGTCTGTTAAAACATAAGTTATACCTGTAGATTAGCATCCGTAGCAGTTGACTGCTACAGGTATCTGTTGTCCAACGGTCATAAATATAGGCACTCTGACATTTGGGAAACTATCCCAGTCGACCGCTATATGAAGTGATCGATATTGGGTCAATCGGTATATGTAGAGGTCAACTTTTATATCTAAAAATGTAGCCCTTAAAGATTTTGAAGTGCGATTTTGGCTATTTTAAGACCCTATCTCAAAACCTAACTCCTAAAGATATAAAGGAGATTTAGGAGTTACAAAGGTATGATTTGAAAACACTTGAAACATATTTTTTTTACCAAGCTTGAGATAAAAAGATTTAGGGATAAAGCCATAGTTAGCCCCATAAGTATGAGCAAAAATCAAATCGGTACCCCTAATTATCAATTCGGCGATTTGAGACCTATAACTTTTGAAAATCATCAATTCTAGCCCCCTGTCTAAATTGGGCATTAAATTCGACGGAAAATCATACAAAATGACCAAAATGCCCCTCAAGATAAAATTACTAAAAAATCATTAAAAATAAAAAATAATTTTTTTTTTAAAAAGTAATATTTTTTAAATAAAAGTTGAAACTCTATTTCAATAATATATTTATTTTTAATTTATTTCTTAAATTTTTATTATTTTTATTTATTTTTAAAAACTTAGTCTTGGAGGGGCATTTTGGTCATTTTGCATGATTTTCCGTTTGATTTAACGCCTAATTTAGACAGGGGGCTAGAATTGATGACTTTCAAAAGTTATGGGTCTTAAATCGCTGAATTGACAATTAGGGGTACCAATTTGATTTTTGCTCATACTTATGGGGCTAACTATGATTTTACCCCAAATATTTATACTTGGTTTTGTAAAATATGCAGTGTGTGATTCAAATTCTTGTCAAAATTAAAACTAGAGTTACAAGGTTATCCTTATGGTCTTGAATCTTCACTTTTGAGTTTCTGGCATCTTCTTGATCTTCAATCTTCTTATCTTTGGCTCTTTGCTAAAAGAGTCTTTGACTTTGAAGATGTTATTTGTAAACTTAATTTATTTATTGAAATCATCAGAATATCTATTGTAAACAAAAGCCAACAACATCAGCCTCTTCGGGAAGTATATCTTCTCAATTTAGAGGAACCAAGTCATTATCATTCAGATCAACGAATAACGTGAGGCCAAGGTCACTTGCTTGTAATGGCTCAATATTCGCTCTTTCACCATCATAACTCTTTGCATCATTGTTATTAGCCAATGAACAGATGTCATATACATTCTGTGAGATATCTTCCGTACGACACGCCAATTACAGCCTAATTTGAGATCGTTGAGATAAAATACTTGATTTGCTTGACAAACTAGAGTGAATGGATATTCTTCATACCATGTTATGCATGTATTGACGCTTGTATAGTGTTCATTTACCTGTACGCCACTTCTATATTTCGGGTATCCCACTAAGCACACTTTAAGACTTAAGTCACATTCTTACCCAAGTATTTCCGGCATATTATATTATTTATGACCCCATAGAAGTCGTGCAACTAGCCGTTGTGACCCCCTAAACAATCACCCACTGTTTTGAGTTCTATGAGACTTTTCAAGACCAACTGTGTGGTACCGAACTCCCCTCACCATGCACCTTAAATATCGATAGCTACGTGTAGATGACCACATACCAAGGCATATAATTTTGGTGACACTCTTGAGGGATTTTCATTGTGCATCATATGATTCTAAATAGATGAGAAAATAATTACAAGTCTTTATTAGTTACTGCATTAAATGCATAGAATGACAACTCAACCTTAATTTATATATATATAATGTTATTATATTTGTAACTTTTACTTGCTCCTCAAACCACTTACAAAATTGTTCTTCGTGCCTACAGAGATTGGTCGTTTAAAGTTGCTTCATGCGTTGGTTCTTAATAGTAGCAACTTCTCAGACAATATTCCAAACTAATTATTAGAGCTCACGAACTTGGAAACCTTGTACCTCTCCGACAATCAATTGTTTGGTGAAATACCAATATCATTTGTTAGTTTGAATTTCTTGTCTACGTTTGATGTAGCAAACAATCTCTATGGACAAATACTGGCAGGTACTCAGCTACAAAGCTTTGGTGCCATAGCATATGAGGGAATCCTGACCATGTGGTGCCCCACTTCCAAACCAATGCTCACATACTAACACTATTATTAGCAACAGAGACAAGGACAATCAAGATCATGAGAAACCTGGGCATAGGATTTCATGGTTTCCTATCACAGTGGTACTTGGCTTTATAATTGGTTTTTGGGGAGTAGGCAGTCCTTTGACTCTAAACTGCAATTGGAGAGTAGCATACTTTTAGTTGGAGAATAGCACTGGTAGTGTCTTGGGCCAGATTGTGTAGAAGGCTATAATACGTACTGATTTTATAAATCTGTTCAATTTGTTTTTATAAAGCCAAGACATGTCCAACACAGAACTCCAAAAGGTTTGGCCCAAACTCAACCTGTGAACCGATGCCTTCACATCCTAACTGTTCCTTAATTTCTTCTTCTGCTTTTTGCAATGTCTTTTGAAAGCTTGAATTCTCTAATATTATTGGAGCAATCAAGATTACTAATGCATTGCAAGTTTCTTTGTTGCCATTGCACAATTTTTTTTGCTCGAGACTATTCCAACAGATTACAACATAGTTCATTCTGATGGATTTAAAAACATTGAATTGTTTGATCTTGTTGCATACTAGTTGGCTGGTCAATTGCTTGTCTAGCAATCAAATCTAAAGAAGCAGGTTGTTAATTTCTTGATGTCAACAGTATCACATACAGATTCAATTCCCTATTGTTTTTGACCCTTTTAAGGCTCGAATATTTGGGGTTGTCATAATCTAATATCTGGTGAAATCTGAAAAGAACTCTGCACATCACCAGCATTAATATCAGGCACACAAGCTCTGGAAAACGAAAGCTCTTACATTTTACCATTTTTTAGGATAGGCAATCGTTCGGTTTTCCAATACAATTCTCCCTCTAGCTTGCTATTACTGAGGATTTTACCATAATAACAATAGTCTCAATGGCAACATACCTACTGAGATTGGTCATTTGAAGCTGCTTCATGTGTTAGATCTTAACGATAATAACTTCTCAGGCCATATCCAAGACAAAGTATCCAATCTCATGAACTTGGAAGACCTAGAACTCTCTGACAATAAATTGTCTGGCCAAATACCAATATCATTTGCTAGACTTAATCTCTTGTCTAAGTTTAGGTTTTCAAACATTAATAATCTATCTGGACCAATACCATCATATAGACAACCAGCTAGACACAATATCATCTATTAATGAGGAGGATAGCTGGAGCAATAAGGTGACATTTCAATGGAGTAATAAGGATAATCCTCCTCATTGCAATCTCTTCAAATATTTAGGAGATATGTATGGTGATAAGGTTGATTAAAGTTCAACTTCTTCTCTCAATGTAATAAGTCAAAATGATGTAGAAATATCGTACAATTCTAGGGATATAGGTCTCACATCAAAGTCTACAGCAAAGTCTCAAGGGAAAGTTTGAAATTTTGAATTGAAGCATAGCATGATTTTAAGGATAATGCTTATCAAGTCTCACGCATGATTCCATCGATACGGGTTGATAACTCAGTTGGTTTACGGTCAATACGTTAGAGTAAAAGCAGTTTGATCTTCCTGTATCTTTCCCTGTAAAACAATAAAAGACCCCGGGTTCCGAGGTGTGGAACCTCGAAGCTTAAGTCAGTTTCTTATTTTTATGCAAGTGTTTTTGCTATTTTTTCACATAAGAAATCCCTTACCTTCTCATCATTAGCTTCTCTTTTTATAGTGCTTTCGCCCACGTTTCTCTCTTTTTCTCTAGCTGAGATTTTAGCAAGTAGTTCTTGTCCCTGTTAGGTCGTGCTCCGTGATATTCTCTCCACCTTTTTCCCGCAAGTCATGCTTCAGATCAAGGCTTACCGGCCCTCAAACAGAAGTTGATTTTGACAAGAATGACATGCCTTCAATTGTGGACAGCAATGAGCAAGGTTAAAATTGTAGACTCTGATAATGGTTTGGGCTACACAGTTGTTGTATATATATTGAAAAGATATGTACAATCTTTGACTAAAAGGAGAGTTGACAAATATACAAAATATTTGTATTTCCTAAACTAACAGTGATTTCCAAAATCACTAGAGGAACGCCAAGACTGGTGGGATTTATCCTGTGATGAACTGGTATTACTCTCAATAGACTCCAACGGTGATCTACTCCCTACTAAAAATACAAACGACTTTCAGAAGCTGGATACAAATATAGGGGCATGAACTACATTATAGTACCATTTAAAGTCTAAAGAACTATACATCTATTGACTGGAAGGTACACTACAAGAAATGTGGTCTTCAACGACAACGGCTTCCGTAGTTGAAACCACCAAATTCGTCGCAAAAGCTTAGCCCCCACGGAATAAGGTCGTCAAAGCGTGGTCGACTCTGCCGCGTGCAGAGAGCCCTGATTCAACGACAAAGCTTCTGTCAGCACTGGTCCAGCAACGTTGACGAGCTCCACTTCGTCAAGAGAGGTGCCTCCATTGCCGATGAGCTAAAGCCGCCGTCCATATTTGTTTTTCTTGCCCCCAACAACGACGGAAGTTGATCGTGGAGATTGTCGTAATTGAATTTCTTGTGAATTAGAATTTCGGTGAAATAGTGCAATTCGGTCATGGCATTGATTTCAATTCTGCAATTTTTCAATAGTTTTCTCATTTATTGCAATCCATTTGTTTTGTGTCATTTTCTCAATTTCATTACAATCAATTTGTTTTTTTTTCTTTTTTTGAGTTTCTGCAATTCATTTGTTTTCATTTCACAACATTCCTCCATCAGTTTCCTTATTGCATAGATATGAAGAAAAATTAGCATAGATATGAAGAAAAATTAACACAGATATGAAGAAAAATATGGAGTTGCACTTATAATAGAGATTAATCCATAACAGAGTAATATCCATGTATATATTCATATCATATTCACATAACAGATCTTCATCATATTTAAATTTCCGAAAAATCAAAGTCAAGCAGCAATTCACATGACAGATCTTCATCAAATCAGGTATTCATAACCAATACAGCATCCCCTGCACAATATTTAAAGAGCATAAGCATGGTGAGTTTGAATCTCTTAACATGGGTGCTCTGTTTTTCAGTGAAAGTAACTGCACCTGTTTTTATTCAAAGTTCTGCACTACGTGTGTACAAACCAACTGTGTAAAAAACTCCAATAACACAAACATTTTGCAAGCTTATGTCACACCAGAAATAATGTCATAATGATGTTAAAAACAACCAGAGACATTGCTAAGATTTTCTTAATTGAGACACTCTCCATCTCGTTAAGAATTTCTGCAACTATAGGGGAAGTTTATGGTTTCTAACAGAAAAGCATAAATCACAACACAATGGACTCTTGTACACTCTCATATGAACCAATATTGATTCCCTGTCATCATCAATGGGTTCCATCAAGGCTATCTAACTGAACAAAAGAAAAAGAAGGTTGAAACTGATATTTCATTCTATACCTAGTTACTTGACCAGGAAAAATGGGAAAGAGACAACATAGCACTCTAGACCTTTAGTAACTGCAGGTCAGAAACTTACAAAGGCTTTAAATGCAGGCATGTGAGCAGTCATTTCATATATACAGCATCCTGGAAAATATGCATGGCATTATTCACAAAAAAATCCGCTAAAGATCAAGAGTTAGTAAGTCTAGACTTATATTAAAATTTCAAAACAAAGATGTTACTTTACCCAAAGACCATATGTCTGATTTGGAACCATACGGTGTATCAGCAAGAAGGTCAAGCCACATGTAGCTTGGAGTTTCCACAACCAGCATATGGAGCAGAAAACCCATGGTAACCATACAAAGTAGAGGTGAGAAAAGATGTGTAAATGTAGTCTAATAAACAAATTTAACAATAAAACTATACAACATGGCACAATAGATGAGTCCAAAACGAACTTCTAATCACGAAAAAGAGGGAACAAAAGAAGAAGGAAACTTACCTAGACGTGTGTCTTGATCTCTTGTCAGAAATAGATTTGAGCACTAAAGCAATTTTGGAATACCGTCAGAGAAAATTAGCTTTGGGTTTTCACATAGAAAATTAAACTAGATTTTCTTTGTTAGTCTGCCACTAACCTTGACATCACGATGAAGAATATGGTTGGCATGCAAGTAATCAAGCACCATGAGGAGTTGAACTAACCATTTGCAGAGTTTCTGCATTTATGAAAAATTTCAAGTATGAACCAGGGAGATCTATAGTCTAAATTTAATTTCTAATCACAGAATGGTCAATTTTATTTCAGCGAAAAAAAGGATAGAAACTTGGCAGCAAGAGTGACAACCTCTTGGGGAAAATGAACACCATTGGCCCTTTTAATAGCTTCTGCCCTATAACATGAAGAGGCAATTATGCAAAGTCAGAAAAAAGCAAGACCAAATCATGTCCAAGCAGAATACTGGGACATTAACCAAATAACTGACTTAAGCAATGAATATAGCCCACATGTCTCCTCCTTCACAATATCCTAGCACAATGCATACAAAGCAACCCTGGAAGTTACAACACCAAAATGTCAAGTGTAGAACCAGTAATGATGGGGACAAAGTTCCTTAACATGCAAGGGACCATAATAAAATTCTATAATGCTCCTTAGGCAATTGGCACACACACGTACACACAAACACAATGCTGACCTTTTCCACCCAGGAATCTTTGTACTCTATGATAAATGGATTACGTACTTTAGAAATAAGCTCCATCTGCAGAATTGAAACCCAAGAGAGCTTCTCAAGAGCTAAACTTATAGATAAAAGTGCAGTAAAGGCATCATTCTTTAAAACCAACCACAGGGGAACATAATACATCTTAAGAAATCTCCTTTGAAAATTAAGTTCAAAAAAATAAATATCTGTTGATTACAAAGAACCATATATGGATCTACACCACGTGGATCAGAAATGTAAGACCCAAAATCACCTAACAAATTATCAACACAGACAAGAGCCACTATAACTTCTCAAATATCAGTGATCCTGAGCGTTTCCACTTCTTTATATAAAATACATTGAGACTTAAAGTGTTTATTCTGGTTTACAATCATGATTCAATGCTTCTAAGAGAGGCACAGCTGCAGCATATAAGAGATTGAGATAATGATTCAATACATTGAGATAAGGCATTCCTAAAGCAACAAATGAAGAATAATCTCGAAGAATATTTTGTGGAATCTTTTAAATACCACTTGAAGCAACTGATGATTGATGGAAAGAGAGGCACATCTGCAGCATATAAGAGATTAACACAACCAATATAAACAATGTTGCATCATCAATATTATCAGAAGTAACATTGGTAAGAGAAAGTTTTTCCAAAAGATAGGCTCATCTCTGTTGCTCCAGACAACAATATCTCCTGTACTATGCTCTCCTTAATCTAGATATTGTCTTAGGATAAATCGAAAAGGTCCCTGAGTAGAGAAAGTTCCAGTCATATTTGAGTGAGAAAGATCAGTAATCTGGGGTAATGGCCCAGATTTTTATCCAGAACTAAAGTAGAGTTCAAGAGTGTAGAACAGTTTCCTTATGCAGATCATACATACTACCTAGAATAAATATTTACTACAAAGAGATTTTTGAAAACTTATAGCCAGTATTCCTAGTAGTTCTACAAACAAGTAATGACAGACAAGTAGAAAATCCCACATGTCAGATGCGGAATAAACCCAAAGAATAGCACCATGAATTTCTCTGATTTTCCTCACACCCTTAGTTCAAAATGCATGCATAAAAATGCTCAGGGACCACGAGCAAGGGCAAAACAGAAACAGCCCCGAGCCTGGTCTTCTGGTATCATCCCTTCTCCTTTGTTCGTATCGATTGCTTCTAACATCTCACCACCTCATCCATTAGGTGCAAGAAAGCAAAGATTTCTCTTCAACCGAAAGGAAAATAAATTAGCTAGCCCATGAACAATTGCCTACACTAATCTAAAGATGACAAAATTGATTCAAACATCAACATTGCCTAAATCGAAAACGTTGAAGAAAAAAATTACGAAATGAAAGAATAAACAAGAAAAATAGACAGGAAACCCTAAAACCCAACTAAAATCCCGACGCCCTTCCAGTTCCCTCAAATCATCCCGTACAACCAATCTTTCTTTCGGTGCCTAGGTTGAGAGTCCACACGGCAACAATGAAATTGACCCAAGATTAATCCGAATTAGTCTAGCACACTCTGTAATCGAATTATTCAATGCAAAGATTGGACGTGCAGAACAAAAGAAAATTCAAGGCAACAAGCAGACCATACCAGCAAGACTTCCAAACAGTACAGGACACCAACGAAGACAACAACGTATGACACCGGCAATGGCAATAACTCGAAAGAAAGAGAGAGAGAAAGAAAATGAGGAAAAGATAAGAGAGAAGTGAGGCGGCTAGCAAGGAGAAGAATTTGACAGAGAGCAATGGCAGCGGGAGCAAGAAAAGCCTTAGTGCTAAATGACAACCGCGAAAAGTCATTTTGATTTTTGACTTTTTGTAACGATAGCTTTTGAGTTTAGTAACGGGAAGAAGAAACTTACTCAAACTTTTTCACCTTTAGTGACCTTTTTTTATACGCTTGTATCTTTAGGTCCGTCGTTAATATTTTGGACATAAAAATTTTAACAAAATAAAAATTCTAAAATTTTTAATTTTACCATACATACTTCATTTTCACAAATTCTAATAAATCTTAATAAAATAAAGATTTTTAAAATTTCGAATTTAGAGAATTTTGACAAACAAATATCCTTTAGTAACGAATTTAAGAATTCGGTAAAGGAAGCCGTACTTTTTAGCGACAAATGAGAGAGGGTTGGAGGCTGTAGCCTAGTTTTCTTGTAGTGGTAATGTTCCACTTGGCTATAAAGGCTTCATCTAAAAGGGACAAAAAGCCAGTAAATTTTAAGTGGGTCTAAAGACTAGGAGATATTTCGACCAAAAATGGCAGTTCCAATCGTTGGAGAAGTAGAGAAGTCGAGCACCTCGTACCCAATTTTCCAAAAGATCGTCTACACCCACACGAATGGACCATGAGGTCCATGACAAAAAGTGACAGAGGAGCGGGCAGAGGACCACCGGGACATTAATCGCAAGAAAGTAGTGTTTTTTCCGCTTAATAAAAGAAAGTAGTTTAATTGGCTGCACAAGGGAAGATGAATGATATCGTTGTCCATCGAGAAATATATTAAGAAAAAACATATATCAATAACTTTTTGCTTAATCATGAAAGAAATTTATTGATGATCGTAATCTATCGGTAGCTCAACTCTTACTGGCGTTAACTCCACAGAGAGTAGTGCTTCAGTCATCCATAATCAGAACACTCAATCAGTTATTACCGAAGTTTCAAGATCGAAAATTTTCCCTTTTCTAGCACATATGAATGAGTCATATAGTACCGGTCCCGAAAGATAGTGCTGAGCAGATAATTGTTTAGAATACCCTTGTTTCCCAAAAGCCTATCACTCACTTACCACCACAATTTTTATTATGTGACTTAAATTTTGATTTGAAGCTACCGAATATATAAATCAAAAGCTTATCACTCGCTCACTGCCATAATTAAAAGGCCTAATCCCAACTATGTTAGCACACCGCAATACCCTTAAAATTTCTGACACAAATTACCCATCTACCGCGCGACGTATCCCCAATCTCACGTCAGCATGACAATTTTCCTGGTCATAATGCTTGTGCCCCGGGGATAGGATAGAAGATCTAAGGTACCTAAAAGATTTGATTGTGGGTAAAAATAAATCCAAAAGAATCTAAACAATTAATTCACTTGGTCAAAAGTATGTATGATTGACAGAATTACACTACACCATTTTTGGCCACAGGGGACAAAAAGTCCCTGACGGTCAAAATTTTGTCTCTAACGATCTTTAGATACAAAAATAATTCAACTCCTTGTCGTCACTGTAGCGCCGTGGCTAAAGGGTATTTAGAGAAGAAAATTTTCATGCGTCCTTGAAAAGGAATTTTAGAGACGAACACAACAAGCTAATGTTCGAATGCATTCGAATATAATTTTCTTTGGCGGGGGTAGTTTTCATCCCTATTTAACGTTTGATTCTATGCAATGTTTAAGAACCGAAAGTACACTTTTAGGGATGATTTTGTCACATTTTTGTTTGAAAGTATTCGAACGAGGATCAAATTTGCATCGGCTACTTTTGTCCCTAATATACATTTGAATATATTCGAACATGCGTCAAACCATCATTCGAAAGGGATTCAACAATTGATCACACACGTTCATTAGTTGATGTTTGTTTTGTAGTGAAAACGTTAGAACACAATCCATCTGTATAAAACGTATATTAGTTGTCATGTAAGTAGCGATCATTCGAATAATATCCAATTGCTAATCGCGGGCATAGTTGCTATTCGTATTGTAATGATGACGTTCGAAAATATCTCGTAGTGTAAAACGTGTATTTGTTGTGTGCTTGAATAACATATTCATTTGTGTTGGTTTATGTTTGATTATCATTGGAAACATGAACTCGATACCGTTTAATGGTGTTCGAATTCAACAATCATTTGTGCAATTCAATTTGTACACATTTGAATCTTGTATGTTCTAATGTGTTCTAACATAATCGAATACTAAACAATTGTTTAGTTTCCATCAAATGAAAACAATACTAAACACATTGTCCACACATACAAAATAATACTAAAGACATGATAATTTCATATTTGTGTATCATGATGATCTTGGATTAATTGTCCATACATTATTGTTCCTGTCATTATTAATATGAAATTTGCTAGATCCAGTTTCATGCAACGCCCATGACCTAATCCTGGTCACTGATTTTCCTTTGACTCTTTATTTTTTGGCCCCTACCAAACACATATTTTTTGAAAATATTTTGCATGAAAATATATTCAGTCAAAACATACGCAGCCTAAGATGCAGAAAGCGTGTATTCGTAATTTAGACAAGGGTGTAATTTTCCAACAGCTACTGTGTTCTGCATAGAAAAAATGAATAAGAAAGTATAAGTGTCGTGCGTGTTAAATAAGTAGTCTGCGTTATTCTCTCAAAATCAGTGAGTTTTTTTTTTTCATTTATAGAAAATATCACTACACCATTTTTGGCCTTTTCGGATGCATTTTGTGGGGGATGTCACCAAAATCGTCCCCAAATCTTTACTTTTAGAGACGAAATGATGTTCATCCCTAACAAAATTTGTTAGAGATGAAATATAAATTTTGTCCCCATTTATTGACGAAATCTAGTCATCTTCATTAAATTTGTCTCTAATTTGGCGGGAGTGATGGTAGGAAACCTTTAGGGACGAACCCAATTTTGTGGTGCGTAAAAATTTCGTCCCTAACTTCGCCCGTAGGATTCAGAGATAGAAATGTAACAATAATGTTAGAATTAAATCAAACATATGATTCAGAATATCGAGTTTTGTTAGCCCAAGGTTGTTTTGCAAACAATCCATAATTGATTTTGATGATAACAAAAATTCTAAGTTTTGAAGGATTTTAGATTTTATTGTCAATCCTCTTTTCTAAAGGATTTATTTCAAATAATGAGGTTATCTTTCTAAAATATCTCTAAGCATACTTGAACACCATTACACAAGTTAATTGGTCAATTTTTCTATTGTAGGTACTTTTGAGATATGTTGAATTAGAGTAGTTGCTGTCAAAGAACAAATTTTTCAGACTAAGTATTCAATGTGTCGACACATTGAAGACAAGTGTCGACATATTGCATTGTCTCTCGAGAGCAAAATTTCAGACTAAGTTTAAAGTGTCGACACATGAAGACAATGTGTCGACACATGGTGCGAATTTGCAGATACTCTGGAAACAACGCCAACTCATCCAAAAAGTCTCCAAATGGTCTCAAATGACTCGTTTGAACTTTTGAGGATTTTGATGACCGTTGAAGACTTGGGGGCTATAAGAAGAATGAGATAGAGAGAGAAAGCAAGGACTTGCATCATTATTCAAAATCTACCTCGATAGAGAGAGAAAGCAAGATCTAAAGATTTCATTTGTTGATTCCTCCAAGATCAAAGCTCCCATTGTTAAATCTTCTTCTCGTGCTTATACTTGACGATCTAGCCTCCAAAGAGAGAGAAGTTTCTTGAAAAAGACACAGCACACTTGCAATCAATTGTGCCCTAACTTCTAGAGAGAGAAAGTGCTTTGAAGAAGAGGGAAGACCGCACCTATATTTTAGGATCTGACCAGTGAATTTCGGATTTAATCCTGTCAGGCAGATTTAGAGTGTATTTTGTGTTTCCGTTTGAGCGTATTATAATACATTAAATTTTTTATTGATAGGTGCTAAGTCAGAGGCATTTTCCCTTGAGGATCCAGGTAAGCAGGGTTATTATGCTAGATTTTTCAAAAAGGTCGAGGTGATATTTAAAAATTGAATGTTTCTATTGAAAACCCTTGGAGTTTTATGTGCATTACTTTATGATAAAATTGTCAAAGGTTATAGCATGAAATGTGTAACATGAGCCTAATTTTATGTCCAATGATATTTCATGATGTTTTAAATTTTTAAAACAAGGCTTTTTGATATTTATTGTTATTCAAGATTTGTGCATGATATTTCATGATGTTTTCATGTTTAAATCAAAGCTTTTTGATATTTATTGTTATTCAAGATTTGTGCATGATATTTCATGAAAAGAAGAGAAAGATACAAATTTTAAAGTAATATTTATTTTCTTTTATGATATGTTATATATGTATTTTAACCCTGAGGCCTAGAGTTACAAAGACAGCAAATTGGTACCAATTACAACCTATTGAGTGCACCCATTTTGGAAACGGAGTAGCTTTTTTTGTAGATTCTTACTGAGTGCACACTTGGACATGGCCAAGCCTTAGTAAGGAAGAATTCTACCCATAGTATTGGCTGATCCCCAAACTAGGTAACAACTGCACAACCCTGTCACGGGGGTAAACGTGACCCACAGTTATTGCCAAAGGATTTCTCATACAGATAAAAATGATTTTCTACGGTATTATGTGGATAAAACTGTTTTGATTTCTTATATAGATAAAACAAATTTTCTATAGTATTATCTTACATAGATAAAAACTATTTTATTGAAATTGTCAAAAATAGCTTTCAAGAATTTGGAAAGATTTTAAATATTTTGTCTCTTACTATTACAGTGTGGCTTATGGGATACACACTAGCATAATGATCTTACTTACTAAGTTGTCGAACTCACCCGCTATTGTTTTCTTTATTTTCAGATGTTGATCAGGAGTGTGTCGATAACCAGGATTAGATGGCACGTGGGCGGGTAGTTGAGAGATTATTAGAAAAAATGTCTAACTCTAGTTTGAGTTTAATCATGTTTAGATTTGTCTATTCTATCATGTTTAGTTTGTCAGTATTCTAAAAGAGTTTGTTTTATTAAAAGAAGGTTTTTAAATAAAGTTTATTCTACATTTTTTTAACATAAAAGGGGAATAGGATTGGTTGAGAGTTGTGAGGATAGGATCGGGTAGATTAGGTTGTTTGTTTGAAATTGCTTGTTATTTGTTTGAAATTGTATGTTATAATTGTTTAATTATATTTTGATAAGAAATTTTGAACATTAGTTAATAGCCCACGTCGTAACTATTGGAATCCGAATAATTTGAATAATGGTGAAAACTCGGGTTAGACCGAAGAGAACAATATCAGAACCAACTTGAACACTGTTGGAGGGTTACGTGAGGTAATACAACTGGTTATGGTGGAATTCAAGGAAATTGCTTTTGGAGTAGGAGCCTGGGAAAGCAGCTATTACGTGGAAAAAGGTTTAAGTATTTTTCGAGTGTTATTTTCCCAAATCAATAAGGGAAGCTAAGGCAAGAGAATTTTCTACTCGAAATTAAGGTTCGATGACGGTCCAACAATATGCATCTAAGTTTGTGGAGCTCTCTCACATTGCACTCTACCTGATTCCAAATGAAGTAAAGACGTCTTGGAAATTTGAAGATGGCCTTAACTCGAGGATTTATGATAGGGTCGTTGGGTTTGAAGTGAAAAATTTTAGTGAGCTCGTTGATAAGGCAACCCACTCTTTTGTGGCTATTAGATATCTTAGAACATGTGGTGTTGAGACTCAACAATTAGAGAAAATTTTGGCAGTAGTTACTCCGTCAGGGAGTTCTATCATATGTAAGAGGGTGATTAGAGGTTATCCAATAAGTATAGACGAAAGAGTGCTTCTAGCAGATCTAGTTGTATTGAACATGCATGGATTCGATGTTATCCTAGGGGTGGATTGGCAAGCATCTAATTATGTGCGTATTGATTGTCGAAGCAAGGAATTTATTTTTAGACCCCAAGAAAATCCAAAATATAAATTTATCGGATCATGTGTGCATTCCCTCCCACTAGAAATGTCTGACTCTAGTTTGAGTTTAATCATGTTTAGATTTGTCTTTGTATTCTAAAAGAGTATTAAGTTTTATTAAAAGAGATTTATTGAAGTTTTTAAATAAAGTTTATTCCACATTTTTTTTACAAAAGTTTAGTTGTTTATGGTTTTTAAGTCACCGTCTAGCCTTGGAGATTTTAGGCGTGAAAACCACTGCCAAGAGTGTGGGTGAAATACAACAAGAAAATACAAACCGACGCCCCATAGGAAGATGCATTAAGTGAACCCTGCCAACTACACAAGCTGGTCCTTGATAAATGCAATTCGAGTGTCAATGTACTATAACTCGCTCGTAATGGGAGCAATCTTCTCCTCTATAAACGTATGGAGACCAACTATCTGCATAGTGATCTCAGCTAAGAACACATTGACCCACTGTGGGCGTGCCTAGTGGGCAACATGTGCCTCCTCCCCTCCCTTATGCTCTTATACCTCCATATCTGGCTTCGCTCCCCTTGTGCCCCCTATTGTGCGTGGTGGCCAATGTGGCTTGCACTCCTCAAATGTGTGCTCCACTCAATGGTGCACATTTAAGAATGGTCTTCCCATCAGGTATGCCTTGAACCCTCGCGATTGTAAGGAAGCATGTGATGAAAAGTCCGAAGGGAAGATTGTTTATAGAGATAACATGCACTTCACGACAAAGAATTTGATAGATCTGCCCTGGCAGATTTATATAGGACTTAGTCCCCAACAAAAACAGGAATCGAGCTCGATCATGTGTGAAGCTTGTCTTGTGAAGCTTCGAATCTATATTTGAGGCAAGCAACAAGTGCAGTACCTTGAAGAAGGGAATCAAAGCCTTTTGTCGAATGACTACACCTCCTCTATGATATTGCCCAGGACGACCGATAATAGACAACAGTATGTGGTCCATGGTCGGCTCACCTTCACCAGCAATAGCATGAGCCTCTGGTACAGGAGGAAGATGGGCATCACCCTTTGGTGGAGGAGGAAGAGGGGCATCGCCCTCTATTGGAAAGGCAGACCTGGGGATGTGGAGAAACTCGGCAATTGCATCTGCTGACATAGTGACCGTGACCCCACGGACCGTCACAGTCAATTGATCCACAGTGGGATCATGTTTTCCCATTTCCAAGTAAAACTCATGAATTATGTCGTGGATGACGCACTCAATCATCCAAAGGATAGGCATCTATCCTCTAGTTATGAAAATCTAGGGGAGTGTTGTAGCCTCGAAGCTCAATGGCGAGAGCTCCTCGATGTTTACAACCCCTTCAACTAGCATTTGTCGTGCCCTGATCTGTTCGTCTCCTGTCAAATCCATCTGTGATGACGCATGCCCGGGCCTTAGTTGCTTTCTTGAGGATGCCATGGAAAGAAAACAACACAAAAACATTGCATGATTGTAACAATTAAAAACATGAAGTGTAAATGGTGACAATTAGTAACAAAAATAGATAAATTACACAAGATTGAACATTTCAATAACTTATAAGGAAAAAAAAAACTAATATAAATTGGAAAAATTAATGCACATTGGGCATTGGGAAAAAACAAACAAATGCACATTGGACATAAAAAGTAACAAAAATTGCTGGAACATATTCAAATGTGTGTTGGAACATATATTTAACATTAATGGTAACATAAATGGTTGTTTAAAAATTGCAACAAATTTTTTTGTGAAAATGAAAACAACTTATATTAAATATTAATTTGCTACTAAATATTTATCTTGGTTTACTAAGTAGCAAGTTAATAATTAATTGGTTAGAAATATGAAGAACAGTCTAGGTAGAAGTTAAGAGAATTTGAGTTTAGCCATTGAACAAATATTTAAAATTTAAAAATGAGAAAATTGTCTAGGAAAATATTTTATAGAAAGGAATAAAAAGAGTCTCGCTTATCATCCATTGACTTGGTAATGCTTACAAATAACTATTAGTGACACATAACACAAACAATAAACAAAGTACATAGATAGTATTAGAAATTTGACATTTAGTGACCAAATTTTCGGTGACGAAAACAAAAAGTCATCTATTGGTGACGACTTGCTTTTTTCATCACTAAAAATTGTTTTTGTTTTTGTGACGAAAATTGACTTTGTCGCCAATTTCATCACAAAAAGCTTTTTATTTGTGTTGAAATTTTAATTTCATCATGAACACTTAATTTTTGGTGACAAAAGTTTTGTTACAAAAAAATTTTAAAAAAATGGTGACAAAATGTTTTTGTCACTAGAAACAAGAGCCTTTTGTAATGGAAATTTTCGTCACTATTTCGTTCAATCGGGCACAACACGAATCATTGGTAATTTTATATTAAGAGGAGAATATTAAGTGATGAAATGTTCTGTCACGTTGTCATAGAGTTTTTGTGACAAAATCATTTCGTCACCCTAACCAATTGATCGCCATTAAGAATGACCGATCGGTTTGGGGCAATACAACCTCCCGATAGATTGGCACAATGACATATTTGATCGTTTAATACCACCGATCGATCATGTAGGCAATTGGAACAACAAATTGCAGCTCGGCACTTGTCCACCTAAAGTGATCTATCGTCATGTGGTGCCATTGATCGCTTCCATAATCATCACTTTTTCGAATCGTCATTCTATCATAGTGTAGAGGTGATCGATCGCTACATGAACCAATTGAAGTGTGCCATGAGTACTACATTTGATCGGTGGTTGGAATGATTAATCGGATTGTGGAAAGATATGAAAGAAACCGAAGCCATTTTTCACGGTTACTTCTCCCACACTCTTAAAACTGCTCTCAACGATCACCAGTCCAATTCTTCTTGCATTGTCCTCCAAAGCACGTAGAAACTTTCTCCGTTCTCCTCCATGTTAAAGGTACATAGTTTTCTAACATTTAAGCGGTTTTTAATAGGTTTGTTTCTAGTTTAGTTTTTTTAATTTTCTACATAATCCATTCAGATATGTGAAATATATTTATTTTAGTGTCAATATTTGTTTTAGGAGATTAGAATTGATTAGGGATCATTTTGGGCGTGTTTTGCGGTTAGATATGTTTTGCGTATTTTTGTCAGCGTCCATGAGCCGATCGATCGCCTGTTGAGGGCGTTCAATCGAATGTTGGCTATTAAGAGTGGCAATCGATCGGTTGTTAAACGGGCATCCTATTTTTTCACCAGTTGTCCCAACAAGTCTGCGGGACTAGTCTTGTTTTTCTTAAATTCCTTCATCTTTTCCTTAAAATTACTACTTCTTTTTCTTCTTCTCATTCTTCTCTTTCACTCGCTCGATTTCAGACTTTTTATTTTGAATTCCTATGAGGCATTCGAACAGTGTTTAAAAGCGTTCCAACGGACTTTTGGCACTAAATTTTTTATTTTCATTCAAACCTCATTCAAATGGTGTTTAGAAGCGTTCCAACAGAAAAAGAGGGGGGGGGGGTAATTTTGGCGCTTAATTTTTTTTTTTGTTGAATCCTTGTTTGAATGGTATTTAAATGCGTTAGAATGGAAAAGGAGGAAATTTTGGCTCTTTATTTTTTATTTTCATTGAAACTTTGTTCATGTTGATTTTTGTTCACAATCAATATTTTGATGATTTCAATAAATAGATTAAGTTTACAAAATGGATATCTTCAAAGACAAATACATTTTTATCAAAGAGCCAAAGACAAGAAGATTGAAGATCAAGAAGATGCAAGGAGCTCAAAAGTGAAGATTCAAGACCATAGGGTATAATCTTGTAACTCTTAGTTTCACTTTTGATAAGGATTTGAATCACAAGCTTGCATAACTTTTAAACCTGCATAAATTTTTCATCACAAGTTTGACAACCAAAATTTGCTTTAAATGTCTTCAAATCAACCCTATACAAGTCCCTAAGCCTTAGTTATACTTTTGGAGAGTTTGTTTTTGAAATTGAGATTTCAAAAATGTCAAAAACTTTCTTTTTAATTATAGTGGATGATGAACAGTGTTATGCAGTCAACCAGAAGCTACAGTACAGCTACGGTACTACGAATCGAAAAATTTAATGTTATGACTGTTGGAGCAACAACTACTTCTAGCGGTCGACCGATACATTATAGTGATCGACCAGTACATCGGGAAATGTTTTTAAATGGCTAGTTTTCTTTTGTGATCTATATAAGGGATCTCTCAAGGTATTTCTATTAAGCTTTGAACGTCCAAACATTTGTTTTATCTTTAAGAGAATCCAAAAGCCTTGATTTTCACATCAAAATATTTTTCTCACATCATTCATAGAAATTACACATTTTTATCCTTGTCGTTGTGTAAAGTAAAGAGATAGAGCCTTCCATTTTATTATCCACTATTTGAGTGAGTCAAATTCGTGTATCTTCCTATTCAATAAAGGTGATTCCTTTAGTGAGGTTATCCACTAAGAAGAAGCTTATAGAGGGTATATTGTTGGCTTTTGTTCACAATCAATATTTTGATGATTTCAACAAACCGATTAAGTTTACAAAATGGACATCTTCAAAGACAAAGACATTTTTATCAAAGAGCCAAAGACATGAAGATTGAAGATCAAGAAGATGCAAGGAGCTCAAAAGTGAAGATTCAAGACCTTAGGGTATAACCTTGTAACTCTTAGTTTCACTTTTGACAAGGATTTGAATCATACACCTGCATATCTTTCATAATGTGCATAAACCGTTTTATCTCTTGTTTGAAAGATCAAATGTTTTTAAATGGTTTCAAAACACCTCAATCAAACTCCCAAACCTTTTATATACTTATGGAAAGTTAGTCTTTAAAATTGGGTGTTTCAAAATTGTTAAAATCATGGTTTTGAATGAACCGGATCATATGCTTAAGTTGAAGAGGTCGACTGGCCAGTGAAGCGATCGACCGGTCTATGATTTGAAATAGATCCATTGAGCTCTGACATTATGACCTTGGGTAACGGTAACCCGAAGCTATTGACCGGTACAACGGTAAAATTTCTAACGGCTAGTTTTCTCATGTGGCCTATATAAAGACCTTCCTAACGTCTCTAAAAAAAAAAGAATGACCACATATCATTTTACATAGCTTGAGAAATATCTTAACCTTCTTATTCCATATTTCTCATATTATTCACACAAATTACATTTTCACATCCTTGTCATTGTGTGAAACAAAAGAGATAGAGTTTCCATTTTCTTATCCACTCTCTGAGAGAGTTTGTTTCTTGTATCCTCCTATCCAAAGGAGGTGATTCCTTTAATGAGGTTGTTCACTAAAGAAGAAGCTTAAAGAGGGTATATCTCAAGCTTGGTTGGATTGTGAGTGGTGAGCCCGAAAATCACTTTGGTTGTGAGTGTTGAGCCCGAAAAAATGCTTGTATGGTTCTCTAGCACCGGAAGCTAGAGTATACACTATTTGAAAGATAGTGGGAAAACCTTAAGGTTTGGTAAAGAAGCTTGAGGGGTGGATATAGGCGGGTTTCCGAACTACTAAAAATCGTATTTGCTTCTATAAACTCCACTCTTTACATTTAGCACTTATTTACTTATTGCATCAATACTTGTTTAAATACTTGTGCTAAATTATCATTTACTTTGCAAACACGTTTTTGGGGGTTAAAAGCGAAAAAGTTTGGAAACCCAATTCACCTCCCTCTTGGGTTGCCTTAATCCTTGGACTTACTTATATCTCAGGCTTGGTTAGGTTATGTGTGGTGCGCCCGAAAAATCACTTGGGTTTTGAGTGTTGAGCCTGGAAAACACTTGTAAGGTTCTCTAGCACCCAAAGCTAGAGTGTACACTATTTGAAGATAGTGGGAAAACCTCAAGGCTTGGAAAGGAGCTTGAAGGGTGGATATAGGGGTTTGCCGAACCACCTAAAAATCATGTGTTTGCTTTTCTAACCCTATTCTTTACATTCAACACTTATTTGCTTGTTGCATCAACATACTTGTGCTAAACTAGTCTTACTTTCCAAACACGTTTTGGAGGTCAAAAGCGAAAAAGTTTGAAACCCAATTCACCCCTTTGGGTTGAATCCTAGGAGCTTCAATTTGAACGGTATTTAAAAGTGTTTCAATGAAGAAAATGGGGTAATTTAGGCCTTAATTATTTTATTGTCATTAAAACATTGTTCCAACGATATTTAAAACCATTCCAATGGAAAGTGATAAGTATTTGAATTAAGTGATAAGTGTTCAAACATTTTTTCTTGGGAGCAACATTCCCAACCATTCAACGAAAGTGTGTGTTTCAGATTTGGAACGGAAAAATTTGTCCCTAAAAATCTTTTTCGACCACACTTCTATTAATTTTCGAAAATTCCTTCCTAAAGAGAAAAGATCTCCGCAAAAAAAAATTCGGGACAGTTTTAATTTGTCCTGGAAAACACTCTTCCCCTGTTTTTTGGGATGGATTTTAAAATCTCCTCAAAGGTACTTTTTGGGACAGATTTTTTTGGCGTCTTAAAAAACTCGAACTCAAAAAGTCAAATTTATTATAGTAATGCCACGCGCACGCTTGTGGTGCACCATAGCTTCCACACATTACATATACAAACGCATCAATAAAGCTTCCACTAATAACACATTCCCACAATTTTGGATTTTCTATGTGGGACAATAAATTTCCAATCCTAAAATATTAGTTGTCCATTTTCCTTATCCACTCTGCTGAGAGAGTTTGTCGTGTATCCCTCCTATCCAAAGGGGACGTTGATTCCTTTAGTGAGTTTGTTTACTAAAGAAGAAGCTTAAAGAGGATATATCTCAAGCTTCCTTAGGTTGTGAGTGGTGCGCCCGAAAAATCACTTTTGGTTCTGCCCAGTGTTACTAAGCCTGAAAAAATGCTTGTATGGTTCTCTAGCATCTGGAAGCTAGAGTATACACTTTTTGAAAGATAGTGGGAAAACCTTAAAGCTTGGTAAAGGAGCTTGAAGGGTGAACGTAAGCGAGTTTGTTGAACTTACCCTTTAAAATCCTCGTATTTTACTGTTCCCTAAATCACTCTTTACATTTACACTTATTTATTTATTACATCAATACTTGTTTTAATTACTTGTGCTAAATTATCATTTACTTTGCAAACACGTTTTAGGGGGTTAAAAGCGAAAAAGTTGGGAAAACCCATTTCACCTCCCCTCTTGGGTTGCTTAATCTTTATTCCTTGGACTTACATATATCTCAAGCTTAGTTAGGTTATGAGTGGTGCGCTCCCTGAAAAAATCACTTGGGTTTTTGGAGTGTTGAGGCTATGGGAAAGCACTCTGTAAGTTCTCTTAGACACAAGCTAGAGTGTACACTATTGGCGATAGTGGAAGAAACTCAAGGCTTGGAAAGGAGCTGTGACAAGGTGACGGTATACGGGGATTTGCAAACCCACCTAAAAATTATGTGTTTGCTTTTCTAATCCTACACTTTACATTTAGCACTTATATATTTGTTGTTAGCATCAATATACTTGTACTAAACTAGTCTTTACTTTCCAAACACGTTTTTGGAGGTCAAAAGCGAAAAAGTTTGAAAACCCAATTCACCTCCTCTCTTGGGTTGCCTTTACTTCCTAGGAGCTTCATTCAGAACGGTATTTTAAGTGTTTCAATGAAGAAAATGGGGTAATTTAGGCGCTTAATTATTTTATTGTCATTAAAACATTGTTCCAACGATATTTAAAACCGTTCCAATGGAAAGTGATAAGTATTTGAATAGTAAGTGATAAGTGTTCAAACATTTTTTCTTGGGACGCAACATTCCTAACCATTCTAACGACAAGTGTGTGTTTGAACAGAGTGTTAGGAATGGAAAAATTTGTCCCTAAAAATCCCCTTTTTCGGGACAGCACACAGTTCTATCCAAAATAATCAACTTTTTTGGGGACGAAAATTTCCTTCCTAAAGAGAAAAGATCTCCGCAAAAAAAAATTTTTGGGACAGTTTTAATTTTTGTCCTGGAAAACACTCTTCCCCTGTTTTTTGGGATGGATTTTAAAATTCGTCCTCAAAGTGTACTTTTTGGGACAGATTTTTTGGCGTCTTAAAAAACTCGAACTCAAAAAGTCAAATTTATTATAGTAATGCCACACGCACGCTTGTGGTGCACCATAGCTTCCACACATTACACTATAGCAAATGCATCAATAAAGCTTCCACTAATAAATACATTCCCACAATTTTGGATTTTCTATGTGGGACACTTTTTATAAATGTCCAATCCTAAAATACTAGCTATTATAATATTTACTTTTCAAAAGCATTAACATACCATGCAAAGTTTCTGGACCCAATGTCATGGTGTCACCATCTTTTCCCATTCTCCTATTCTCCCATTTGCAAATACGACTGACTATAAATACCTAAAGTTTCTTCTCGTATGAGATATCAATCAAGAACCACGCAAGACTTTAAGCCAAATGGTCTCTTATTCCCCTTGTTAATCTTTAGCCTTTTTTATGCGAATCATGCCTGCAATCAAATGGATTGCAACTCTCTCTTGTCTTTACCGTTCAAAACCTCCTCCTCTACTTTAAATTGGTCATCCATTGAGTGCTGCAACTCGGAAGGTATTCCTCATGTGATCCTAGAAGTTATGTCACTCATATTTTTTACCCTCTAAAGGCCTCATAGGAAACATATTTCCTTTTCAAGAAAACCTTACACATTTGTCTTATCTCAATCTCTCCCGTAATTTACTTTTACTACTCTCCCATGGGACTCTTTTTGTCCTTGAATCAACTCACGGTCCTTGATTTGAGGGTTTGCCTGCATCCATTCAAGTACTTGACATCTCTAGGATCTACTTCAACAGAATGATCCAATCCTCATTCCTCCAACGAGCATGGAACTTGACTACACTCAATCTCAGCAACAATACTTTATAGGCTCTTTGCCCCAATCTTTGATGAATGCACAAATCTTGTCAAATTAATTTTTTAGAGAAATTTGTTCAAAGAAAATATCACCAATCCTTAATTTCTCCGTCTTCAACAACTTACCGTACTCAACAAGGCATAATGACTTCACAGGTAACTTTCCGGTAAGCCTTCACTAATGCGTGTTGCTAAAAGCAATTCAAATTTCGGATAATCGATTAGTAGTGCAAATGAAGTTTCTTTCGCTGTCCTCTTTGTCCTTGTCCAAACAAGACAAGACATGACGAACACTCATGCCTCAGCACTTCGGAAAAAATAGAGAAAATTTTCATGGGATTCGTAGGTGAGACAATAGACAAGACAGGATTTTTATCGATGACGGTGTTGACACTAAAGAAGTTTGCAGCTAGTGGTTTTGGTCTTTGGCGTGGTAGACGGGAAAAGAGAGAATATTAATGTCGTTTACTTTGACATTTCGAAACAAAGGAAAGGGACATATGTGGTAGAAAGATAGTGTTGAGCAGATTACTGTTAGATTACCTTCATTTCCAGCATGAGGTTTTGTACCAACAAGTTGACACTGATCGCTTAAGAAGAAAATTGCTTTCTGAAACTAGTTTACTTTTACTTTTTCTTTTTCTTACTTATATATACCAATGTTGACTA
Source organism: Morella rubra (assembly GCA_003952965.2). Classification (NCBI taxonomy): domain Eukaryota; kingdom Viridiplantae; phylum Streptophyta; class Magnoliopsida; order Fagales; family Myricaceae; genus Morella; species Morella rubra. The sequence goes on along the minus strand of CM025849.1, from coordinate 24,958,505 downwards.
AGCAACCTTAGCCATAAGCGCAATGCTTTTTGTACGTTAATCTTTTTTTCTTCTCGGCTTGTTGGTAAGTTGAATGTATGGCAGAGAAGAAACAAGCACAAAAAAGAGAATCCAAGAACAAATAGATAGTGAAAATAACTAAATCAACAAAAATATAAGTGATAAATACGCTTTGCACCATCTAACAATGGGTTGTTGATACTTTGCACCCATACTATTATTTTATTGTACTACTGACTACCAGTTACTGCGGATTATAAATACTTATAAATTTCTGTCAATGTTAACAAAATTTAATTCTTTGATCACCAAAATTATGATTTTGCCCTCATAGAAATGTCATGGTCAAAAAATTATGGAGAGAAATTGTCATTTCATGCTAAAAAACTCATTATGAGGATAAAATTAATATATGACAATATGACAAAAATAATAGTTTGGGGTCCAAATTGTGTATGTAGACCCTCGTAATTGGAGATGAAAAGTGATCCTAAAAATTAGAAAGAACTGAGAGAGAGAGAGAGAGAGAGAGAGAGAGAGAGAGAGAGAGAGAGAGAGAGAGAGAGAGAGAGAGGATATGCACTATAGGGGAGGGACTCCACCGGTAGGGGCACCGCACCCTTGATGCTAGGGACAAAGCTAAGGGGCCCAATAGAAATTTTTATTCTCTTCTGTTAAAATATCCAATTTTTTACACACTTCTAAAGGAAAAAGTCACTTTGCACCCCAAAACTACTTAAACAATCTCAAACCTGGGTCAACTATCACCTTTAACATATAATTCAGCCCCAAAACTTTCAAAATCAATCAATTTGTGCTCCAAAATGAATTTCAACCTTTAAAACTGTGCCACATGATTCATTTATAACAAACTTGGCATGAATTTGACGGTTGAATCTTTTTTAAAGGTCATTAAATTGATGACATTTGTAATTCTAGAGCTCAATGTGTCAAAGGAGGTAATTGAGACCGCAGTTTGAGATTGTTTTGATAGTTTGGAGTGTAAAGTCATGACTTTTTACTCACTTTTTATTTATCTTTTATGATTTTGCCCTCCAAATTACATTTTAATGAAGTTGGCCTCAATATCCCTAATGGTAGTTTCGTCCCTACTTCCTGCCCTCCCCCACTGAGGCCTAATTTTCTCCGGAAGATAAAATATCTTCTATCTGGATTTGGATATAACCATGATATATCACCACAGGTTAAAAACTCATGAAACGTTGAAGAGAAATGTCTTCGGTCTTACGTATGTCTTCGGTCTTCGGTCGTAATGACATATGATTAGTCAAAAGGAATCCTAACAATCGAGATAGGTTGTGGGGTAGAGGATTCACAAGAGGCCAATGTGGGGAAGACTAGGCATCTCTATTGATAGCTTTGGCGTGATAGACGGTGAAAGAGTGGCGTTAATAATTACTCACTCTGAATCTGAATGTGGCCCTTCTTAATTCTCAGACATCTGAGAGGACGTGTGGATAGACTCGTGGATATTTTAGCTTTTCCATTTCATACATATATATCTAAGAAATAAATTAATGAAAGGCAAACTCCAGGAGAAGAACACAAAATTACGCTAAATTGCAAGTAGGTTATTTATAATTCTCCAAATTTCAGGAACAGTGTAATATAATATATATTGTCCATATAGCTAGCTCAATAGTGTCCGTTTGACATACTAATTAATTTGTTGAACTCACGGGCGACACTACAATGTCCCATTTTCCTATTTGCAAAAGTGACTACTATAAAAGTTACTAAATCTTCTTCAAGTAGAGATATCAATTATCAAGAATCATGCTAGACCTTAAGCCTTGTGATCTCCTGATCTCCCTTTTGATCTTTTGCATTTTGTATGTCAATGATGCATGCAATCAAATGGATCGCGATTCTCTCTTGGCCTTACCATTCAACACCTCCTCTCGTCCTTTAAATTGGTCTTCTTCCATTGATTGTTGCCATTGGGAAGGTATTTCCTGCAATCACAAAGGTCAAGTCACCCATATTTTCTTATCCTCTAAAGGCTTACAAGGGAGTATATCTCCCTCTCTCGGAAATCTCACACGTCTTTCTTATCTCAATCTCTCCCACAACTCACTCTCAGGTTTTCTCCCTATCAATCTCATTTTGTCCTTAAATCAACTCAGGGTACTTGATTTGAGCAACAATTTTCTGGCGGGAGATATATCATCACTATATTCATCTAAGGGCTCATATAGTGTAGGGAGGTTAGCTAAGCTCAATGTCAGCCACAATGGTTTGACAGGCCTTATTCCTTCCTCACTCTGCATTAAATACCCTTTTCTAAGGCTACTTGATTTCTCTTCTAATCACTACAGTGGCCGAATTCCTAGTGGACTGGGGGGATGTTCCAAACTTGAGGTTTTCCGGGCAGGTTTTAACTCTTTCTCGGGACCACTTCCACATGATATCTATAGTCTTGCAAGTTTAGAAGAAATATCCTTACCTTCCACTAATCTTTCTGGAACCATCAGCGATGAACTTGTGAACCTCACAAATCTCACCAAGGTTGAATTATATGGCAATAACTTCAACGGCAAGCTACCTGTCAATATGGGCAAGCTCTCCAAATTGAAGCATCTACTCCTTCATAGGAACTCCTTAACAGGTGCTTTGCCTCTGTCTTTGATGAATTGCACAAATCTTATAAAATGGATCTACGTCTCAATTTCTTTGAAGGAGATATCTCCAATCTTAATTTCTCCAATCTGTCTCAACTTACCATACTTGACATGGCGAGAAATAACTTCACTGGTAAGTTGCCAGCAAGCCTTTACTCATGCAAGTCCCTAAGAGCAATTCGATTTGCCGGAAATCAAATAGAAGGGGAAATCCAACCTGAGATGGTTCAATTGGAATCTCTATCCTTTCTTTCACTTGCTTACAACAAGTTAACCAACATCACAGGTGCAATCAACATTCTAATGCGTTGCAAGACTCTCAGCATAGTCCTGATGACAAAAAATTTCCTCCACGAGGCAATGCCATCTGATGACAGCATAGTTGTTTCGAATGGATTTGAATATCTCCGATGCTTGAGTCTTGGTTCTGGCAAACTTACTGGTCAATTGCCTCTATGGCTATCTAAGCTTACGAAGCTAGAAGTCCTAGATCTTTCTGATAATTGTTTCAGCGGTTCAATTCCTGGTTGGTTGTCAACTTTTCCAAAGCTCTTCCGTTTAGTCTTGTCTGACAACCTCTTTTCTGGTGAATTCCCAAAGGAACTTTGGACATTGCCAGCATTACAATCACCCCAACCTCTAGTAGACAATACCCTTTGGAGTTAACAATTTACATCAGCGGACCTGGCGACACCTTCGAGTTCAATCGCCTTTCAAGCTTGGGAGTAACACTAGCGGTTGGAAACAATAGACTAAATGGCAACATCCCCTTTGAGATAGGTCGTTTGAAGCAGCTTCGTGAACTAATATTAGCCATAACAACTTCTCAGGCAACATTTCCGACCAACTATCGGAGCTCACAAACTTGGAGGTTTTGGACCTCTCTTCAAATCGGCTGTATGGCGAAATACCAGCTTCACTAGCTAAGTTGCATTTCTTGAAAAAGTTCAGCGTTGCAAACAATAAACTGCAGGGAGCAATACCATTAGGCACTCAGCTTCAGAGCTTCGACGCCTCTGCGTACGTGGGCAATCTTGCACTTTGTGGCCCTCCACTTCCAAATGAGTGTGCTGATATTACTCGCAAGGAGAGAGACAAGGAAGTCTGCATGAAGAAAATGGAATTGCAATCCCATGGCATCATATCAGTGTGTGCTTGGCTTCATTACTGGATTTTGGGGAATCTGTGGTCCTATTGCTTTCAACAGAAACTGGAGATTTGCATATTTTCGATTCCTGGACACTGTAAAAGATCGAATCTATGTGGCATTGGCTGTGTCTTGGCGTAGATTGCATAGAAGAAGCGTTTAAGTTTAGGATTCTTCTTCTAGAAATCACAACTTATGTCTCCCGTGTGTTTGTTTGTTTTTTTTTTTTTTTTAATCAGTTTAGATCTTTTATTCTCTCTCATTTTCTTCTCTCGCCCGACTCAAGTTTGGTCAAACTCTTTTTGTGTCTCTGAAGTGGGTGTTCTATAATTTATATATTTCAGTAACGGATGCCGGATTAATTCCATATATTGTCTTGCTCTTTGTTTTTGTGTTGGATCTAACTGTTTAATTAGACCATTTTTATATTAGATCAACAATCAAGTTTTTGTTTGGAAGTTTCTGAAGCTTTTTGCGCCCTTGGATCAAAATTTTCTTTACGAGTACAAGCAGCGGTATATATTAACTTGTCAATTAAAGACCAGAGAATTCGAAAAACATTTACATAAGAAGGGGAGCAGTTCATGTATATATATGATTGGAAATTTGGAACATCATCTGAGTGGAAGGGAAAAGAGTAGGATTCCTGTACTACCCACCAATATGCATGTAGGAAGAAAGGACACGGTATGTGCCGATGTAACATGTAGGACATAACTCAAGCGCGGTGGACTTGATTGCAGGTGCGAAAAAGAGATTTTGGTTGAGGCTGATTTGTGATTTGAACACTTAGCGTGGTAGACGGGAAAAGAAGAGTATTTTTTTTCACATAGACTGATGACTTGCATTGTTAAGTGGGCCGGTGCAGAGACACTGGTGGAAAAGTTGATGGGAGGTGTGAATTGGGAGACGAGTTAGCTAAGACCTAGTAAATCGTATATTTGTGTGCTCCACACAATGATAAAAAATGAGCCTGTCAGAGTACCCTGGGGGGATGCCTCATATCAAGCTCCCTCAGCTCCCGCGAGTCATGCTTCAGATCAAAGCTTACCGGCCCTCAGACAGAAGTTGATTTTGACAAGAATGACAAGCCTTCAATTGTGGACAGCAATGAGCAAGGTTGAAATTGTAGACTCTGATAATGGTTTGGGCTACACAGTTGTCGTATATATATTGAAAAGATACGTACAATCTTTGACTGAAAGGAAAGTTGACAAATATACAAAATATTTGTATTTCCTAAACTAATGGTGATTTCCACGATCGCCAGAGGAACGCCAAGACTGGTGGGATTTATCCTGTGATGAACTGGTATTACTCTCGATAGACTCCAACGGTAATGTACTCCCTACGGAAAATACAAACGACTTTCAGAAGCCGGATACAAATATTGGGGCATAAACTACAAATCACCCATCCACAGCGCGACGTGTCCCCAATCTCACGTCGGCATGACAATTTCCTTGGTCATAATGCTTGTGCCCCGGGGATAGGATAAAAGATCTAAGGTACCTGAAAGATTTGATTGTGGGTAAAAATAAATCCAAAAAGAATCTAAACAATTAATTCACTTGGTAAAATGTATATATGATTGACAGAATTACAATACACCATTTTTGGCCACAGGGGACAAAAAGTCCCTGAAGGTCAAAATTTTGTCTCTAACAATCTTTAGATACAAAAATAATTCGACTCCTTGTCGTCATTGTAGCGCCGTCGCTTAAAGGGTATTGAGAGAAGAACATTTTCATGCGTCCCTGAAAAAGAATTTTAGAGACAAACACAGCCAGCTAATGTTTGAACGCATTCGAATATAATTTTCTTTGGCGGGGTAGTTTTCATCCCTAGTTAACATTTGATTCTATTCAAAGTTTAAGAACACAAGGTACACTTTTAGGGACGATTTTGTCACATTTTGGTTTGAAAGCATTCGAACGAGGATCAAATTTGCATCGGCTACTTTTTGTCCCTAATATACATTTGAATATATTCGAACAACGCATCAAACCATCATTCGAAAGGGCTTCAACGATTGATCACACATGTTCATTAGTTGATGTTTGTTTTGTAGTGAAAACGTTAGAACACAGTCCATCGGTATAAAATGTATATTAGTTGTCATGTATGTAGTGATCGTTTGAACAATATCCAATTGCTAATCACGGGCATAGTTGCTAATCGTATTGTAACGATGACGTTCGAAAATATCTCGCAGTGTAAAACGTGTATTTGTTATGTGCTTTAATAACATATTCGTTTGTGTTGGTTTATGTTTGATTATCATTGGAAACATGAACTCGATACCGTTTAATGGTGTTCGAATTAAACAATCATTTGTGCAATTCAATTTGTACACATTTGAATCTTGTATGTTCTAATGTGTTCTAACAAAATCGAATACTACACAATTGTTTAGTTTCCATCTAATGAAAACAATACTAAACACATTGTCCACAAATACAAAACAATACTGAAGACATGATAATTTCATATTTGTGTATCATGATGATCCTAGATTAATTGTCCATACATTATTATTCCTGTCATTATTAATATGAAATTTGCTAGATCCAGTTTCATGCAACGCCCATGACCTAATCCTGGTCCCTTCCCAAGTACTTGAGAGAATATGTCAACTTCAGTAGGATTCATGCCATCAGTTGGTGATTGTCTTTGCAATGGAACAATGTTGCCTTGGTATTTGAAAACAAAGTTACTGAATTGACATATATAGCAAGAAAAAAACTTAAACAAGTATTGATATTTAGCGAACTCTCATAAAGTGCTCCTTAGCGGCTGGACACACCCATTTCCCCTTGTAAGTCTTGTGTGATGCTTCATACAAAGTCAAGGACTTGAAGTTTTCTTGAACCTCATCTTGCTGTACAATATTCAAGTATAAGTGCAAATTAACTAACATATCGCATCGTAAGTTGTATACTAATTTTGTAACATTGTTACCATTTGCTTTCAAAGATGAAAGAACGTTCTTAAGCCAACAGTGTGGTGCACCATCAATTTCGACTGATTTATTGTATTGATGAGACTTCATTCCTACATGAAAGTGTTAACTATTACAGTAAGATATTTATATTCAAACTAAAACAAAGCGCTACATACCATTAAAAGCAGTCAACAACATATCACATAGTGCACACCAATTTTCTTCTAACGTGATCATATATGGGTGCAACAGTGCTTGCTCTGTGATCCCATACTTCTTATAATGTGCATATAACGTACCCTTATGATATCGATATGCATTACTCATTATCTCATCAATGGTTCTTCAATCCTTCTCCCGACTCATATTAAGGTCAAAGTCTTCTTGCACTTAGACTACCATAATCATAGATTTTTAATATCAATTTACCTAGCGTGTAATGTAAGTAAATGTAATGGAATAAAAAATTACCAACACATGCTTTGTAATTTTGTCTTTGATATCGTGAGATACTGTTAACCAATTTTGTGTAGCAAATGGAGCTTACATACTCACAAGTACTCCCACTTTTGTCGCAAGCCATGTCGCCTCTCGTGAATCTACTTCGGTATGGTCGTTGGCAATGTAAACATGTATTTTTTTCCTTCACTCGAAACTTTTATAAAGTAATGCATCGGGACACACCACATTGTCGAGAAGCTTCAGGTGTCGCTAGATGAAAAAGACCATTGGTTAGTTAAATTTGTAGAGTTAAAAGAGATAAAGTCGATATTTACATTTTGGGTGAACCGTTGTTAGTCGGGGATGGAGTAGACTATGCAGATCCAGGAAATCAAAGTCGCCTCCCACCCATAGGTATAATTGTCCCTTCATATATCTACCAAAAAAACTAATATAAGTATGTATCAATAAGCAAATTACACAAAAAATGAAGACTTGAATATAAACAATCAAACAATTTGTTAAAACTATTTATCAATCAATCAGACATGCTATTAGTCACCCACTTGCTCTTCTTCATCTATGTTATCTTCATCAAACCCTTCTTCATCGATTGAGTCATCGTCGTTTATAAATTGAGCATCATTGTTGGGACTTTCGTGTTATTCTTTAACGAGTGAAGCATCTAAAGTTTCTAGGATTAAGGCAACCCAAGAGGGGGTGAATTGAGCTTCCAAACTTTTTATGTTTTAACCCCCAAAAAAGTGTTTGCAAAATAAAGACTAGTTTAACACAAGTATACTGATGTATCAAGTAAATTAGTGCTGAATGTAAAGTGTAGGGTTAGAAAAGCAAACATAGTGATTTTAGGTGGTTCAAAAAACTCGCTTACATCCACCCTTCAAGCTTCTTTCCAAACCTTGAGATTTTCTCCACTATCTTCTCAATAGTGTACACTCTAGCTTCTGGGTGCTAATGAATGTTACAAGTGCTTTTCTGGGTTTAAAATTCAGAACCCAAGTGGTTTTTCTGGCGCACTACTTACAACCCAACCAAGCTGAGATATACCCTCTCTAAGCTTCTTCTTTAGTGAACAACCTTACTAAAGGAATCACCTCTTTTGAATAGGAAAAAACAAGAAATTAATTCTCTCAAAGAGTGGATAATAAAATGAAAAGCTCTATCTTCATTTTGCTTCACAAAATGACAAGGATAAGAAAGTGTAATTTGTGTGAATGATATGATAAATATGAGTAAGAAGGTTTTTTATCTTTTTCAATCTATAGAAATGATATATGGTCTTTTTCCCACATTTTACAAACTTAATAGTGGTCTATATATAAGCCTCAAGGCAAAAATAGCCATTTTCGTTGGGGATGAGTCTGTTAAAACATAAGTTATACCTGTAGATTAGCATCCGTAGCAGTTGACTGCTACAGGTATCTGTTGTCCAACGGTCATAAATATAGGCACTCTGACATTTGGGAAACTATCCCAGTCGACCGCTATATGAAGTGATCGATATTGGGTCAATCGGTATATGTAGAGGTCAACTTTTATATCTAAAAATGTAGCCCTTAAAGATTTTGAAGTGCGATTTTGGCTATTTTAAGACCCTATCTCAAAACCTAACTCCTAAAGATATAAAGGAGATTTAGGAATTACAAAGGTATGATTTGAAAACACTTGAAACATATTTTTTTTACCAAGCTTGAGATAAAAAGATTTAGGGATAAAGCCATAGTTTGCCCCATAAGTATGAGCAAAAATCAAATCGGTATTCCTAATTATCAATTCGGCGATTTGAGACCTATAACTTTTGAAAATCATCAATTCTAGCCTCCTGTCTAAATTGGACATTAAATTCCACAAAATGACCAAAATGCCCTACAAGATAAAATTACTAAAAAATCATTAAAAATAAAAAAATAATTTTTTTTTAAAAAAGTAATATTTTTTAAATAAAAGTTGAAACTCTATTTCAATAATATATTTATTTTAATTTATTTCTTAAATTTTTATTATTTTTATTTTATTTTTAAAACTTAGTCTTGGAGGGGCATTTTGGTCATTTTGCATGATTTTCCGTTTGATTTAACGCCTAATTTAGACAGGGGGCTAGAATTGATGACTTTCAAAAGTTATGGGTCTTAAATCGGAATTGACAATTAGGGGTACCAATTTGATTTTTGCTCATACTTATGGGGCTAACTATGATTTTACCCCAAATATTTATACTTGGTTTTGTAAAATATGCAGTGTGTGATTCAAATTCTTGTCAAAATTAAAACTAGAGTTACAAGGTTATCCTTATGGTCTTGAATCTTCACTTTTGAGTTTCTGGCATCTTCTTGATCTTCAATCTTCTTATCTTTGGCTCTTTGCTAAAAGAGTCTTTGACTTTGAAGATGTCTATTTGTAAACTTAATTATTTATTGAAATCATCAGAATATCTATTGTAAACAAAAGCCAACAACATCAGCCACTTCGGGAAGTATATCTTCTCAATTTAGAGGAACCAAGTCATTATCATTCAGATCAACGAATAACGTGAGGCCAAGGTCACTTGCTTGTAATGGCTCAATATTCGCTCTTTCACCATCATAACTCTTTGCATCATTGTTATTAGCCAATGAACAGATGTCATATACATTCTTGTGAGATATCTTCCGTACGACACGCCAATTACAGCCTAATTTGAGATCGTTGAGATAAAATACTTGATTTGCTTGACAAACTAGAGTGAATGGATATTCTTCATACCATGTTATGCATGTATTGACGCTTGTATAGTGTTCATCTACCTGTACGCCACTTCTATCATTTCGGGTATCCCACTAAGCACACTTTAAGACTTAAGTCACATTCTTACCCAAGTATTTCCGGCATATTATATTATTTATGACCCCGTAGAAGTTGTGCAACTAGCCGTTGTGACCCCCCTAAACAATCACCCACTGTTTTGAGTTCTATGAGACTTTTCAAGACCAACTGTGTGGTACCGAACTCCCCTCACCATGCACCTTAAATATCGATAGCTACGTGTAGATGACCACATACCAAGGCATATAATTTTGGTGACACTCTTGAGGGATTTTCATTGTGCATCATATGATTCTAAATAGATGAGAAAATAATTACAAGTCTTTATTAGTTACTGCATTAAATGCATAGAATGACAACTCAACCTTAATTTATATATATATAATGTTATTATATTTGTAACTTTTACTTGCTCCTCAAACCACTTACAAAATTGTTCTTCGTGCCTACAGAGATTGGTCGTTTAAAGTTGCTTCATGCGTTGGTTCTTAATAGTAGCAACTTCTCAGACAATATTCCAAACTAATTATTAGAGCTCACGAACTTGGAAACCTTGTACCTCTCCGACAATCAATTGTTTGGTGAAATACCAATATCATTTGTTAGTTTGAATTTCTTGTCTACGTTTGATGTAGCAAACAATCTCTATGGACAAATACTGGCAGGTACTCAGCTACAAAGCTTTGGTGCCATAGCATATGAGGGGAATCCTGGACCATGTGGTGCTCCACTTCCAAACCAATGCTCACATACTAACACTATTATTAGCAACAGAGACAAGGACAATCAAGATCATGAGAAACCTGAGCATAGGATTTCATGGTTTCCTATCACAGTGGTACTTGGCTTTATAATTGGTTTTTGGGGAGTAGGCAGTCCTTTGACTTTAAACCGCAATTGGAGAGTAGCATACTTTTAGTTGGAGAGTAGCACTGGTAGTGTCTTGGGCTAGATTGTGTAGAAGGCTATAATACGTACGTTTACTGTTTTGTTTGATTTTATAAATCTGTTCAATTTGTTTTTATAAAGCCAAGACATGTCCAACACAGAACTCCAAAAGGTTTGGCCCAAACTCAACCTGTGAACCGATGCCTTCACATCCTAACTCTTCCTTAATTTCTTCTTCTGCTTTTTGCAATGTCTTTTGAAAGCATGAATTCTCTTTAAAAATTTTTGTCCGATTATATAGGGCATTTTAGAGATAGCAACTTAAATGAGTTGTAGAACCAACATTACCTAAAATTTAATACATACACTATTAAATAGTGTAGGATCATATTGTGTCCACCTCCTTTCATATTTTACCATACAATTTCGAAAGTGATAGGGAATCAAGGATAGAGCTAGCTAGGGGCTACGAGGGGCCAGACTCTAGGCCCCAAGAAATCTAACTAATATTATTTGAGCAATCAAGATTACTAATGCATTGCAAGTTTCTTTGTTGCCATTGCACAATTTTTTTTGCTTGAGACTATTCCAACAGATTACAACATAGTTCATTCTGATGGATTTAAAAACATTGAATTGTTTGATCTTGTTGCATACTAGTTGGCTGGTCAATTGCTTGATTAGCAATCAAATCTAAAGAAGCAGGTTGTTAATTTCTTGATGTCAACAGTATCACATACAGATTCAATTCCCTGTTGTTTTTTACCCTTTCAAGGCTCGAATATTTGGGGTTGTGTCATAATCTAATATCTGGTGAAATCTGAAAAGAACTTTGCACATCACCAGCATTAATATCAGGCACACAAGCTCTGGAAAACGAAAGCTCTTACATTTTACCATTTTTTAGGATAGGCAATCGTTCGGTTTTCCAATACAATTCTCCCTCTAGCTTGCTATTACTGAGGATTTTACCATAATAACAATAGTCTCAATGGCAACATACCTATCGAGATTGGTCATTTGAAGCTGCTTCATGTGTTGGATCTTAACGATAATAACTTCTCAGGCCATATCCAAGACAAAGTATCCAATCTCATGAACTTGGAAGACCTAGAACTCTCTAACAATAAATTGTCTGGCCAAATACCAATATCATTTGCTAGACTTAATCTCTTGTCTAAGTTTAGGTTTTCAAACATTAATAATCTATCTGGACCAATACCATCATATAGACAACCAGCTAGACACAATATCATCTATTAATGAGGAGGATAGCTGGAGCAATAAGGTGACATTTCAATGGAGTAATAAGGATAATCCTCCTCATTGCAATCTCTTCAAATATTTAGGAGATATGTATGGTGATAAGGTTGATTAAAGTTCAACTTCTTCTCTCAATGTAATAAGTCAAAATGATGTAGAAATATCGTACAATTCTAGGGATATAGGTCTCACATCAAAGTCTACAGCAAAGTCTCAAGGGAAAGTTTGAAATTTTGAATTGAAGCATTGCATGATTCTAAGGATAATGCTTATCAAGTCTCACGCATGATTCCATTGATACAAGTTGATAACTCAGTTGGTTTACGGTCAATACGTTAGAGTAAAAGCAGTTTGATCTTCCTGTATCTTTCCCTGTAAAACAATAAAAGACCCCGGGTTCCGAGGTGTGGAACCTCCGAAGCTTAAGTCAGTTTCTTATTTTTATGCAAGTGTTTTTGCTATTTTTTCACATAAGAAATCACTTACCTGTTCTCATCATTAGCTTCTCTTTTTATAGTGCTTTTGCCCACGTTTCCCTCTTTTTCTCTAGCTGAGATTTTAGCAGGGTAGTTCTTGTCCCTGTTAGGTCGTGCTCCGTGATATTCTCTCCACCTTTTTTCACAGTTATTCGTAACTGCTGCAGGTATATTGGGAACGTGGTGCCGTGGCTTATTGTGGTCCGTTAGGTAACTGTTTATGGCATACGTAGTGATTTTATCTTTTGGGAAATATGCAACGTGGGTTGGGTTGTAACTGTTGGCTTTTGAAGAAGTAATCATATTTTTCGGCCCAAATTGGTTTGGGCTAGATGTGATTCAGTATTGGCACCATCAGAATCCCCCCATTCTCGAGCGGATTTGCAGAATCGGGTTGAGAATGTTTGCTATGCTTCGATGCCGAGGTATGGGGAGAAAGAAGCTAATGCATGACATAACTGAATCTATATTAATGATTACATCTCGGTCCAAGGGGGAATCACCCATTCGATTACATTCTCCTGTGGAACGTAAATATATATCACAATATCGAAACTCTTTGTTTGCATAACAGGTGTCGCAGAAATAGTGTCGATAGGTGACCCACCATTTTGGGAATGAGATTGGGATCTCGGCTGTCTCTGGGATGTAACAAGATGTTTCTTTGGGGCATTTCAACGTGTTTTTCAATCTATATTGGTGTTCATCAGCACGACCCCATCTAGTCATTGCCCAATTTAGGATGGTCTTTCGCACACCTCCATTTGTTCTGCTCGTAGTTCCTGTCGGAGCTCTAAAATTATGTCTACGGCAGTCTGCCTCGAGTTTCCTCCTTGATGGTGATAGGCCAAAGCGAGAAGGTATTTGGCCTTCGGATTTTTCCTCTTTGCCAAAGCGTGGACTTCCTTCAGTCCTTCTTGACTGTTGTGGTCCAGCGCATTTTTTTGCTACCTCGGACGAAGAGTTCATGTGGGTTTTTGCTCGCGTAACATTTGTTGCGGAGGGTTTTCCACACTTCGGTTAGGGGGTATGGGGCGGTATATCTTCAATCCTCAACCTTCGATAGACTGTCGGTCCATGAGCTGCTTGATAAAATTGTTTAGACACTAGGCAGAGGCTTTGCCATTCTCTGGGGTTGTCACGAACAATCCTGCTTATCACTTCTTACCATAGTTCTTCAGGTAGGGCTCAAGGGCTTCGTTTTTTCAATTGCATCTTTCTTTTCTTCGGTATCTTCCGCGACCTTTTTTTTTTTTCCTTTTTTTCTTGTGATAGTCCCTCCTTTTTATATCTGTATGTACTTGACGGTTATCTTCTTAGGAGGGAAAAACTGTTCAAGTTTCGGCGCGCTATTTTCTTCATCTTCCTAATTGCATGTCCCTTTGGTTTCGCGCTTTTATGCTTTTATGTCCTTTAGAAGCTGATGCTCTCAGTTTGTCGATGGTCGTGTGGGTTACTCCTTCTTCTCGGAGGTGTCGGGCCGCTTCCATGAACACTTCGTGAGGGTTTCTTGCTTCACGACAAAATTGCTTAACCCTGTGCCAGTAAGGGTCGGCAGCCAGGGTGTGCAGTAATCCTCCAGGTTCATCCTTTTGAAGGATAACTGGTTCGAGGCTGCATGATAGAATTCTCGGGACACTAACTTGAATTGTTTCCAATCATTAGCATCGCGCTTTGCCACATAGCTGGCGATGATGATTAGAACATCGAGGGGAGGTATGGGAGCCGACTGTTCTCCTTTGTTTGTGCCAGGACCGTTTTCTGGATTTTTGTTGCCATTTTTGTTTGTTTTTTGAATGTTGTTTTTTTCTTCTTGTGCGGGGTGTTTGTTGTCCCTTTTATAGATGCTGTGGCCGACGTAGTCGTGCGATCGTGGCCTTCGTGAGTGCATACGGGATTCTGTCGTGGCTTCGGATATGGATTTATTTCGGAAGTCCGATAGGCTTTCCTGATGGATTGCTTTTACTTGCTTTTTATGATGGTGGGTAATTTAGTAAATTGACGCATTGAGTCAGTTGATCGTGGTTTGGTGGGAATTGTTGCAGAAGTTGTAGAAAATCTTCTGACGTATCGTTTCCCATATCTGGGTGTCATTTCATTTTTAAATTAACCGTCATCTCTTGGGACTGTTCGGCTATGGATATACAGAGTGTCGTTTTGGAAAGTATTGCGTCAATCTTTGAAACGGCGTGTTTACTTTTGAGGGGCTTTTTGGTCATTGTATTTTCCCTTATTTAGCCCACTCTTGTTTGCGTTATTTTCAAATACTTCTCTCGCCTTTCATCTTCTGATCTTTACCCTCTATTCGTCCTTTTATTTTTCTACAATGGCGAACGTTGGAGGTTCTTCGAGCGGTGCTGCTAGGGTTCCTAAGGCGCCTGAGAGGCGTGAGGGCCGTTGGGGCCCTAGCCAACTGGTGGAAACTGACTTTGAAGCCTTTTACACTGAATATCATTTTCCTAGGGAAACCCGTTTTCGCCTTCCGTCTGCTAACGAGACGCCCTACACTGATGGAGTAAAGGGAGAAATGTGTTTCTTCGAGGCTCCATTGAAATCTGGGGTAAGATTTCCTCTCCCTCTTAGTGTTCGAAAGATTTTGAGGTCTTTGCGTTTGTGTCCGACTCAGATAGTCCCCAATGCTTGGAGGGTTTTAATGGGCTGTGCTGTTATGTGGCCGATGTATCTCGGGCTTGAATGCCAACTGTCATGAAGGAGTTCCTGTGGTTCTATACACCCATTCGTTCTACCCAAGTTGATAGATTTTGGTATTTTCGTCCTCGCAATCAAGGGGTTTCCCCGATTACTTCTTACCCGGACACCAATAAGGGTTGGCACGATCGTTATTTTTTTATGTCTGGTGTTGGATGGGAGCGTTTCCCTGGCGAGGATCGTCAAAGTGAGTCTTCCCTGTGTTGGGCTTTTGGGTCCGTCCCAGACCAGTATAGGAGGGACATCAAGGGTCTTACTCCGTCGGAACAAGCTCATGTGGATGCCATTCTGGAAGTTGGTTCCATAGACTGGAACGCTTTGGTCTGTAGGGAAAATGAGGGTTGGTTAGGGTATACCATGTCCGAACCATCCCCTAGAGCGAACCCCTCTCCTCGTTCTGAGAGAAGTCCTCGCGGGCGTCTTCCGCTGAAGATTCGAGAAAAGAGTCTTCTCGTGTTTCAGTTGGGGGTACCAAACGAGGAATTCCCAAGAGGTTGAGGGTTCTTCTCATGGGCATCCTCGAAGAAAAGAAGGGCATCTCCTCCTCCTGTGGTTTCGGAGGCTGAGGAAGAAGAGGCGGAGGAAGCTCCTTTGGCTCGTATGTCGTTGAAACGTGCGGCGAATAACGGTGAGTGTTCTTCATCCGAAATCCTTGATTCATTTATTCATTAGTCGTGATTTTGTCGCTTTTCGGTTATTTGTAGGTTTAGAGGATGTCTCTCCCATGTTGAGCCCTACTTCTGGGGTTCGCACGGAGATACCGGTTCCCGCAGTGAAGGTGATTCGTGAGATTGGGACTCCTTCTTTCAGCATTTCATTGACGGCTCCTCTCGGTCAAGGTGAACTTCCTTCATCCTCTAGGATTTCTAATCTGCCGGGAACCTTGACATCGGAGCGCTCAGAGACTGATGAAGGGGATAGGCCCCTGGCTCCCGCGGCTTTCAGCACGCAGTATTGTTATTTGACTCTGCTTCTTCCGGTGGGTTAGATTTGCCGAGGCTGTGGGTGGCGTCAAGGTGCATTCTTGTACGATTCCGTCCTCGGGAGCGTTGCCTTCCATCACTCCGTTGGTGATGGAAACTCCCTTGGAGGAACCCCGCACATCTGGGGCGGTTGTTATTGGTGATTTGGTATTTCGGCACTTGATTTGGCGAACGAGTCTACGATACCGGCAGTCGATGTTGCAGGTGGTTCCGCGGTCCTTTCCGTTCCTTCAGGCAAAGGTAAGGAACATGTTACTCGTTCATCTTCTTCAGGTGATGATGAGGAGTCGGATTCTGAGCCCTCGGCATTACCTTCGTGGCGTTCGAGACCATATGCCCAACCTCTTCTGAACGAGGAGATGATGGAAGATGCATTGCGAGCCCCTCGACATGCAAAAATTGACAGGCTCACACGCAGTCTTTCTCATTGTGTGTCGTTGGTTGCCGCTCTTGATGCGGCGGAGTTGAAGCATGATGAGGAATTGAAATCTTCTCGTTTGAAGCTGCGAAAGCTTGAGGGTGACTTGGAGTCGCAGAGGAAACTGGTGGAGGAGTTGCGGACTGTGTCCCGTGGGACTCATCTTCAGATGCAAACGTATGAGCCATGGTGATGGACTTAGAACGTGACATTGCCTCTCGAGATACCGAAGTTGCTGAATTGTGGCAGACTGTTGATGGGCTCGAGCAGGGGCGTGTAGATTTCGAACTTAGTCTATCTCGGGAGAAGGCGGAGCTTTTGCAACGTTTGAGCGATTCTTGCGCGTCTTCTTCGAAGAGAGAAGAGGCACTTCGAACCGAACTGGTGGGCCTTCGCCGTGCTATGCGTGAGGCTGCCGATTCATTTGCTGCTGAGAAGAGAGGTCTGGAGGAGGCTCGTACAGGTCTTACTCTTCGTGTTGCCGAGTTATCGGCAGTGCCTGCTTTTCCTGGCGATCCCGTTTTGGCGCGCAGATGTATCGGGTGGCTATGGCCGTGTTAGAAGTAGCTTATCTGAGGGAAGGAAGTCGTTTCCAAGTCCGTAAAGAAGGGCGGTAAGGAGATTTACGAGAGGCTGGTGGAGACTTTAGGGACTCGCGGCATCCACCTTCCTCCAGGAGGGGACGAAACATTGTGATTTTGGTTGATCTGTTTTGATTTGAGTTATACCTGTGAATTGCTATTGACGATTTGTACCTCGTCGTTTTATTGTTCATGTTTATTTCTGTTGAATAGTAATTATATTTGGTGACCATATGTAATTACATCTGATGATCTTTGTAATTGGGAGATTTAGGGATCTTTTTAGTTCTTGGATCCGTGGATGCGAATGGGAACCTTAGTTCTCCTTAGTTCGTAAATGTGATAAGGAACCGAAGTTCTCTAGCCGAGGTTCTAATTTATCATATTGCCGAGGGGATCGGGAACCTTAGTTCTGAGTCCTTGAATGCTGGGACCGGCGACTGGGAACCGAGGTTCTCCGAGGTCGTCTTAGCGTCGGGGGACTGGGAACCTTAGTTCGCCTAAGTCCATTCTCCGAGGTCGTCTTACTAGGTTTCTTCCCTTCGTTTGGCGATTGGTTCTTTAAAGAGAACTCTTCAGATTTTCCTTTGATAAAAAACGGTAGTGCAAAACATGAAATCATAATATCAATGTAAACATGTGAAGACAAACAATAATGGGGTGTTACGCATAGTACTTTCTAAGGTACATCGAGTTCCATGGATATTGTAGTGCTTTTCCTTGGAGATTTTCTAAGTAGTATGTTCCTGGTCGCTTGGCTTCGGTGACGCGATACGGACCTTCCCAGTTTGGATGGAGCTTACCTTGTTGTGGGTCTTTGGTCCCTGGTAACACCTTTTTGAGGACTAAATCTCCGGGATGAAGTGGCGGGGTCTGACCTTGGCGTTGTAGTAATTCGCAACTTTCTGTTTGTATACTTCCATTCTGAGCGCTGCTTCTTCCCTTCTCCTTCTAGTAAATCGAGATCCAGCTTTTTTCCTTCTTCATTGTTCTCCGGGGTGAACATCATTACTCGTGGGGAGAGAGCCCCGATTTCGACCGGGATTACTGCTTCGGTTCCATAAGTGAGGGCGAACAGCGTTTCTCCAGTGGCTGTTCTGACAGTCGTGCGATATGCCCATAGGACTCTGGGTAGTTCTTCCACCCATAAACTCTTATGATCGTCGAGCTTTGTCTTGATAAGCTTCAGTAATGATCGGTTTGCCAGTTCTACTTGGCCATTAGCTTGTGGGTAGTACAGGAGATGAGTAATGGTTCTCGATGTTGAGTTCCTTACAGAATCCCCAAAATCCTTGTTGTCGAATTGTTTGCCATTGTCAGAGATTATGACCCGAGGTAGCCCGAAGCGACAGATAATATTTTTCCAAACGAACTTCCGGACATTTTGCTCAGTAATCTTTGCTAGTGGTTCAGCTTCTACCCATTTGGTGAAGTAGTCGATGGCGACGATCAGAAATTTCAACTGTCTTTGTCCTATCGGGAAAGGCCCGAGGATGTCAATTCCCCACTGCATGAAAGGGTATGGAGAGCTTACGATCGTCATTTTTTCCGTCGGGGCATTTATGAGGTTGGCGAACCTTTGGCATTTTTGCATTTTCGCACTACATTTTCCGCGTCGGCATGTAAAGTGGGCCAAAAGAAACCAGCTCGGACTACTTTTTGAGCTAGTGCGCGCGCTCTGAGTGGTTCCCGCAAATCCCTTCATGTACTTCACGGAGGGCGTAGTCTGCTTCTCGAGCGTTGAGGCAGCGTAATAGTGGTTGGGAGAGACTTCGACGGTATAAATTCCCATCTATGATGGTATATCGTGGTGCTATCCTTTTGAATTTCTGCTTCTGTTGTTTATCTACTTCGAGGTTTTCTTCCTGTAGTGTTTTCATGATCGGTAACCGCCAATCGCCAGGTTCTACTTCATCAACCGTTCGGACCTCGGATATGATTCCAACGGATTGTACGACGCCTCGTCCTTTGAACGTCATCGCGGCTCCTGATACTTCGGTAGCTAATGCATTAGCTCGGGCGTTTTGATCACGAGGGATGTGTTGGATTTCAAGGGCTTCGAAGCGTTCTTTTACTTCTAAGGCAGGCTGCCATCCTTTCATCTCGGGCTTCAAAACTTCCAGTAATTTGTCCTACCACCAATTGGGAGTCGGTGTACACACGAAGATATTTCCCTCCGAGTACTTCCGCAGTAAGTAATCCGGCTATGAAGGGCTTCGTATTCTGCCTCATTGTTCGTGGGGGAGTATTCTAACTTGATTCCGAATTCGATGCGTTCTTCCTCGGGTATTTCGATGACCATCCCTATTCCGCCGGCTTCATGAGTAGATGATCCGTCCACAAAAATTTGCCACCATTTCGGCTCAGAGTCTCTTCTTGACATATTGACGTGGTGAATTCGGTGATAAAATCGGCTATCGCTTGTCCTTTAATGGCGGTTCGAGGCCGATATTCTATGTCAAATTCACCGAGTTCTACTGACCATTTGACTAATCTTCCCGATGCGTCCGGTTTTCCCAAGGTTTGTCTTAACGGGTGATCTGTCAGGACAACGATGGAGTGAGCTTGGAAGTAGGGTCTGAGTTTTCTCCCGAGATGATGACAGCTAACGCCAACTTGTCGATGTTGGGATATTGAGGTTCGGCTCCTTGCAGGGCTTTGCTCACATAATATACAGGTCGTTGTACGCCGTTGTCATCTCTTATGAGCACTGTACTTACTGCCGCGTCAGAAATAGCGAGATAAAGGTAGAGTGTTTCTCCTGGTTCGGGGGAACTGAGAAGCGGTGGATTCGCCAAGTACTTCTTAAGTTCTTCAAAAGCCCCTTGACACTCTTCCGTCCATTCGAAGGTCTTCCGGAGAGTTTTGAAAAATGGCAGGCATTTGTCTGTAGCTCGGGAGACGAACCTGTTGAGCGCTGCTATGCGTCCTGTGAGTCGTTGCATTTCTTTGACATTCTTAGGTGGTTGCATGTCCAGGATGGCGTTGATTTTCTCTGGGTTGATTTCGATTCCTCGCTGAGATATAAGGAATCCTAAAAATTTTCCCGAGGAGACCCGAAGGCACATTTTGCTGGATTCAGGCGCATCTTATATTTGCGGAGTACGTCAAAAGCTTCGGCAAGATCAGTGATGTGATTCCTTGATTCTCGTGTCTTTACCAGCAAGTCGTCTACGTAGACTTCCATGTTTCGCCCTATCTGCTTCTGGAACATCAGGTTGACTAACCTTTGATACGTTGCTCCAGCATTTTTCAGTCCGAAGGGCATTACTTGATAGCAATAAGTGTCCCGGTCCATTGTGAAAGCAGTGCATTCTTGATCCGGTGTGTGCATCTTGATCTGATTGTATCCGGAGAAAGCGTCCATGAAGCTGAGGAGCTGGTGCCCTACGGTCGAATCAACAAGAGAATCAATTCTCGGGAGAGGGTAGCAATCTTTCGGGCAGGCTTTGTTTAGGTCGGTATAATCCACACACATCCTCCATTTTCATTTGCTTTTTTCACCATGACCACGTTTGCCAACCAGCCGGGGTAGTTGACTTCTCTGATAAATCGAGATTTGAGTAATTTCCCTACTTCCTCCTGAATTGCTTGGCTTCTCTCTGGGGCGAAGCTTCTCTTTCGCTGTATGACCGGTTTGACTTCGGGGCGTATATTTAGCCTATGAGTAATGACCTTAGGATCTATTCCCGGCATATCCTCATGCGACCATGCGAAGACCTCACTGTTTGCTCGGAGAAATTCCATGAGGCATCTTTTTGAATCTTCACAAGTGGGCGCCGAGTTTTACTGTTCGTTCCTTTGAGTCTGCCCAGAGGGGTATTTCCTCCAACGGTTCTACTGGTTGTGCTCGGAACTCTTCTCGATGTTCTATGGCCATGGTTTCTACAGTACCTTGGGTATCCGAGAGATAGCAGTTTCTTGCTAGCTTTTGATCCCCTCTTGCTTCTCCTATTCCTGATCTGGTTGGAAATTTCATCTTTAAGTGATAAGTTGATACTACAGCACGTAGGCGATTCAGAGTAACCCGTCCTATAATAGCGTTGTAAGAAGATCTCCTTCAAGAATCAAAAACTTTACGGAGAGCGAGGCTTCGAGTGGGGGTTCTCCGACGGTGAATGGCAATTCTTTTATTCCTAGGCTGAATACTTCGTGACCGGTGAACCCAGTGAGTCGGGTACTTTCTTTTCTCAATGCTTCTCTTCCTAGCTTCATCTGGTCGTACGCAGTGGTGTACAAAATATCGGCGGAGCTTCCAGTGTCGATGAGTATGCGCTTGATCTTGTAGTTTCCTATCAGAGCGTCGATCACCAAGGCATCGTCATGCGGTATTCAATTCCCGCTGTATCTTCCTAGCATGAATTTAAACGACCCTCCTACTGCGATGCCTCCAAAAAATGACCCTGATTTCGCCTATAGCTCTGGGCGGCGAGCGTCGTTCCTCCAGTCTTTCTCTCTGTCGTGGAACTTCATTTTGATCTTGCCGAGGTGATCTCTCGTTTCTTCGGTAGGGTCTGAAGCGCTGGTGCTCCGGGTTCTTGGATCTTTTCGGAAAGGTTCCCCTAGTCTGGTTGCAGTGAATTGTCGTAAGCGTCCTTGTTGGATGAAGGCTTCTATCTGTCTTTTTAGATGTATGCATTCATCTGTATCATGGCCGTGATCGTTATGAAAGCGACAGAATTTTCGATCATCCCGTCTATCTGGTCGGACCGCATTTTTGGAGGCCACCGTATCTCGGGATCGTTTCGGATTTCCATGAGGATTTTTCCTGGAGACGCGTTGAGAGGTGTGAATTGTAGTTTGGGCAATCTGTTCGCGGTCCGGTTCGCGGGTCCACCTTCTGTCTTTCTCCATTACGGGATGCCTAGCGGGAGTTCCTTCTTTTCTTCTTTTGGCAGATATTCCACTTT
This sequence comes from Morella rubra, assembly GCA_003952965.2. Lineage (NCBI taxonomy): Eukaryota > Viridiplantae > Streptophyta > Magnoliopsida > Fagales > Myricaceae > Morella > Morella rubra. The sequence continues at coordinate 24,936,280 of CM025849.1, read as the reverse complement.
GATCGACGACTTGTTGCTGGCGGCAGTCATCATGTCTTCAGCATTCATATACTTTTGCGCTTTTTCCATGAATTCCCCGAAGGTTTCGGGAGGTTTCTTTCCTAGGGAGAAAGAAAACCTTCCGTCGGCCAAACCAGCTACAATGGCGGTGAGTACCACCTTGTCTTCCGGATCTTCCACATTAAGTTTTTCTTGGTTGAACCGCGCCACATAGTCTCGTAGACTTTCGCCTTCCTTCTGTCGGGTGGAGAGGAGATGAATGGCCGGTTTTTTCTGCTTTTTACTAGCTATGAAATGGCTGACGAAGGCTTTACTGAGCTCCTTGAAGCTTGAGATGGAATTCGGTCTCAGTCTGCTAAACCATATGCGAGCCGATCCGGCCAGCGTTGTAGGGAACGCCTTGCATTTGATTGCGTCTTGAGTGTCCAGTAGATCCATCTGCGAACGATAACCTTCCAAATGATCGAGTGGATCGGTTGCTCCCGTATACTTGTCAACCACTGGCATGCGGAACTTGGAGGGTAACCGGACCTCCAAAATATTTGGAGTGAATGGGGATTCCACTTGGTGCATCATATTTTCCAAGGACGATGGTGGTGGTTTATCCACCTTTTGTCTCATCCGTCCCAACTCTGCTAGGACTTCTTCTAATCTAGCGTTGACTCTGTCGGTTCCTTCATTCCGTCCAGGTGGGGAATGTGAGCCTCTTCCGTGTTGCTGAGTATGAACTTCTTCGTCGTGTTTTTCTGGTATCGATATTTGTGGCATGCGGGCTTCTCCAGCGTACCTTCCCGGCATGGATGTTTCCCCCGGTTGTCCGTCATTAGGGCCTAGTTCTCGTTCCGTGCTAGTGTGAGATTCGTGAACAGTTTCTACTAAGCCTTCCATCACTCGTAAGGGGGCTCCCGGAATGGTTCCGGATCGCCTCCTGTCTTCCCCTTGCCTTTACTCTTGGTGATCACCATAAACCTTTTATCACGAGAACGTAAACGTTCCCACAGACGGCACCAACTGATAAATCAGTTGGTTTATGGTCAATACGTCAGAGTAAATGCAGCTTGATCTTCCCGTATCTTTCCCTGTAAAACAATAAAAGACCCCGGGTTCCGAGGTGTGGAACCTCCGAAGCTTAAGTCAGTCTCTTATTTTTATCGAGTTTTTTGCTATTTTTTCACATAAGAAATCACTTACCTTCTCATCATTAGCTTCTCTTTTTATAGTGCTTTTGCCCACGTTTCCCTCTTTTTCCTCTAGCCGAGATTTTAGCGGTAGTTCTTGTCCCTGTTAGGTCGTGCTCTGTGATATTCTCTCCACCTTTTTCCACGGTTATTCGTAACTGCTACGGGTATAATGGGAATGTGGTGCCGTGGCTTATCGTGGGCCGTTAGGTAACTGTTTATGGCATACGTAGTGATTTTATCTTTTGGAAAATATGCTACGTGGGTTGGATTGTAACTGTTGGGCTTTTGAAGAAGTAATCATATTTTTCAGCCAAAATTAGTTTGGGCTGGATGTGATTTAGTATTGGCACCATCACAGGTCTCACATGAAAGTCTATGGCAAAGTCTCAAGGCAAAGTTTGAAATTTTGAATTCAAGCATAGCATGATTATAGGGATAATGGTTATCAAGTCTCACGCAAGGTTGATATTTTTGAACGAGCTATCCTTACAAATCCTACCATATCTTATCTTGTATATCTCATCTTTCAAATTAGCTAGAATCAAGCTTTGTTCTTTATTTGTAAAGTTAGCGTTTGTTAGCATAAATATAGGACCCTACAATACCTGTTGGACTCACGTTGAAACAGAATACAAAATTGTCTTTATTTTTTCAATTTTCTTCTCATCAAGCACTCAGCTCTAGAGCTTTGGTCTCTCGAGGAAAATCTAGACTATGTGGTGCCCCACTTTCTCAGGATTGCTCACGTTAACAGCTAGCAATGAACACTCGGTCAGATTGCTGAAAAGATTTTAAATCACAACCGCTATTTCTGAGTACACTCCAACAGCCAGAAATCTGATCGCCTAGGAGGCACTGGGGACTTGGAGAAGACGACGACGGCCAGACCTCTATATCATCCATAAATTCAAAAAGCCAAAAGAGAGTCAATCGCGCCCAAACTTGTTTATTCTCCTTCCCTTTAGAGTAGCCAAGAAACCGACTCTCATTGTATATCTTTAATCGGTTCTTGCTGCTACTGGTGTGAGCTTCAAACGCTTAATCATTTTTGTCTAAGAGTTTCATTTCAGTGGGTTTTTGTTGGGAGGTTCTTGCTATGACCAAGCACAATTTGGCCATGTTCAGTGGCCCTGAAGCTTCATTGGTGTGGCTAGCCAGCAGTGCTCTCTCTGTGGTGCTGTTGATGACTAGCATACGGGATAGTGGGAGTGAGGTGTTCGACCACCCCTTCCTCTGGCGACCATCTTTTGTGACGGAATTATCTTTGGGTCTTTGAATCTGTTTTAAAATTATGCGCCTTCTGACCCATCAAATTAAAGCCTTTATGGTTACTAGGTATACAACCCTTTGGGCTTTAGGAATTGCTATATTGGGCTTTATGCCCCTACTCTTTGTAACCGGCTTTATTGGCCTGTCTATATGTGGCACTGATGTACTTCCATTGTGAAATAAATTTCACATTTGCTTAGAAAAAAAGAGAGCATTATTTGTACATCAGATAATCAAGAGCCCAATTCCGAGCGTTCACGCCTATCTTTAGAAGATGGTTCTCAACTGGATACTATGGCTGACGTAGCATATCAGTCCGTTAGTAAGACTGTCAGGGACAGTAATGGAGGGATTATTTTTTGAAATGATGGTAAATTGAGTGACTAAAATATCCAATGCTAAAACCTCAGGAATAAAAGTGAAATGGGTTTTAAAAAAATGACTGAAAAATCAAAATTCCCTATATATTAAAATAGTACACTTTATTAATTTGCACCCACGCTATGAAAGTTTCCTTATAACTCTGGCACTTTTCCCCTCCGCAGAAGCAGGAGTCCCTTGGGTA